>CM073602.1:27522354-28122354 GCA_037074985.1 Solanum bulbocastanum
TTGTAAATATCGGCAATCCTCATAGGCCATCAACGACAAAAAATAAAATTTGAGTCCCATCTAATAAGCTCTTTATTTAATGTCATAGCATGAGGCTGGTATGAGTCCTCAAGCGTCATGAGGTAGAACACCTCAATTATAACGACTCCAAGACCATCACAAAAATATTGCTTGAAACATTGACCATTCACCTCTAAACTTGACCCAACATGACTTTCCAATTCAATAGCCCATTGGGAAATGTATTCATTGTGCGAAAGAGCCTGGATAATTTGGATTTTAACTTTATTGAAAATAATTTGAGCTGCATATTAAATAGAAACACCATGTCACCACCTCAAAATTTTCTTTTAAAAATCTTAGCATCATGTCATCGCTTCATTCTCTCCTTTTAAAAAGAAGATCTACGATATGCGTTTGAATGGAACTCATCCATTTCGTACAATTTCCCCACTCTCCCTTCAAAGCATCTTCCCAATTCGAATTCATTTTCTTTAAATCTCACAAAGTCTTATGCTCTAATTCCACAAGCAAATGACAAGCCTTTCCAAAAATAAGTTGGTAAGGGGACTAATGGGCACTCAACTATACCCCTTTTTTAGGACATAATCAGTCATATGCAAAACAATACCCAACTTTAGAAGTCAAGATCGAACCAAAAGAATAGAATGAAAGAGGGATCACTCTCAAATGAATAGATTATTGATTTTGGTGCCACTAATCATGTTACTTCTTGTAAAGAACGTGTTAACGCACTTAAGATGCCTTGGTATTCAAGGATCAAACATTGTTCAATTACCCACATGCAACAGGGCTCACATTATAGACATAGGCAGCTCTACTATCTTGGGAGATCACATACTGAGGAATATCTTATATGTCCCTAACTTCAAGTTTAACTTGTCAGTTGCCAAGTTAACTAAATATTTGTTTTGTAGAGTCAGTTTCTTTCCTAATTTTAATGGTTTGCAAGCTCTTTAGTGGGAAGGTGATTGATATTGATAGAGAATCCAAAGGCTTATACTTTTTAAGAGACACAATAAAGAAAGTGACAATATTGAAATAAAGGATGGCAACTTCATCATATTATGATACTTGAGGCTTGGTAATCCTTCCTTTACAGCTATGCAAAACATACCATCCTTGACTATCAATGTGTCTGACAACCATGATGTCATATATGTCCTCAGGCTAAGAAAAATAGGCTAGTATTTTCTAATAGTTTACACAAGTCTAGTGTTATATTTCAGTTGATGTATGGAGACCTTATAAGACTCCAACTTATGATAAAAAAAAAAAAAATTTGTTACTATAGTTGATGATTACAGTTAATTCTCTTAGCTTTGTCTGATTCATTCAAAGGTTGAAGTCCAGTCTGTTTTCAAAAGTTTTCTCTTAATGTTGAATACCTAATTTGGCATAAAAGTGAAATTATTTAGATATGATAATGAGATAGAGTTCATGAATTCAAAATTTAGAGATTTGCTTGCTTTTCTTGGAATTGTCCATCAAAGTTCATGTGCATATACCCCTAACAAAATGGGATGGCTGAAAGAAAGTACAAACACATACTAAATACTTATAGGGCCTTGAGATTTCATGTCTTTGTTCCTATTTTTTTTATGGGGAACATTGTGTCAAGGCAACTATTTATTTGATCAATAAAAATATCACAACAAGTTTGCAAGTAAATTCTTCGTGTGATTTACTGTATGGTGCTAAACCACAAATAGATCATTTGTGGGTGTTTGGTTGCCTTTGTTTCACTTCTGTCTTGCCAATTTACTCCTAAATAAAATAAAGGTGTATTCATGGGCTCTGCATAAACTCAAAAGGGGTAGAGAGTATTTGATCCAAAACTGTATTTATTTCATGTTAGAAGGGATGTCACCTTTGTAGAGCATAAATTTACTTTTCGTTCGATACCTCTCCCAGGTCTTGTATGAGCTCCTAGAACCAATTTTCACCCATTTGCCATAGGCTCCTACCACTTCTGGAATTAACATAGTTCATGGAGTCCATGTTGAGTATGAATATAACCTTTATGGAGACTCTCTAGGCCCTAGTGAGGTTACAACTCCAGCAATTGAAGAAGATAGTGACACACAAGTCTATGAGAACACCCTACGAGTAGTTGAGGATGCCAATGAAATTTTTCTTGTAGAAGATATTCTGCTACATCAACACCTATCATGGGAGATGATGAACCAACTACTTCCCTCCTATTTGGCACAAAGACTATGTTGTGTCCAACTCTCCAAAGCAAGCTCATTCCACTTGTCTCTATCCTATTGGGAACTATATTGCCTACTCCAAGCTGAGTTGCTCCTTTAAGTCTTTTTTGATATCCCTTTCTACTATCTTTGAGCCTTCCAATTTCAAGAAAGGCCTCCAAAAGTCATGAGTGGATTACAACAATACAAGATGAGATTGCAGCCTTGAAGCAAAATAAAGCATGAAAAGTAGTGGATCTCCCACCTGGTAAGAAGGTTATTGGCTCTACGTGGGTGCACAAAGTCAATCTTCAAGCTAATGGTGAAGTTGAAAGGTACAAAGAAAGGTTAGTTGTTAATGGTTATAGTGATAACGTCCAAATATATTTTTTGAAAAGAAATATAAATGGTCGTGTGTAATTTATTTATCCAATTATGATCCAAGATTGATCCCGCAGAGAATATGAAAGAATGTTGTCAATAGCAAATATTTAACTCATAAGTCGTTATTTAGAAAGGAGGGATTTAAATTAAAACAAAAATAAAATAAAAATCAATAGCTTGGAACTAAGCATTTATTTGTATTTAGATTATTAGAAATAACTAGGAATGTCTTCCCATGATTTCATAACATAGTAAGAATATTGTACTAGTGATCTATTTCAATTTTTAGCATGCAAAGTCGGTAAATTATGTTTCTCCTAAGTGATTGCTGATTGGTCGTCCAAATAGGAAATTTCACCACGCAACTTGGTCAGTCTACAGGTGCGTGCTTTACCGACCCTTACTCTTGACCACAGATTAACCCTCGCATCTTTAGGCTAAGTTGTTAGATAGCGAATTATCAATGTTAAATCACTGTTGTTTAATCTCTTTTCTCATTTGCTACTTCCTTGATTTAGAAAGTAGGAGTAAGGCGAGTTCTAACGTTGGCCACCATAAAAAATTAATCAAAACAAAGAGATTAACAATACATGCATAAAAATCATTCAAGAATCACTTTTCATATTACCTTATTTTAATAATTCATCATGGTTCCCACAAGCCTAGTTATGTAATTTAACTACTCATTTCTCAAAAACTCAATTTAAATAAATGTGATTGTGTTAATCATAAAAATTTAAGAATAATAGCTCACATATCTTTCATTAATCACAGGGGCGATTTTATGTATAAATTTTGGTTCACCCGAACCCGTGGTCATCCGACTAAACTCGATATATTACTTCTATAATTATTAAAGAATATATTAAATTAAAACTTGTTGAACCCATCCTCAAGATGACTGGATGGTTCACTGGTACAACTACAAGATTTCAACACAAAGTTTGCAGGTTCAATCCAAGGCAGCCCCAATTCGCTTCAATTTATCTTTATTAACTAAAAACACATTTTTCATTAAAAAAAAAAAAAAAACTAAATTCTGAAAGTTTTGTGGTAATGTAATTTTATATGTATTGCTCGCTTAGTTATTGCTATTATAAATTTTTTGATCTTATCTTTAAAGGAATGATGCACCCGTTTTCTTGAAATCCTGGATTCACCTCTGATTAATCATGAATACTAATAAATAATAAAGGAGAAGAAAGAATAAATCAAAATTCTTCAGCCTCCACGACGGCTCTTCCAAAGTTCCTAAGCTATCAAGTTCTAAATTATATGTTGTGTGTTGTTTCATGGTTGTCTTTTTGAAAGAATAATTTTATGGAGTATTTATTGATGAAGAAACCCTAAAAAAATAATTGAGTCCAATACAAATCCGAAAACTCAAACCCAATTGAATTAGATCCGCACTGTACGCGTAAACAAATCTGAACTGCCTTATTTTTTGTTTGTGTTGCTGATGCGTTGTCTTTGTGACATGTGGCAGCTGTAATACACCGTTCTCCTTTCAATTTCAGTGCATATGCTGATATGTATAAATATTAATACTATATTACAATGCTTCCATTAAACTGTCAACTTGATTTCCTCGTATGATTTCTTATTTTTTAATCCATTTGCACTTCAAATTTCTTCATCTTCACATCGTTTTAATCCTACAAATAAAATATACAACATAAAAATAATTCATAAAATTTATGCTCAAAAAGAATAATGAAAAGATTAAATATAAGAAAATAATAATTAAATATATATATTTTTAGCCTCACATCATATAGTCAACAAAAGAGGATCTAGATTATCATGCAACTTTAGTAAAAAATGGTTATAGTGAGGACTATTGTCAGTACAACTGCTTCACCTCTTTACCAAATGTATAAAATAAGAGGTTTTGTCGTTATAGAACACGAAATTCACTGGAAGAAATAATAAATAAATACAAATAGAAAAGGAAAGGCAGGAAATACAAAAAAATAGAAGAGAAAAGTCATACAAAGTTATATACAAATCACTACCCCTTCTTTGTATTTCCTTAATTTATTTCCTTAACACTAGAAGATTTGTGATTGGACATATGATCAAGTTAAGGGACTCTCTTATATCTTGGAAGTCCACGAAGCAACAACAGTAAGCAAAAGCTCTGCTGAAGTAGCTCTGCTGAAGCTGAATACAAAAGTATGGTTGGTGATGTTGCAGAGATCATGTAGGTACTAGAATATTAAAGGAGTTGAATTTAAATATCACAACACCTGTGAGGTTTCTAGTTAAGTAGCAATACAAATTATTGGTAATCCTATTTTTCAGGAAAGAGCTAAGCATATAGAGATGAACTGTCATTTTGTAAGGAAAGGATTAAGAATGGATTGGCAATGCCTACCTATGTTAACACAAAACAACGACTTGGTGATTATCTTACAAAAGGTCTAGGTGTAGTTTCTCATCATATGTTGTTATTCAAGCTTGGAGTCTTCAATGTATACTCTGAAGCTTGAGGTGGAGTATTGAGAAGTGATAGTTACCTAGGTTTAGAGTTAGTTGTTAAAATTTGTTATAACTGTTTCTAGCTGGTAGTGATTAGTTAGAAGATACACTCACTAATGTTTATGTATTGAATCATCTATAAAAGGAGGTCTTCCTCCTTCACTGTAAAGTGATAATTGAGAAATATTATTATCTCTTCTTCCTTACCTACATTTCTTCTCTCTATACTCCCTTCCTGGAAGACTAACTTTAATGGATTCCATTATACAAGCATAAATTGACAAGCTACTAAATGTAGAGATATCAATGGTCTTAAAATTTTGATTATGCAAGATTTCCTTCTTAATATATTGCATTTATTATTTTGCTCATAAATTGCAAAAGATTCTTGTATTGTTGTAAAGAAACACTATGAGGTAGACCAACTTTTTGGTATTTTTACACTTGTTTTGAATGTTGTTAGGGGTTCTTTAAAGAGAAAGGAGATGCTTAGAAATGATCAAACAAAAATCTAGAGGAACTACTAGCTACTTGGTGAAATTCATACTAGGAGTGGATTGAATCAAGAACTTGGACTTCAAAGGAAAGAAAATACTCTTTGAAAATCTCATTGTAACACCCCGAGGCTATCCCCTTGACGTAAACACGGGACCTAGGATCACGAGTGACCCCAAGCTAACCCTGAGCTGGCATATCATAAGGATACTTAAACAACTAAACAAAAGATACTATGCGGAAGCTTAAAACATGAGATAAAATTGAATGATGGGGAATACCCAAATCTGGTCAGAATATATAAATACTGAATAGTTTAGTGATACTGAACAATCAACCAAAACTGAAGTTGAATCTAAAGTTATGTCTGAATAAAGTCTCTAACTGACTAGAGATAGTGGGACATGCCCCCAGCTAACTCTAGCAAAACTGAAACTGAAATGAAAGACAAAATTACTAAAATATGTCTATTGTCCTCGAAGTATGAGAACTCACTACTGAAGTTGTTGAATGTGGATTGGGAATTGATCTACGTGTGATTTGAATGCTAAGGACCTGAACCTACATCGTGAAAAGATTTAGCGCAGAGTATGCGTCAGTAATTGGAAGGTATTGAGCATGCAAGATAGGATAAAGTTGAACAAAACATATAACTGAACAAAGCATAACTGAGCAATGACATAATTTGAACATGACGAAGATATTGAAATATAAAGAAATGAACTAAACTGAATGCAATGACCAAGTACATAACATGGTGAGACTGAATACTGAAATACAACTCAAAACCTGGTCAAATGCACTAGAGTCTGACTGTGGGAGCTATTACTAACCGACATAAAACCATGTGAGCTAAATGTGAAGTCCAATGTATACGCCCCATCGAAAAGACCCAATATACCTTGCCAGGGTATAAAGGCATGATTGACGTGATCACTAAATTTAATGCCCAATAGAGGGGACTTATAAACCTACGAGGTCACGTAGTTTTGGGACTATGAGGGTATGCTGAACCCTAGTCCAACTTGGTCTAAGCCTACTCCCAACTGGAAATGTGTACAATACAACATCACTGAAATATATTAGATAGCTCAATATTCTTTCATGCTAACTAAGAATGCAACATTTAAGTATTAATAATGAAACATTCATAATCTAAGGCATGTATATCTATTTATCTAACCTAGCTAGTGTAATTCATGAACTAAACGAATCTACACAACTAGGGTTCTGAGTTTCATGCAAGGAACTACGCAACAATGTTACAAAACATGATAATCTGAGTAAGAGCACTACAATAGCTAAATCACATCAATTCTATGAAGTTTAAGAAAAACCTAGGTCTAAACAATATGAAGGAAATTAAGAATCTTACTGAATTCTAGGGACCTAATGGGTGAAAGGAACCCACTAGTGAAATCCCACATACCTGGTGACGAAATCTATTAAGAAATCCTTCGATTTTAGGGCTAAAACTTGAAGGAACTTGCTGGTCGTTCTTGGGGAAAACTAACGCCTCTTTCTCATTTTCTTGCTCTAAGTTTGAATTATTTTGGTGAATGAATCACTTAGGGTAAGTTCTGACTAAGTTAATGGTCTTAAACTGACCAAAACAACGTAGTTTAGGGGGTAAACGATGTAGTTTAGGTGACCAACACATAGGAGAAAAGACCAAACGACCCCTAACTTAGAATCTGTCAGAGGCAAACCACGACATCAGTGACAGACCATCACTAGGACCACGACCCGTCGATTGGGTCATGGTTTTTTGGCGGTAGCTACTGGTTCTGGGGGTTGAGTTCACACGCCCTACCATGGATCGTGTAGAGGATAACGGACCGTGAAGGTCACTGTGACCCTTCACTTGGGTTGGTGGTTTGCTGGTTCAGGTGCACGAACTCTCCTACGGCCCGTCATCAAGATCACAACTAGTGGAAGGCTCCATGATCTGATGTCAAGGCCTAAGAGGTTCTATCTCGCTACCACGAGCACCAGTACGACTCGTGTGGTGGTCTACGGCCCATGAAGGGCTCCATGGTCCACCACTGTTGGGCTGGATGTGAACCACGAACAGGTTGACAGACCCTGGTTCCTTTCATGGTTCATGAACCTTGTTGTGGTTCACCTATTTTTCTGTTGTTTTGGTCTGATAAGTTTTGAGGTGTTACAATATCACCACCTTAGGAATATTCATCCTCAAATGAAGTTTAAACTAGCTAAATATGGAGGGAAAGAGGTGCAAACCCTGCCACTAAGTACTAGAAACTGATATTTAACTGAACTGAGTTCCAAGAACATACAAATACTTTAGATTTAAAAAAAAACATGCAAATACGTTGAAACTACAAGACTAACTAAAGGAACATGATACTAAGACTGAATTTTCATAAGAGTAAACTGAGATACTAGAGAGGAACTATTACGTGAAGCTGAAACAGAATCGGAAGAAAAGAGATGAGGATAGTTGGCCTTCATGGCTGCTTCTGCTTCCCAAGTAGCTCCCTCTACAGACTGACTCCTTCACAAAACCTTAACTGAGGCGACTTGTTTGTTTCTCAACTTACGAACCTGACGATCAAGAATTTCAACTGGAACCTCCTCATAAGTGTGACTAACCTTCACAGCCACACTTTCTAATGGTACTATTGGTTTAGGTCACCCACACACTTTTTTAACAAGGAAATATGAAAGACTGGATGGACTGCTGCTAGTTTTACTGGCAACTCTAATTCATATGCCACTTTACCAACCCTTTTCAATATTTTGTAAGGACCTATATCTATCTAGGACTGAGCTTCCATTTCTTGCTAAATCTCATCACTTCCTTCATAGGTGACACTTTCAAAAAAACCCAATCATCAATTTGGAATTCTAAGTCCCTTATCTTTACATCTGCATAGGACTTCTGACAACTCTGGGCTGTTTTAAGTCTATCTCTGATGAGCTGAAATTTTTCCATAATTGCTTCACCTACTTCAAACCAACCTACTGGAGATCTGCATCTACGCCCATATAATGCCTTATAAGGGGCCATCTGAATACTTGAATGGTAGCTATTATTATAGGCGAACTCTATGAGAGGTAGTTGATCATCCTAACTTCCCTTGAAATCAATCATGCAAGCTCTCAACATGTCCTCTAAAGTCTGAATGGTACACTCTGCCTGACCATCCGTTTGTGGATGAAATGTTGTGCTAAGATTTACCTGAGTACCAATACCTTTCTAAAATGATTTCCAGAAATAAGAGGTAAACTGAGGACCTCTAACTTAGATGATAGACAAAGGAACCCAATGTAACCTAGATATCTCATTTATGTAGAGTTTAGCGTAATCCTCCGCTAAATTTGTAGTCTTGATAGCCAAGAAGTAAGCGGACTTAGTAACTCTATCTACTATGCTGCATGTGAGTACAAGGTAAACCTGTAATGAAGTCCATGTTTATCACTTCCCACTTCCATGTAGGAATGTTAATGTCTTGAATCATACCTCCTGGTCTCTAGTGATCTACCTTAACCTGTTGACAATTAAGACATTTAGCCACAAAATCTGCTCTATCTATTTTCATGTCATTCCACCAAAAGATTTTTGGCATATCACAGTACATTTTGGTGGCACCTGGATGAATAGAATACCTGGAGTTATGGGTTTCTGTAAGTATATGCTGCCTCAACTCACCCACCTTAGGAACACATAAGTGACCCTGGTAACGAAACATACCATCTTCCCCTTAGGAGAAAACCTCAACTTTCTGCTGATGAACTGCACTTTTCAATTGAAGCAATATAGGATCACTATCTTATTTTTCCTTAACCTCCGCTACCAATAAAGATTCTGATCTATTCTGAACTATCACACCACCATTTGACATGTCTATGCGACCAATTGCTAACCGAGCAAGTTGGTGAACATCTTTGGCTAATTTCTTCCTTTCTTCCTCAACATATGCTACACTACCCATAGATAGTCTGTTAAGAGTATCAGCTACTACATTGGCCTTACCAGGATGGTAAAGCACATTCATATCATAGTCCTTGAGAAATTCAAGCCATTTCCTCTGGTGAAGATTTAACTCTTTCTGGATGAACACGTACTGGAGGCTCTTATGGTCCGTGAACACATCTACGTGAACACCATACAAGTAATGTCTCCAAATCTTAAGGGCAAATACTACGGCAGCAAGTTTGAGGTAATGAGTCGGATAGTTCTTATCATGAACCTTAAGCTGTCTAGAAGCATAAGTTATAACCCTACCTCTCTGCATCAACACACAACCTAGGCCGACTCTAGATGCATCGCAATAGATCACATAACCGACTGAACCCTCTGGTAGAGTCAAAATAGGAGTTATAATCAACCTAGTTTTCAATTTTGAGAAGCTCATCTCATACTCGTCTGACCACTGAAACTTAACCTTTTTCTGAGTCAATTTGGTCAATGGGGAAGCTATGGATGAAAGTCCTTCAACGAATCTCTTGTAATAACTAGCCAACCCCAAGAAACATATGATATCTATTGGAGAGATGGGTTTGGTCCATTACTTCACTGCTTCTATTTTTTAAGAATCCACTCGGATCCTTTCACTAGATAAGATATGATCAAGGAAAGCGATTGATTTTAACAAAAACACACATTTGCTAAACTTAGCGAATAACTGATGATCATTAAGAATTTGCAAAACAACTCTCAGATGTGTCACATGCTCCTCCTCATTCCTAGAGTAAATGAGGATATCATCAATGAAGACGAGAACAAACAAGTCCAAATATTGTTTGAACACCCTGTTCATTATATCCATAAAAGCAACATGAGCATTGGTTAGTCCAAATGACATGACTATAAATTCATAATGACCATACTGAGTTCTAAAGGCTATTTTCAGGATGTCACTATCTCTGACTCTGAGCTGATGATAACAGAATCTAAGGTCTATCGTAGAAAAAAGACTAGCACCCTGAAGTTGGTCGACCAATTCATCAATCCTGGGGATAGGGTACTTATTCTTGATAGTGGCTTTATTCAATTGACGATAGTCAATGCACATCCTGAGATAACCATTTTTCGTTTGAACGAACTACACTGAAGCACCCCATGAAGATATACTAGGTCTGATGAAGCCCTTATCTAGAAGGTCTTTCAATTCCTTGAGCTCAGCTTAAGCCATTCTGTAAGGAGGAATTGAAATAGGTTGGGTATCTGAAAGGAGATCAATTCTGAAGTTGATTTCCCTTTCAGGAGTAACTCTGAGAAAATCTTCTGGAAACACTTCAGGAAACTCATTTACTACTAAGATTGACTCAAGAGTTAGGGTTTCAAAGCTTGAATCCTTAACCCGAACAAGATGATAGACATATCCCTTGGAATTTATCTTTCTGGCCTTAAGGTAAGAGATAAAATTGACATATATGCACTGAGCTACTACCCTTCTATTCTAAGACTGGCTCGTTTGGAAACTGAACTGAACGATCCTAATTCTACAATCAACTAAGGCATAACAGGAATGTAACCAATCTATGCCTAGAATGATAACTAAGTCTACCATTTCTAACTCTACAAGATCTGATGAGGTAACTTTCTGAGAGACTATACCCATCTAGCTATAATTGGTCACCAACTAGAGTAGAGGTGAAAAGGGTTCTGAGAGAGTTTCTGGACTGACACCAAAGTTTACTGCTATATAAGGAGTTACAAAGGAAAGAGTAGCCCCTGGATCTAACAAAGCATAAACGTCTAAATAAAAGACTTGTAACATACCAGTGACTACATCAGGAGAATCTTCCTGGTCCTGGTGACCCTGGAGAGCATACAACATGTTTTGACGCTGACTGTCATATGTACCAAATGAAGTGCCCTACTGAGTTGGGAGACCTTCTGGTGCTGCTGGAGTTGTAGATTAAGCCCTATTGTTGTTACCTTCTTGTCAAGGGCAATCTCTCAACCTGTGACCAGACTGACCACACCCAAAACATCCTTCCTTTCCTTCAAGTCACTCGCCCGGATGGTTCTTACCATACTTTGGACAAATTGGGTAGGTCCTGTTACCTGAAGTACTTCCATGAGACTTAGAGCTTGATGCCCTACCTTTCTGATCATGTCAAAACCTCGGGGATAGAGCACTAGTTGATGAAGGTGCTGGAGCTGAAGATTTTTTCTAAAACTGTGGGCGATTTCCACCACCCGATTTCTATTGAGAGCACTTATAGTTGCCTGTACTAGCCTTTTTATTGTCCTTAGCTAGTTCTCTAAGCTTATCTCCCTCAACCTGCTGAGCATGAGTCATCAGCCGAGAGATATTCATATCCTTTAACAACATAGCATTCCTGCACTCTGTTTTCACCAAGTTAGATACCCTAAATAGGAACTTACTCATTTATGCCCTAGGATCGACAACCATATGTGGAGCATACTTGGAGAGCTAGGTGAACTTAAGTCCGTATTCTTGGACTGACATAGAACTTTGTCTCAAATTCATGAACTCCTGTGCCTTAGTCTCCCTCAACTCTCTTGGGTAGAACCTATCCAGAAAAGCTCCAGTAAAACATTCCCAAGTCATAGGAGCTTCATTCTCACCCCTAATCTCCTTTTACTGCGTGAACCATATGTGAGCTAAGTCCTTAAGCTGGTAGGATACCAACTCTACTCTATCATTTCCAGTCACTTACATCACTCCAAAGATTTTCTTGATCTCATCAATGAGTTTCTGGGATCCTCACCAATTTGTGATCCTAAAAACTCAGGCGAATTTATCCTAGCCAAATCTCATACCCTAGCTACCACCGATCCACTATTAGTATTTGTAGGAACTTGAACCTACTGATTGTTCTGGTTGGCTACACTCTGAGCTAAAAGTTGGATAGCATTCTGAAACTCTGCATTAGAAACCTCATGGTCTGGTACTGGAGGTACTGCATTAGCGTTGTGGGCATTGGCATTCCTTGTGTAAGCTCTATGAAAAGGCATGATATGAAACACAATACGAAAAATTAGAAACGAGGAAATTGGATCATACCTCACGCACGATAATAGTAACAAAGTAAGTGATGTTTTCCTAAAACATTTCATATCCTCCCTCTCATTAGAAGTGGTGCACTTCACACCTATGAAAATGACTCTACTTAGTGTGGCTTTTCAGACATCCTAGGATACTTAAACCAAATGCTCTGATACCAAGTTTTTCACACCTCGAGGCTACCCCCTTGACGTAAACACGAGACCTAGGATCACGAGTGACTCCAAGCTAACCCTGAGCCGGCATATCATAAGCATACTTAAACAACTAAACGAAGGATACTATGTGGAAGCTTAAAACATGAGATAAAACTGAATGATGGGAATACCCAAATCTGGTTTGAATATATAAATACTGAATAATTTAGTGATAATGTACAATCAACCAAAACTAAAGCTGAATCTAAATTTATGTCTGAATAAAGCCTCTAACTGACTAGAGATGTTGGGACATGCCCCTAACTAACTCTAGCAAAACTGAAACTGAAATGAAAGACAAAAATATGAAAACATATCTATTGTCCTTAAACTATGAGGACTCACCACTGAAGCTGCTGAATGTGGATCGGAAACTGATCTACGCATGATTTAAATGATGAGGACCTGAACCTACATCAAGAAAAGATGTAGCGCAGAGTATGCGTCAGTACTTAGAAGGTACTGATCACGAAGGATAGCATAAAGCTGAATAAAACATATAACTGAACAAAACATAACTAAGCAATGACATAAGCTGAACATGATGAAGATATTGAAATCTATATAATGGACTAAACTAAATGCAATGACTAAGTACATAACATGCTAAGACGAAATACTGAAATATAACTGAAAACCTGGTCAAATGCACTAGAGTCTGACTGTGGGAGCTACTACTAACGGACATAAAATCACGTGAGCTAAATGTGAAGTCCAATGTATACGCCTCATCTAGAGGACCCAATATACCTTGCCCGGGGTATAAATACATGACTGGCGTGATCACTAAATATAATGCCCAATAGAGGGGACTTATAAACCTATGGGGGGCACGTACTTCTGGGACTATGAGAGTATGCTGAACCCTATCCAGCTCGGTCTAAGCCTACTCCCAATTAGAAATGTGTACAATACAACATAACTAAAATATCCTGGATATCTCAATATTTTGTCATGCTAACTGAGAATGCAATATTTAAGTACTGATAATAAAACATTCATGATCTGAGGCATGTATATCTGTTTATCTGACCTAGCTAGCTGAGTTTCATACAAGGAACTAAGTATCAATGTTACGAAACATGATAATCTTAGTAACAACACTAAAATAGCTAAGTTAAATCAATTCTATAAAGTTTAAGGAAACCCTACGTCTAAATAATATGAAGGGAATCAAAAATCTTACTGTATTCCAGGGACCTAATGGGTGAAAGAAACCCACTAGTAAAATCCCACATACCTGGTGACAAAATCTATGGAGAAATCCTTCTATTTTAGGGCTGAAACTTAAAGGAACTTGCTGGTCGTTCTTGGGGAAAAATGATACCTCTTTCTCCTTTTCTTGCTCTAAGTTTGAATGATTTTGGTGAATGAATCGCTTAGGGTAAGTTCTGACTAAGTTACTAGGCTTAAATAGACCAAAACGACGTAGTTTAGGGGGTAAATAATGTAATTTAGGTGTCCAACACATAGGGTAAAAGACTAAATGACCCCTGACTTAAAATTTGTCAGAGGCAAACCTCGGCGCCTGTGACGAACCATTACTATGACCACAACCTGTCGACTGGGTCGTGGTTTGCTGGCAGTAGCTACTGGTTCTGGGGTCCTGTCCATGAGCCTTACCTCAGACCGTGTGAAGGACCATGGACCGTGAAGGTCACTGTGGCCCTTCATTTGGACTGGTGATCCATTGCCTTAAGTCCACCCTCCCACGGCCCGTCATCAAGACCACTTCCGTGGTCTGATGTCAGGGCCTAAGAGGTTTTGTCACACTACCACGAGCACCAGTACGGCTTGTGTGGTGGTCCATGGCCTGTGAGGTCTCCATGGTCCATCACTGTTGGGCAAGGTGTGAACCACATACAGGTCGACGGACCATGGTTCCTTTCATGGTTCGTGAATCCTGTCGTGGTTCACCTATTTTTATGTTTTTCTTGTCTGATAAGTTTTGAGGTGTTACAAAGAAGGTCTCAATTATCAAGAAAGATAATTGACGAAAAAGTTAAGTAGATGAAATAAGATCTTATTAATTTGTGTATACATTGTATTTGATGTTGAAAGTCTTGGAAATTAAACATGATTTGAATATTGCTCTACAAAGAAAAGATCAAGACATTTCAAGTGTTATGAACCTTGTTAGTTTGACAAAGAGACAATTGCAATCTATGAGAGATTCTAAATGGTATTCTTTGACAAAAGATGTCTCTTTATTTTATGTGAAGCACGGTATTGTGATTTTTGAAATAAATAAATTTATACATGTTCTTGAAAAGTGAAAGTGTAAGAGATCAAGTGTTACTTATTCTCATCATTTGTGTGTAAATTTTATTAATATTGTCATTAATTTGCAATTTGCAGAGCTTAACAATCATTTTAATGAAGTGAATATTGGTCTACTTCTTAAAATGACAAATTTGAGTCCAGATAATTCTCTTACAAATTATGATAAATATAGAAGTATGAAACTTGTGTCACGCCCCGAAACTAGGAGATGGCGTGACTAGATTCGGTAGTGACTAAATCAAGAAGTCGGCTATATAACATCTAAAAAATTAATACTTAGGCCAACCAAGCTACCAGCCACAACCATCTTGACCGGCTGATAATGCTCAAATCTCCCTCCAAAACCATTAAAAGAGTGAGTAATCATAATTAGTAAAAATCCAACGAAGAGTCAAGTTCGAATCCTACAGGAAATGGTATATCGTAGAGAATTCCTTATCAAGAAATTTGGACTTTAAATTAGCTCATTTGTCATAGTAAGAACAATTGGGTTGGATGATACCACCAACTTAATATAAAGCCTTGTTTATCAATTATAGCTATTAAACTAAAGTATCAAACAAATCAAGAGTTAACAAGAAAGTTAGGGGTGTGGGGATTGGAAATTAATCTCATATAGGGGTAATTGTGTTGCTTTGAATAGGATAAGTCATCTTTATTAACGCTAATCATTTTTCGATCTCAAAACATCTATGCATAGAATCTCTTTTGAGTCTCATCTAAATATCAATCCTAAACAACCCAAAACCTCACTCTATTCTCTCTTTCAAGAATAAGGAAAATAGATCTGATCCATAACCTCTTTTTCAAGCAATCTACAAACATCAAACCTAAAGTGCTATTATTTAACAAATTACCCACTCCGATCAATCTCTTTCGAGCATCGACTGGAGATCAGAAGTCGGAATTAAGTTTGCAACCTTTAACCCTTGAGTTAATCCCATGGTAGTTAGACAAAATTCATGCATGAACAACAACAAAATAGAGTATAGAACAACACACAACATTAAATCAACACCCAATCCCATTTGAGCATCTCTAGATCTTGGGGTTTTAGCCACTCATCACAAAAAGTAAAGAAGTTGTACCTTCCTTGAAAGCAGTCATGGGTAACATGAAATCAAGCAATTAAGAGTAAACCCACT
Organism: Solanum bulbocastanum; assembly: GCA_037074985.1. Classification (NCBI taxonomy): domain Eukaryota; kingdom Viridiplantae; phylum Streptophyta; class Magnoliopsida; order Solanales; family Solanaceae; genus Solanum; species Solanum bulbocastanum. Next base: position 27,538,560 of record CM073602.1, read on the forward strand.
TTGGATTCAACTTCAATTTATCAAATTCAAATTTCAAATTGTAAAACCCCGAAAGCTAGAAAAGTGTTCGTCAATGGTAAAACTCTCTAAAACTCTTTTGATCTCAAGAAAAACTCTTTTTTTCGAACTCTCATAAAATTGTATCCTTTGAGATATTTATACTTTCCTAAATTTGGCCCAAAATCCACCATGTGAATGACTCGGTGACATTAGTCGGGTCCGCAAAACCTACTCGGTGAATCACCTTTCGATCCCCAGTTCACCTTGTAATGCTCTAGGTTTTATGTGTTTCAACCTCAATTGGCGAACTCGATTGAGTCAGCCTTTCATATTTGGCGTATAGCCAAATACCACATTGGTTTGGCTTTCGAGCATTCAGTTTTTGCATTGCACATTGTCACTTTGGACGATGTGCATCAGGACCACCATTCTCACTTGGCACATCGCCTTCTTTACTAGAGTCCGCCAACCTTCTTTAGTAGACACAAGTGCTATGCACTGTCAATTTGGGTGAGGTCGTGCTTAGTAGACAATCCTCCCTTCATGTTAGGCAATAAATAATGTTCACTTTGCACTTGTTTTTGTATTTTTGGTCATTCTTTCAAACATCAGTCCTTGTCTTGTCCAATTACCTTCATGGCTACAAATCATCAATATTTTATTAGAAAGGGACAAAGCTAGGCATTAAGGACACTAATTATTGAGCTAAATGCACCTTAAATGAGTGTGCATCTACCACTCATTGCCGACAAGGTCAAAGAGAAATAAAGTTTCATGAAAAATGTCAACTAGGTCATAATACAACTAAGTTGAGCAACGAAAAGCCGATAAGGCCATAAAATCAAACTGAACCAAATTGTACATACACATCCACAAAAGTCTCTAAAGAGTAATAAACTTAGTTCTCAGGATAGGGCCCCGACCTATCCATAGAAAACAAAAAGAAGCACGATAATTCCAAACTATAACATGACTCCTAAAAGAGAAGAGCATACCAACTCGCAACTAAAGTCAGACTCCTATTACATTTGATGACCATAGCCTCTACCTGCACCTGCAGCACGAATGTAGCGTTCCCAAGCGGAGGGAAGTTAGTAAGAATAATATGTATTGGTATGTAAGGCTGAAAGCTCTAAACATAAGTATACCAAAGATAACAAACTATAGTTAGGGATAGAAACAACCTGAGACTCTGAAAGCTGAGATTTGATAATGACTTAACATTTATACGTGAATGTAACCAAGTAAGTACATATACAAATCATACTGCTTTAATGGTGAATTGTATGATAATACTGTCATAGTAGTGACGTTGCCCAACCGAGATGTTTATCTCGGTGGTGTAATGACTGAGTAAGAATCTTCCCACCAGACATGTATGTCGTGGTGGTGTAATGACTAGTTTATCTGTCCACCGACATGTCTACATTGGTGGTGTGGTGACTGAGTTATCTACCTACCCTACATGCATGTCGTGATGGTGTGGTAAATTATAGCTACAGTTAATAGTGTATTTGTCCCAACATTACCCCATCGGTAGTGTAACATAAAGTCATAACAACTATCATCTACTGTCCCGGTTGGGCTCATATCAAGTATCTCAAATAAATATAGCACATATGCTAGCTACCTCTAAAATGGCGGCCTCAATAGGCCCCTTTAAGACTCATAAATTACAACTACGTACATGTAACATATAAAGCTTTCAAATAGCATATAAGTACACCTACTCAATACTTAAACAACCATTAGAAAGTTAGATGTTATAAGGAATCTAGTAGACTTATGAATGATGTACTAAATATATTTCGGCTGCCTTAACGTATATCTTTAACAAAAGTACGTATATTTCTATATGATCCACTAACCTTAAGGATCTGCATATATACATATATCCTGCCCATAAGGTGCTTCCTTTACCTGTGCTGATAATTATACAATTAGACTTCCGTTATTAACTTATTGTGTCGATGATCCCCAATAGTTCTTTGGCCTTACTCACATGGAAACATGGGACTCATATACACAACTACTTCTTAATAAAGACACATATAGGACCAACTAACTTTCCCCACGATAAAGGGTCTCCAAACTCAATTTACCACTACGACAATATATATATATATATATATAGTCATTTGCGTCACATACATTTATCTTAAACATTTAGATAACTATAGATTTCCCCACGTCTTCACAACTTTCTAACAGAACCATACCATACCTCAATATTAGTTAAAAACATAGAAGTACTAGTCCTATCAACAATGTAGATTCATGCTTGAAAATGGAGGAAAGGGGCACCTTTACATTCCTTGATTTGAGTCCTTTAACGTACTACAACAGTAGAATTATACCTTGCTCCTTCAATATAAAACAACAGCCAAAGAAAATTCAACCATAGGCAGTTACACAACACATCCGAGTCGGATCGTCAATTCAACAAACACATGGTGGGTGTAAACTAAAGTGACATTAAAATAGATTGGTGTTCATAGTATTCAACCCCTTATATTACTAACAACAATACAGTACATTTAAATGAATCCAACACATTAACAAGCTCTACCAAACCACTTTACGCACTTCCTCCTCTCCAAAAACATCATTTGACATAGGCGAAACTTGGACTCACGGCTTCATATCGCCGTCCTATGAGTCTTACACGTAGAATATAGCTAGAACATAATGAACATTGCATACATAAAAGAAGGGAATGGTCATACCTTAATTGAAGAATATACAGTCCCTTAAGATCATATTAACCATGGAGAAAGGTTGTCTCTTCAATCCAAAGTGAGACTTAAGTGAATTCTATATTTGGTTGAGGAACAACACTTGATTCTAACAGTTTCGATGAACAGTCACTCACTTTTGACAGTTATACGATTCCAGAAGATGATCTAGAATTGGGCCAATCACGTTTATTAGAAGTCGACAATAGAGTGGTTCTACCAGCAAAGAGACATATATGTTTTATTGTAACATCTGCTGATGTACCTCATAGTTGGGTTGTACCTTCCTTAGGTGACATATGATGTTGTATCAGGTCGTTTAAATTAGACCTCTATTTCGGTACAACGAGAAGGAGTTTACTATGGTCAGTGCAATGAAATTTATGGAACTAATCATGCCTTTATGCTTATCGTCGTAGAAGCTGTTCCTAGGAAAGATTATGGCTCTGGGGTATTCAATCAATTAATCCCACAAATCGGGGAAGCTTAAGCGAAAATGAAAGAGAAAGTTGAGGGAAGCCACTAAATTAAGAGCTTCGCTCGCTCTCTCTGACGCTCATTTTGGTTGATTTCTCGACTAGGAATTTTGGAGAGGAGAGAGCTTGAATAACCAGCAATGAGGAGCTTCTAAAATAACTTAGGAACTCTCTCTAATGAATTCAAGTCGTACATATCTGTTTTAAAACGTTTAAACCGACTTAACATGTACCAATCACATGCCCATCGCAGCCAATTTATGCCACTGCATAGTCTGTAGTAAAACAATCATATCTTTTTACTCCAAAGCTATATTGATGAGAGGTTTTGTTCCTTGAAAACTAGACTCAAATATCTTTAATTTGATATGTTATAAGCCTTCTAACTTCTCATATACTAGGAGATATGCCCATCCCAAGTCAGACCATATATGAAATTATGTGATATAATCTGTCGTACAGTAACCTTCAACTTGTACTATTGTTCCAAGGCTTCCTTTGGCCTCCAACCTTAGTATAACACTTATGGTGATGTACTATGAGTAACAAGCAATATGATCATCCATTTAAAATCTTTTTCTCCAGACAACTCATCAACAAATAACGTAAGACGAAAAGTATAATTTTTGACGTGCACGAATTAATTAAGCTTAGTGAGTTAGTCTCCTTAAAATATAAGGGGTGTTACAACTTGCTACATATTGTCGGGATGATTTTAGTGATTTCATGCTTGAGGATCTTAGTTTTGAATTTGACAATTGTATAGACTATGTGAGACAAGTAGACAATGATCTTTTCAAATGTGAAAGGACTTGAATATTTTTCAGAAACATTGATTAAAATAAATTTGTACAAAGCTTGAAAACTTGTTAATTAACTTGTGAAGTTGAGTTTAATATTACTGGTCACTACAATAATTGTGGTAAGAGCTTTTTCTTTGATGAAATATATTAAAAATGACTTGCTTAGCAGAATTGGTGATGAATTTTTGATTGATTATTTAGTTTGTTTCATAGAGGAAAAAATATTTGAAAGAGTATCTAATTATGCGACCATTGATAGTCTACAAAACATGACAATTCGTCAAGTACAATTGTAATAGTAATGTTTATTATAATATCTTGTGTTTAAGTAGTTCATTACTTTTTAAATATATACCGAATTTCAATACTCATTTTTTGTCTAATTATTATTGTATATATTTATTTTTTTATTAAAAACACATTAATTTAAAATTCTAAAATTCTCCTCTAGTACAAATAAGTGCAACCAAGGGACTAAGTTGGAAACTGCAAAAAAAAAAAAAAAGCAATACTAGGAAGTTGCCTTAACTTGAAAGAAAGGGATAGGCAATAGAAAATTGTCGGTGTCATACGAATACGATATAGAAAAGCTTCCGTAGCTTTTACTTTTCTCAAATATAAATAAAAAGCTAACCAATACTTTTGACCCTTAACTTTACCTCATTGTCGTTTAATGGTGCATCAACTACTTTTTCCACCCTTCTCCCCATGATCTTTTAGTTGTTTAATTAATGAAAAATGGTCTAAAAAAATACTTTAATTTTATGCGAAATTATTGTTACGATATCAAACTTTATGAATGTTATTTTATCCACTGTACTATTTAATAGTGTATTTTAAAGGTATATATATGCCCACGTGAACATGTTACAATTTATAATGATGCAATATTTATGATGTTCACGTGGGCACATATATACCTTTAAAATATACTATTTAATAGTTCAGGGGGTAAAACGTCATTTTCAAAGTTCGATATTGTTACAATAATTTCGGTCTTTATTCAGATATATTTTAGATTTTTTCCTTTAATTAATAACAAAATACTAGTTGTACTTGACCTTTTAAAATAATTAAATAATTTAAGATAATTTTTTTTAAAATTTATGACAATTAATTGAAAATGAGGGACTAATAATATATTCCATCAACTTCATTTTATTTAGTTCATATTGACTTAATAAATATTTATTGAAATTTTATTTTACTAAATTAACCTTATTCATTGTTTTTAAAATTTTAAATTTGATTAATACTATATTTCTCTTGATTCAGTAAAATCAATAAGTAAAAAAAAATTATTCTTAATTCTTTCTATAAGGACAAATAAAATAAAATGGATGGAGATTAATATATTTGTGTATTAATTAGAGTCGTAGTTCAACAGCTTCATAAATTTTATTATTACTCTATTATATAGAAGCTAATAGGGTCGGTGATATGGTGTTTGAAATTTCGATTACGTAATTTTGATATTCGATTTTTAAAACTAATATACCACCATCATATCAATTGCTATTTGGTATGGTTCAATATTTTGAAGTTCGGTTTCAATATTTTGCGGTATGGTAAATTGGTAATCATAATTTTTTCAACTTTGACTAATATTTACTTGTATAATAGAGTATTATGATTTCAACAAGTCAAAAAGGGTCTCAATTGTATCATATTAACACATTACACATGCAAATAATGATTGATATAGTGAGTTTACCATTTCACCCCTATTAATTATGAAGTGGATGAAATTAAAAATTTAAGATTTTCAAGAAGTTTTACTCTTTTTAAAAATAATTAATTGAGGGTATTATAGGTAAAAATATTATTCTTTTTTAATTTGTCAAAACTAACAAGTAAAAAGAGACAAATAACAAAAAAAAAAATGGATAAATAATTAGAGACAGAAAAAGTATCATTACTGAATTAATATTAGCTACAATAACAAAAATTAAATTCTGCAATACATAAATGCTAAGAACTTGCCATAATTGATCATGATATATTACATTATTATATACTTGCCAATAAATGTGTGATTCTAAGTGGGAGACTGTTAATATGCCTGCTGGGACCATGAAAATATTTTGTGGACTCCATTTATATTGTGTATTTATTTTATTTATTTTTATCTATCAATTTTAAATTTTACATGTTTTTATAAATTAATTATTAATATGAGTGTTTTATCATAATATTTGTATGAATTAGTATATAATTTTATATCTTGAAAAATGATCTGTAGAATAAGTAATTAATGTAGATAATTTTTTAGTACTATTTTTAAACTAAAAGATTCACCCAAAAATCTAAAGGACAAAGTAAATTTTGTTGTAGTAACCACGTATTCTTTTTGTTGATATGAAAATTGTAAAAATAAAATATTTGTGTAGTCGCTCATTTTTTTTCACTTCTTAGTTATGTGTTTGACTATAGAAGTACGATTCACATTTTAAAAATAAATTTTATTTTATTTGAAAATCATTATTTGGTCATGAAAATTTAAAATTTGATTTGAAGTTATTGTTTTAAATTTGACAAACAACTTATGGCTTGTCTACTAACTTGCTTTTGAAATAATAATAGATATCATTCCACACATTATAAAAACATAATCAATTGGTATAAAAATTAAGAAAACTTACATAAATTTTTTTAGTTTAGGAGTTAATTACTTTAATACACTCTAGTTTATAATATTATGTAGCTTACCAGGTTTTGGTGCTTTCCAGATACGTTCTGATACGCTTAAATACATGTATCTCTAGATACATGGAGTCAACACTAGATGTAATTTGTTCTAGATATATTGTATCAAAGTGGATTCACATCTACTTTGGATATATAACAAAATTCGCTCACCTCGCGCACCTTCTCCCATCTCACTTGTCACTTTCTTATGTATTTGGTATCTCAAATACATGTAATATGTGTAAAAAAAAATCTTGCTCGCCTTCCTCCTTATTTTGTTTGCCACTTTCTCTATTTTAGTATATTTGATAGCAAAAATACATGTATTTAAATGTATCTTTTTAAATATATATTAAAATTTTTAATTAATGATAAAATACGTAGTATTTTAAAAATATATATATATAATAGTATATGATAGTGAAGTATGTGTTCGTAATTAATGTTAATGAGATGAATGACGCTTTGAGATCACTCCTCTCCCCAATCTCTCTCACATCACACATCACACATTTAACAATGGTAGTTGTTCGTTTGAAACTAATACCAAAATCTGAGAATGACAATTTTCTACTAAATCAACGTCTTTCTGAAATCGACGTCTTTCTGAAAACCCCATTTCACCAAATACTTTTGGTATCAAATCAAATAATATAATAAGAAAAAGAAAAAGTTAGGGATGCTAGTTTTTGTTTATATTTCCAATTGTGAGCAGTAGTGGCATTTCTCATCTCAACAGACATGAAGCACGGCGGACAGAAGAACAATAATCTGTCAATAGTCGTCGTGGTTTTCTCCATATTCTTGTTTAGTTGTTTCATATACAATGAAGATTTCAAGTCTATTGCTGAATTCCCATTCTCAAGACCCAAAATTCAATTAGAAAGTGATGAAAACAGAGTAATTTCATCATCATCAATGGTAATGAACTCAAGGACGGTAGTCGAGACAGAGATAGAACAGAGCATTGAAATGCCTGATGAAGAACTAGATGATGATGAGAGCACTGAATTGCCACCTGATGATTGCGATCTGTTTATAGGGAATTGGGTTTATGATAATGTAAGTCACCCAATTTACAAAGAAGATCAATGTGAGTTCCTTACTTCTCAAGTTACTTGCTTGAGGAATGGAAGACAGGACTCTATGTATCAGAACTGGAGATGGCAACCCAGAGACTGTTCTTTACCCAAGTAAGACCAAGGATCCTTCATTTATAAATAATATCAGTTCAAAATCATTTAGGAATCGCATAGGTAATATGTCTTTTTGAAAATTCTGTCGGTTGTTACTTTATGTGTTTACTCATTTAATTAATACAATTTCAGGTTTAAACCAAGATTGCTTCTTGAGAAATTGAGGAACAAGAGACTCATGTTTGTAGGAGACTCTTTGAACAGGAATCAATGGGAATCCATGGTTTGTTTGGTTCAATCTGTTGTTCTTTCTGCAAGAAAAAGCTTAAACAAAACCGGCTCTTTATCGATTTTCACAATTCAGGTAATCTATATTTCTATTAGCCAATACTTTTCTGTCTCAATTTATATGAATTTTAATTTGATTTGTGTCTCAATTTATATGAGTTTAATTTGATTTGACATGAGAAAGAGAAAATAAAAATATGTAATCTTTTATAAAACTTACTAAACAAAAAGTTATGTTAAGTAGGATAAAAGGAATAAGAACTTTTTAAAAAGATTGATTCTCTGATTAAACAAAATGATTATGTTTTGGCTTTTTTTAGTTTGATAAGACCTTATTGCTATATTTAAACTCTAATGCTAAATATTTTGTATTAATTAAAATCACTTTAATATTACCTAATTAATTAATATTATTAATTTATTAATTATCCCAAATTAGTATGAACTAGTGTGCTTTAAAGGTAGCATTTCCACTAGTCAATTTAATGATGTACTGTTGCGTAATAAATAATCTTGATTAGTTGGACATGTCACCACTACGTAATGAGAAAGATTCATAATCTATTTAAAGCCTTTTTTCACCTAATATTGGTGAAAGGTTCTAAATTCTAATAGTGTTTGGACTATTGGAAAATTGAGTTTTACTGTATGTATTCTATAACTCCCTCCGTCTCAATTTATGTGATTCACTTTCTGTTTTAATCCGTAAAAAAATGACGCATTTATATATTAAATACTTCCTCTGTCCCAATTCAATAAATTTCAGATTTCGAACAAACAAATCTATTTTTTACCGTAATTTTTTCATATATATTTTTTAAATATTTTAATTGTCAATAATTGTGACTTATGGTCCTCTTTACAAAGTTTATAAATACATATATTTAATTTTTAAAAAAATTGAATATTCCACGAGCAATTTCTCGGTCAAATGCTAGCTCTTCGTATCATTGGCATTGGGCAGGTGAACCTGGCTACACAACAACTTTGACTCTACCAGAGGATCTAGTTCCAAGTGTTTGATTTTCAAAAAATGAAATGTCTCACATAAATTGAGACAGATGGAGTAACAACTTAACTTTAAAATACTTATTTTACCCTTAATGAAATAATTTATAGTCACACAAACATCTATTACTTATTTTAAATCACAAGTTTCAAAATTTTTTCTTTCTTAAATTCAAGTAAAATTAACACATATAAAATGAGACGAAATGAATAACTTTTTCTGTCTTTTTATATTTATATGAATATATGCAGGATTACAATGCCACGGTGGAATTTTACTGGGCTCCATTTCTAGTGGAGTCAAACTCAGATGATCCAAATATGCACAGCATCTTGAACAGAATCATCATGCCTGAATCTATCGACAAACATGGCAACAACTGGAAGAATGTTGACTATCTCATCTTCAACACATACATTTGGTGGATGAACACTTTCTCTATGAAAATTCTGTAAGTAAAATGACTCATACCAAACAGATTAATAATTCCAAATTTCAAACATGGACATTAATTATTGTGTGATTTTGTGTTTCCTACCTAACAGACGAGGATCGTTCGATGAAGGAGCAACAGAATACGATGAGATAGATAGACCAACAGCTTATAAAAGAGTGTTGACAACTTGGTCCCAATGGGTAGATAAAAATATAGATCCCAATCGCACCCAAGTCTTCTTCATGAGCATGTCTCCTCTTCATATCAAGTAAGAAAAATCCGTTTTCTTTTGAATTTTTGTTGACATTAATTATAAAACATACTTATTTCGTTATTTAAACAGGAGCTTAGATTGGGATAATCCTGATGGAATAAAATGTTCAAAAGAGACAGCCCCAATACTGAACACATCAATGCCACTAAATGTTGGAACAGATAAAAGGTTGTTTGTGATAGCAGCAAATGTGAGTAGATCCATCAACGTCAACGTTCCAGTATACTTTCTCAACATTACAACATTATCAGAGTACAGAAAAGATGCACACACATCAGTTCACACAATTCGTCAAGGCAAAATGCTAACGCCTGAGCAACAGGCCGATCCTGCAACTTATGCTGATTGTATTCATTGGTGCCTCCCTGGATTGCCCGATACTTGGAACGAATTTCTTTATTCGCGCATTATTTCACGTTCTTGACACTTTGTCCCTTCTTCATTGTGCAGTTCTTACAACAATTTTTTCTTTTTTAAAACCTTCACTCACAATATATTTTTTGTGTAATTTCAGCCACGGTTAATTAGAAAAGCAAAAGGAAAAATCTAGCAGCTATCCTTCCTTAGTTGGGCTTCATATTATCATTTGGCCTATGAAATTCGAGAAACTGTCAATTGAGCGAAAACTGAAGCGGACATTATATGTTCTATGACTAGTTATACAGTGAAATTACATCCATCGGAAACAAATAAGCAAAATAGCATTTAAAGAATCAAGTTATTTGAGAATTTATGCAGGAAAGTAAATTATGGAATATAAATCAACACAAAGATTTTTACGTAGAAAACTCTTTGCTCAGAGGAGTAAAAAACTGCGACCTACCACTTGTAGGACTTTCCCAAACTCTTCCACTAAACTCGAGCCCAAATACCTTTGTAACACTAAAGAAACATTTCCGTTCTGCTTCTACCCTCTTCTTAAGTCAATGAATTTCCTTGCAATAAAGAAGATCACCCCTATTACAATCTATGAATGTAATCAAGATTCTGTCTTGAAACTAATAACGACTGAATGTTCTTCTTATGTTTTAGCTTATTCTTGTTTAGTTGTTTTTCCAATTTCTAGAATTAGAGTCCAGATAACCGCTACCAGGTCTTCAACCAACAAATTAAGGAGCATGGATGATTTAGCTTTGATACCATGTTAACAGAACTATTTTAATTGAAGAACAAGAGGCAAAAATTATATTACAATATAGTAGAATTAATCTCAATACAAAAGAATAGGAAATATATAAGGAAATATATAAGCATTCATTAACTAAACCCAACCTAATAGAAATCCATTAACTAAACCTAATCTAATAGGAATTCATTAACTAAACCTAATCTAATAGGAAATAGGCCCAATAACAAAAGCCCAAACATATGGGCTAACATTGTTATCATATACAGACTTTGTATATATTAGGACTTTGTATCAGCTGCGCATAGCCCTTTGTATACCGCACAACATAAATTAATAAAAACATTGACTCATTCTCTAATATCGCCTTACTCTTTATGGTATCAGAGTGTCTATAACTCTCACGAGTACTTTCTATGTTCTCCACTCTCACGAGTGCCTTCTCTATTCTTCACGTCGAAATGGCCCCCAATGTGTCTGTAGTCAATTCTGATGCTAACAACAATGCCACGATTGTCCAGTTCAATTCTGTCACACAGTTGCCAATCATATTAGCTGGCAGCCACAACTTCTCTCTGTGGAAAGCTCAAGTATCGATGTTTATGCGTGACCACAATATCTATGACCATCTCGATGGATCCATTCCGCCCCCCTCACACTCTCTCTCAAAACAATCAAGATATCGAAAATCCTGTGTTTCTTGTTTGATTTTGTCAAGATCAGTTGATCCAAAATGCTATCTTGGCCTCTGTTGAACCAACTCTTGCTGCCACTGTAGTCGATGCTGACTCTGCCAAAGCTGCCTGGGACGATCTGCATAGTGCTTACGCAAACAAGTCTCAAACAAGAATGTTTAGTTTGTGTGATCAGCTGGCCCCTGTAACCAAAGACACTCGTCCTGTTGCGGATTATCTCCATCAAGTTAGATCACTGTGTGATGAACTTGCAACTGCCGGAGCACCTGTATCTAATCCAGAAGTCATTGTTAAAATTCTTAATGGACGCGGATCTGAATTCGCAAACTTTCTGTCGCTATTCGTGCAAGAGATTCCAGAATCCCATACAAAGAATTGTATGAAAAGTTGGTCGACCATGAGCTTTTCCTCAAGCATGAAGAGGCTAGGAAACCACAGCCGCCTACAATCACCGCTGCCATAGCACAACGAACATCTACAACTCCTCCTCGGAACAATGCCAATTACCAATAGGCATCAAGGTAACAATGTTGCCAGTAATCAACCATGGCGTTCAGAAACATTGCGTCCACGCAAAAATCAATCACAACCAGATAGCAACCTTCATTGCCAACTTTGTGATCGTCCAGGTCACTCAGCCAAAGTCTGTCGTTCTCAGTCGCGCAACCATCTGCAAGCTTGAGCCAACTTTGTTTCTCTCTTTAACCAACAACAAGCCCCTTGGATAGTTGATAGCGGGGCGACTCATCACCTTGCTTCTGATTATCAGAATTTAGCTACTATGTATGATTACCGCGGTCCTGAAGAGATAGCAATGGGAAAGAGTAACACCATTTTAATTACTCATACCGATAACGCTAACATAAGTGCATCAAACAATGATTTCAAACTACTTAAACACTTTATGTTCTCCTGCCATAAAAAGCAACCTTATTTCTATTTCTAAATTTTGTCAAGACAATCTGATATCCATTGAATTTTTTCCTTTTCATTATTTTATGAAGGATCTGAGTACGGGGTGCCTCTACTACGCGGGGTGAACAGAGATGGGCTGTATGAGTGGCCGCCGGGCAGCACACAAAAGTCTCCTAAGTGTAATGTAGTTGTTCCTCTCAACCTATGGCATCGACGCTTAGGGCATCCTAATCAACATGTTTTGAATAAAATTCTGCATAAGTTTTCCATTCCCTTTTCTCGTTCTAGAACAATTTCAAGTTGTAATTCATGTTATTCAAATAAAATGCACAGGTTTCAACTTTCTAAAAACTCTTTGCAAAGCCAAAGGCCCTTACAGATTCTTTATAGTGATTTATGGGTCCTTCACCTGTTTTTCAATTGTTAAAAAAAGATATTATGTTTTATTCGTTGATCAGTTCTCTAAATACATGTGGTTGTTCACTCTCAAATCTAAAAAGGAAGTTCTGAACATTTTCCAACCTTTGCCTCCATTGCTTGAAAAACGATTTCAAACAAAAAATTTATCCTTGTACACTGATGATGGTGGTGGTGAATTTCAAAGTTTGTCATCTTATATAAAAACACATGGTATTGAACACTTAGTCTCGCCTCCATATACCCCACACCGAGTAACTCTGGTTGAACGCCGATATAGACATGTTATTGAGACAGCTAGAACTTCATTACATCAAGTTTCGTTACCAACATCAATTTGGAGTTTTGCTTGTCATGATCAAGCAATCTATCTTATAAATAGACTGACCACTCCAACTTTAAAAGATAAGTGTCCATATGAGATTCTATTTCAAGATGCACCCAGATATGATTCCATTAAGGTTTTCGGTTTGTCTATGTTATCCCTGGCTTACACCTTATGCTAAGAACAAATTAGACCCTCGTTCAACTCCATGTGTTTATTTAGAATTTTCAAATAAATATTACTGCCATCAATGTTTTGATCTAGTGAAATCCAAAGTTTATTTGTCCAGAGATGTTCTATTTTTAGAAGACATTTTTCCTTTCGAAAACTTATTTTCGAACTTGAAAAATAAAAACAAAGTAGATTTTGGGAAAACTGTTTTGTAGAACAACCTTTAAAGGATAAATCTTTGGATTCAAATGTTTGTCAACAACTTCCATATCCAGTTGTGCCACTGCCCACACGATCACACTCGCCCTCCTCTGCAACCCATGGCACCTCCATCAACTCAGGTAATTCTCCTATTCAAATTCAGCCATCAATGCCTCAAGTTTCAGCACCACAACAGTCTCATTCTCCCCCCAAGCTCAACACACCTATCCCATTAGACTCTGAACCTTCCCCAAATCGCCCCTAACTCATTTACCATCGCCGAACACCTCACCTCCAATCTTCCACACACACTTCACCACCCCACCCCCTCAACTTACAACCCATAGTGATTTCCAACCAATCTTCCCCAAAAGTTCCAGTGACCACCCAACCACTTCTACATCCCATGATCACACGTTTGAAGACCAATAGTCTTAAACCAAAACAGTTTAATGTCACCATACAATCTCTGTCCTTCATACCTAGAACATATAGACAAGCCCACCCCCATCCTCATTGGAAAACAATAATGAAATCTGAGATTGATGTTCTAGTTAGGAATCGGACATGGGAATTGGTTCCTTTCAGTCCTTCGATGAATGTGGTTGATTGTACGTGGCTATTTCGTATAAAACATCATCCAGATGGTTCGATTGAACGGTTAGGGCTCGTCTGGTTGCCAAAGGATTAACACAATGCCCGAATCTAGACTATCATTCAACGTTCAGCTCGGTGGTCAAGCCAACTATTGTCCATTTAGTTCTTTCTATTGCTACCCAACGCAACTGGCCCATCCATCACCTAGATGTGAGCAATGCATTTCTTTAAGGTCGACTAGAGAAGGAGGTTTATATGGGACAACCCCCTGGTTTTGAGGATCCACATCACTCCTCGCATGTGTGGAAGCTCAACAAAGCCATTTATGGCTTGAAACAAGCACCACGTGCATGATACACTGAGCTGAAGTATTATTTGGTAACTACTGGGTTTGCGAAGTCTCAATCAGATTCCTCTTTGTTTATTTTACACAATTCTGCCTTTACCATTTATGTGCTTGTTTATGCAAACGAAATAATCATCACTGGTAATCAGTCTCGAGGTATAAAACATACTATTGATCGTCTCTCTCATCTGTTTTTCATTAAAGGATCTTGGTCTTTTACACTATTTTCTGGGTATTGAAGTTCTCCCACTCTGAAGGCTTGTTTCTGTCACAACACAAATATACTTTGGATTTGTTACATGATGTTGGTATGCAGGACAACAAAGGAGCTCCAACACGAATGACTTCCATGACCGTTCTTACTGCCACTTCTTGAGATGATCTGAATGGTTCTCTTTATAGGCGAGTTATTTGTAAATTACACTACCTCTTTTACTCGCCTAGACATTCCCTTAGTTGTTAGCAAACTTTCTCAATTCATGCATCAACCAAGTCAAACTCACTGGAAGGCAATTAAGCGTCTTCTTCACTATCCTAGTGAAACTTCCCATTTTGGCATCAATATTGCCAAGAAACGGGATTCAATATTAGTTATTTTCTCTGATTTGAACTTGGCTAGAGATCCTGATTAATATACTTCCACATCAGGCTATGTGCTTTTTCTAGGTGGTATGCCTATTTTTTGGCCGTCCAAGAAGCAACGATCTGTCTCCCGTTCGTCAACTGAAGCGGAATACCGAGCTGTTGTTGTTGTTGTTGCAGAAACAAACTGGTTGTCTAATCTTCTTCATGAGCTGCATTTTCCTCTTGATGGTGCGCCAAGAGTCTTTTGTGAAAATGTTAGCACTACGTATATTTGTGCCAATCCTGTTTTCCATAGTCGGATGAAACATGTTATCACATACTTTCATTTTGTGCAGGATCAGGTGCAAAACAAGGAGATTGAAGTCAAACACTTACATGCTGCTGACCAAGTTGCTTATTTACTCACTAAGCCGCTGCCACGTGCTCCCTTTGAACTGCTCTTTCCCAAGTTGGGTGTGATTGATACCAGCACTAACTTGCGGCGGAGTAATAATGACTGAATATTCTTCCTACATTTTAGCTTATTCTTGTTTAGTTGTTTTTCCAATTTCTATAATTAGAGTCCAGCTCAATCACTTCATTATTCTATTTTATCTCTTATTGTTATCATTTACATTCTTTGTATGTATTAGGACTTTGTATCAGCTGGGCATAGCCCTTTATATACCATACTACGTAAATTAATAAAAGCATTGACTCATTCTCATATCGCCTTACTCTTTAGAAACCACTGCAAGATAATTAGATATTACAAAGTAAAGAATTATATGAATGAAAAAAAATATTTTTAATAAAAATTGTGTAGCTAAAATCATAACAAAAATTATTACACTTTTATGTTGGCAATTTCAATAATTGCATATTATAGGTTAACTTAATCAATAATTATATTAAAGAAAGAAAACCAAGAATTCTTTTAAATATTGATAAATTTTATGATTTATATCTATATCAATATCTATGTAAAATAGGAAAAGCAAAATAATGTGATGATGCCAAGTGTCATCATAATAAAATTTCAAGATAAAGATTAATTAAATTAAGAATTATCAATCCAGTTAAAATGCATGATCAAGTAAATACAATACTAAAATATATTATGATAATTTGAAATAATATTTTGAGCAATACTATTTTGGCCGTATGAGAATATAATTATGTAATTTTATATTATTAGGTTTACGCTAGACTACTTTTAGTTCTCCTGTACTATCATATGAGGCCTAATCCATCGGTGACTCTTTAAAGTTGGCACGAAGTTTCACTTAGACATCTCAACTGGACGATGTTCATTCAAGTTTCATTGTGTCATTTTGATACTTTTTTTTTCAATTAAAGTGTGTTACACTCGCAAACAATGTGTAAAGTGACAAATTAAATGATAAGACTTGTCATTCGTGTCAAAAGCAATTCTTAAATAATGAATTTTAAGTAGAAATAAAAAGTGACCAATGAATGAATAACATATGAAATTTTACCCCAAAAAATAAAATAAAACCCACCCATAACACCCCCCTCAAAACGATTTCTCCCTACCTTGCACAAACACCCCCGCTACCCATTTGCAGAAAAATACCCCGTGCCCCCGCGCCCCCACCCCACGCTGCCTTCTCCAAATACCTATCCACTTGCAGACACCCCCGTTCCTCCCCTGATTTTTTTGGTCCAAATTCCTTTTTTGCATAACATGGCATAACATTTGGGCACACACGCACTTACACTTCATGAATAATTTAATACTTAGATCTCGAAATGGGTCTATTCTTAGATTTTAAAAATATTTTTCATTATCTTATTGTAATTATATTTATTAATCATTGTTCGATGTTTAAGTTTGAAAAATGGTGGCTGAAAATGAAAAAGAAGAAGAAAAAAAAATTAAAAAGTTAACTAAATAGGGTTTTCACGTGTGGTCAACGAGTGTATTACACTTACTAAGCTATGTAAGCAAAAAAATATCAAAATAACACAATAGGAATCAACAAAATGTATCTAAAATGAACATCGTTCAATTAAGATATCTAAATGAAATTTTGTGCCAACTTTAAGAGGCGATGTGTTAGACCTATATATGAGTTTGGCCATTCTTTTTGAGCAATTCCATACAACCATATTTATGGCAAGCATCCATTCCCAATGTGTCGGGAGATGGTAGTACATTGAATGGAAAAGCATCAAAAATATTTTTGGACCATTTGAAAAAGTTAAAATATACCTCTCGTTAGCTTATTGAGTTAAGAGTATTCTTCAATCTATCTTTTTTGATTTATTTTTTCTCTTAAAATTAATAGACTTTTTAAAATAACAACAACAACAATAATAATAATAATAATACTATTATTAATATACGTGCCCGCACGATGCGCGGATAATATTGAAGTATTATTTCTAGTTGTTTCAGATTGCAATGATTGATCATGTTAAATCATATTATCTTAAATAAAATGCAACTATTGTATTCCACAATGAAACATACTAACCTTCATTCTTCTCTACCGCTAACTCCAATAATCAAATCTATATGAATAGACATAACGAATCACGCAAGCATCAAATATTTATTTTTAATTAGTTTATTAATTTGCACGATTGAAATAAAAATAATTGAGCGTACATGCAACCTCTTTAAAAAGATTAAATTGAAATTCGATTTTATTTGATATAGAGTTAATTTTCAATTCAAATTATAGCAGATCATTATGTGACTTCCAATTCAAATTCAAAATTTAAAAATTTACATTTAACACTAATTTAATTAACTAATTTTAAGCAAATATTATCCTATATAAATAGTTTTTAAAAATAAAATTTATCCTTTTATAGTTTCAAGTTAGAACTATAATTATTTCAAACAAAATAATTTTTTTAGTAAATTTTACCCTTACACGTAAATTAATTTTAATAAACATAATATTTTTGTAGTTGCAGTTTAGAGGTAAAAAAATTATAGAACACTTACTTAAAGTTGTCGTCCCCAAAATACCTACTATATATATATATATATATATATATATATATATATATACATACATATATATTGTAAAAAATAACATACTTTCTTATTATATTTATATTGTGTGTTTACCAAAATAAAATAAAATAAAATATATTGTGTGTTTGAACTCAATTGTTATTATAAGAAATTCATATGTATGCCATTCCATGATGAAATATATTACAATAATATCATACATATGTTTAATAAGCTTCAATAGCAAAGTAGGAATCTAAAATTAAACATCTATATCGTTAGTATACCCAAGTACAAAATTATTCAAAAAGTTATTTAACTATCACATATTGTGTGATTGTGCTTATGATAATTTAATAAAATATAAAAAAGTTGGTTAAAACATGCATGACAGACACTAAAAGTATATTTGTATGATGATCAACAAAGTCTATTAGAATTGGTATCGAAATATTTGTGCTCTTTAATCATAAAGCGATTTTGATTTTTTATCGAAGAAGATAATAAATCGTTGATGAAAAGTTGTCATCAATTTGAAAATAAAAAAAACATCAATCAAATTAGGATTCAAACCAATTCAAATTACAAATTAAAAAGGAATAAGTAAAAGACAGGCAGTTTTTGTATATTTTTAATATTTTTGTAACTTTTTTGGTGGATTATATAATTGAAAACTGCTACAGTAATTTTTATTTTCAATTTTATATTGATTTTAAAATTTGAAATTATTCCTTGAAATTCTCTACCATTATTCCTAAAATTCTCCATTGACTAACACGGTGCATTTATTTTTTTGAAATTCTTAAATTAATAATTATTTATATATGTGTATACACATAATCATGCATATTATATACACTCACTCCCCTCCGCATTCTACATTATATCAATAAATTGAGAATCTTCACAATAAAGATTACTAATTTATAATTTTATAGAAAGAAAATATGCAAATTTGCAACAAAGACTAACGCGAAAAAGATAAAAAGAAATATCAATTAAACAAGAATTGTTGTTCATTACTTGAATGGATACGTATAAAAATAAAGGGAATATGTAATTTTGCAACAAAAACGTACATTACAACTGGACACTTAACATATATATATATATATATGAATAATTACTATAATAAGTAACAGTAGTTGTAGAATACTTGGATTGACATAAATGAAAATCAACTCACACTTGTACCTATCAGTATTTTGTCAGTTTTTTTAATTAATATGTTTATTTTTTGAGAAAATCTATAAAATAGTAATATATAACTATCGGTTTTTTAACCATAAAACATTGAAACACACCTTAAGCGTGAGGACATGAACTCCATTCATGTGGAAGTTTATTCTTTATCATCCAAGACTTCAATACATCTTGTGTATGCTTTCCTTGCTTCTGAATTCTGATTTAGTTTTTGTTTTTGATTTGATTAATTGATTTTGTGTTACTTGCAACACAAATAAAAAGAAACAAAAAATTTAAATTATGATAGATATATAATAAATCGAAGAAGATGAAATTTGTACTCCCTAACTTTTTTTTTAATCTCATTTCATTTTTGTGCCCTCTTTTATTTTGTGAGAAGGTAATATATGTTTATATCTAGTACAACTATGTGGATAATTATAAAATTGCTTATGCAATAAGGAAAATGAGAAATGGAAAACTAAATAACTACAAATTCTAAAAGACAATACCTATAATGCTTGGACAGAGGTTGGTTTGAACTCTTATGTAACACTCTTACCTTCATCTAGTATAGCAATTTGACAATATATTTTTCCGAATAAATAATCTATATTAAAGAATCAAAATCATAATCATAATGTAACGACATGTTCTCATTGTTGTAGAAAAGTCAAGTGGAAAAATTTTTGGACCGAAAAACTTTTTCGTAGTATCTTGAGATTTCCCAACCTAGTCCAGATTTGGACGAAATCGGAGTCAGTAAGGTATAGGGAAATATGGTAGCATCTAATTATGATTTTGATCATATGAGTAGATAGATAAGCCGTTAAGAAACCCATACGACTTTACGAAATTGAATTCGGGAGAGTAAAACTCCCGGAATGAATCATAGCGTGAATGGGTATTTTCTGAGTGTCATGAGATGAAGGTGTATTGTGAAATGGGAGTTTGGAATTGTTAAATCGACTCATTGGTCCCGTGCAATCCGCTGAGGCGGGATTATTCCCTCTAGGGCTGGGCCGCTGTAGCGGGGTGAGTACCGCTGTGGCAAGACAGTCACGACTTAAGGTTGGAAATAAACCCCAAAAACGTTTTATTCTGCAGTTTTCAAACTTAAGAGCTAAGGAACAAACCCAAGACTTTTCTTGACAGTTTTCCACCATTCTTAAGGCTAAAGGTAAGATTTTCACTCCCTAAAGCCATTTTTCGATCCGTAGAACGTAATCTTATGGGTAATTATCAACGGGGAAGAGTTTTGATCTGGGAATTATGGTGGAAAAAGCCCTAATCTAGGTATGAGGATCACGGGTATGATCTAGGGTTGATAGAATTGTTAGTAATTCGGGTAATTAGTGATTGTTTATTGATTTTCGTGTTATTATGATTGTTTGTAGACCAAGAACAAGCGGAACGAATCCAAAAAGGGAAAAACCAAGTTTCTTAGGGGTTTCAAGCTTGTTTCGAGGTAGGTGATGGTTGTGTTCTATGATTGTGTGGTGTATGTTTGTTTTTGCTTCATTATGATACATGTATGTATGCGAATGTTGCGTTATTGATCACATTAATTGTAAATGAGGATATATGAATGATGAATGCCATGAATCATGACTTGATGGTATGATTATGAGAATGTACTTTGTGATTGTGATTGTGAATTGTTGAATGGATCGGGTGTTGCGTTCCGACACACTAACTTGGACCGGTTGCCACGTTCTGGCATAATTATGGGATCGGTTGTCACATTCCGGCATTAACATTAGATCGAATACCACGTTCCGATATACTAATAGTTTGGGATTGGGTTCCATGAGAGGACCAATAACTTGATATAATTGTGATATTTGAGAATTGTGAAATTGTTCGTTGTTCGTAAAATGATGATGATATTGTATATGTTCGGTGTATGCATGTTATTGTATTGTTGTCTTGACTTATGTATGTTGCACTTAGTGGGATAGCTGCGTGATCCTACTAGTACACTGTGGTTGTGTACTGATACTGCACTTGTTCTTTCTTTGTTGAGTACAGGGCTTCTTCAGGCGGCTATTGACAGACCTCACTTAGAAGATCAGTGATTGTCGTTCGAATTCAAGGGTGAGCCAGTTCTTCCGGGCTGCCATGAGTTCTCTTTCTGTCTATGTCCACATTTCAGACTTATACTTTCTAGCTACTTGTTAGTACAATAGTTTGGGGTTGTAACTCTTCTTGTTTAGAGTTTTGGTACATTGACTTTCAGGTTCTAAGCATTAATTTCCGCAATTAGTACTTAGATCTTTTGGAAGTTTATGGGAACTTCAGTATTTAGTCATTTAAACCCACTTTCGTATCCTTAAATACTTTAGTATTTTGATTAAGTTGGTTAGCTAGTTAGTATAAATGGTTCTCCCACCGGGAGGTTAGTGTGGGTGCCAATCACGATGGTCTAGATCGTGACACATAAAACTGAGCAAAAATAGTCACTAAACATAATGCATGTCAAATTGTGACGATAAATATAGAAATTTTCTCAAATTTCTTCGATGTCTTGGTGAGGGTGAAAAAGGAGCATAAATATACTTTGTTGACAATGTTTCTCTCTGTCTTTATTTACTAATCAAAGAACTTTTAATTGTTTGGATACTTAACAGTCAAAGAAGAAGATTTTTTAAATGGGGATTAATGGTTTGCTATAGTTAAGATTTTGAGTTTACATTGAAATATACTTGTGCATGGGTTTGCAAGTTAGTGGGGGCAATAAGAGATAAGAGCGTACAATTTTTTTTTCTTTTAAATTTTGACTTTTTATGCCCCTTATGTATTTGAATTGGTATAAATTACCCTCCATCTACCTTTCGGCCTTAAAATACCCCTACCATCCACCTTTTGGCTCAAAAATACCCTTGATGTTAATCCTTTGGCTCATATTTACTCTTAATTTAAATAGTTTCCTTAAAGTAAAATTATTAAATATTTATTTATTAAGTTGCTTAATGTGATTGGTCCAAATATAAACTCCTCTCAAATAAATAATAACAATCATATTTTTAATTTTTTTTTTTAATAAAACCACATATGATTCATATTTTGACCTGATACACTTCAAAATAATATTGAAAAAATAATTAATTTCATGATATCTTTCTATTGGTCTATTTTTAGATATCTTTCTATTGGTCTATTTTTAATCAACCCCAACTTATTATAACGAAACTCAAGTCATAAATGAGGATCCAACTAAAATTCTTATTCACCCCTACTGATTGTCCATCTAAAAAAAATATTCTTCTTGTTAATATATATAAAATTTTCTATCAATTATCCAAATGTCTTGTTCATTTTCTCTTTTATTCTCCTTTTGAAATCTTTTATTCTTAATTAGGATATCCGGGACTCAAACTTGAATTGAACTCACATGTTTATATAATATTTTAATTTGTATTATTTCTATGGTGGGATGAGGCTGGGGATAAGATAAATAATTATTTTTTTTCTTTTATTTTGAATTTTGGGTACACACAAAAGAAAAATGCAATATTTGTACATATTTGCTTAATCAAGTCATCTTTTATTGAACTAATTATTTCTACATGAAATGCATCGTTATTTTCCTCCTTTTTTCTCTCTCGTGTGTGTGTGTGTGTTGTGTGTGTGCACGTGTGCGTGCGTACGTGCGTGTGCGTGTGTGTGTGTGTCTACTCCCTTTTTCACTCCACCATTTTCTCCTAAAATTCTCTCCACATCTTTAGCAGTTATAAATTTCAAAATCACTTTTGATTTTCAGAAGGGGTCTCTCTCAAGTCTATCAGTTTCAATGTTTTGAATAGGTAGGAATTTTATTCTCCATTGCTATCTTCTTCGTGTTTTAATCTCCATTGTTGTCTTCCTGATACATATGGATTAGGGTCCATCATTTAGTATTGGTGTTTCTCAAATAAATTCCTCCAATGCTAAACGTACATATGATTTCGACGATGAAAAATGGGCTGAAAACATATCCAAACGATTGCATGACACTTTCGCGATAAAGGACCAGATCAATTCCATGTCAAAATCAAAGGTTGAAAAAACCTCTAAAAAAGGAAAGAAAAGCGGCACATGTCATTTCTCAACCTCCACTGCCTAAGGTATGTGTTTTCATAACCTTTTTTATTTTTTTTTATTTTTGATATGACATTGGTTGTGTTGGGACAGGAATAGTTTGATACATTAACAATGAAGATACATTATTTTTCAATTTAATATTCTAATAGTCTGTTTGATAATTTTTGATTTGTAATTTGTTGAAATCCTAATTTTTGTTACATTGTTCATTTGGTCTGTTGGGTCTAGTTAAATTACTTCATTTAACAATAAAGATACATATCAATACAATGTTATTGTAGTCTGGAGTTGATTTTGTATTTTATTGATACATTAAACCCTCAATTTTTAGTAATGTATTTTGTAGATTGTAATTTTAAACATGTTAGTATTATGCAGCCAAGCACTTCTGATCACTCTCCACTGAGCCTGGAGTTATCCAGTAATGAAAGAGTCAATCATAGGGCCTTTAAATTCTTCAATTGTATTGATTATCATCATGAGTTCTTACATAGGGTGAAGGAAGCATGAAGAGGGGGACAAAACATGAATTTGAAGGAAGTATGACATAAACTTAAGAAGGTGAAAGAAAGAATTATACATCTCAATAGTAGAGAGTTTATTGGGGTAAGAAGTAGGTTGCAAGACATTAGAGGAAAGCTGCATACTATACAAGAGAAAATGAGAGATCCAAAAGAAGTTGTTCCAAATAGATAGCAGGAAAAAGAGCTGCAAGCTCAGCTACAGAAATAGAGTATGATCGAAGAGAGTGCTATGCAACAGAAATCCAGAATTCAATGGCTAAGGCTAGGAGATGCAAATACTGCATATTTCTATATACACATGAAGAACAGGGTGGCCCAAAACACTATCACAAGCCTCATGACATCAGATGGCACCATAACACAGACACAAGAAAAAATAGAGCTTGAGGTGAGTACATTCTAAAAAAACCTACTAGGAAAGGCTGCTCGGGAATTTCCTAGTGTGAATACTGTGATTATGAGAAAGGGTAAGTCTCTTAATAGGGAACAACAAATGTTCCTAGCAGCTAAGGTGACAAGGGAGGAGGTGGAAATTGCACTCAAAGGCATACAGGGTATGAAAGCTCCAGGAATTGATGGATTCAATGCTTTCTTTTTTAAGAAGGCCTGGACAGTAATAGGAGAAGACATAGTGAATGCAATGTTAGATTTTTTTTGATACAGGGCACATGTGCCCATTAACTATACAATGGTGACCCTTATTCCCAAGATTGCCAATCCTACTAAAATTGGGAGTATATGCCTATCTCATGCTGTACAACTTTATACAAGATTGTTTCCAAAGTAATAACCACAAGGTTGCAGAAGGTGATGAGCTCACTAGTAGATCCAAATCAATTAGCTTTTGTGTCAGGAAGAGCTATAAATAACAATATTATTATGAGTCATGAACTAGTGAAGGGGTATAATAGAAAAGGTATCTCCAATAGATGTATGATTAAGGTGGACATGAAAAAAGCATATGACTCACTTGAATGGAGGTTTTTGGAGAAAGTATTATATGAATTGAAGTTCCCAGCAAGAGTGATCAAGTGGATATTGCAATGTGTTACTACAATTACCTATTCAATTCAGGTCAATGGGAAACATACAAGACCATTCAAAGCAAAAAGAGGGGTCAGGCAAGGGGATCCCTTATCCCCCTTTCTATTTGTACTGGCAATGGATTATCTCACCAGGAACTTTTACAAGTTTACATTCAAATTCAGATTTCTATTATCATCCAAGATGTCAGAAGCAGAGAATCATTCAACTGAGTTTTGCTGATGATTTGTTGATGTTTTGTAGGGGTGATAATTAGAAACCTATATAAATGTTTCATGGATTTTTTCTAAAGCATTAGGGTTGGTGGAAAATGAGGACAAAAGCAGTGTGTACTTTGGAGGGGTAAAACAAGCAATTCAGGATCAAATAATGTAGGAACTAAAATTTGTGAAAGGTGAACTCCCATTCAGATACTTGGGAGTACCTTTGAGTACTAAAAGAGTATCTATAGTTCAATGTAAACCTTTCATTGATAAAATGTTGAGTAGAGTTACTTGTTGGACTACTAAATTCCTCTCTTATGCTGGTAGAGCTCAATTGGTGAAGAGTGTCCTATTCTCTATACAAAATTTTTGGACACAAATATTTGCTTATCTTAAAAAGATTTTACATGATATTGAGAGTATATGTAGGAAGTTCTTGTGGACAGGAAATATGGAGGCATCACAGAAAGCATTGATAGCCTGGGAACAACTATGCTGGCCCTAAGCAAATGGAGGAATAAATTTTCTTGATGTGTTCACCTGGAATAATGCTGCAATAGAAAATCTCCTCTAGAATCTATGTAAGAAGAAGGATAAGCAATGGGTGGAATGGATACATAGTTATTATGGGAAGGAAGGAATATGGGGAATACAAACAAAACAAGCATCTTGGCTTATACACAGAATTCTTAAAGCATATAAACATTTAGAAGCTGCTGGATGCAATGAACAAAGTTTGAGACAGATGGAGAACTATTCTATTAAAAAGATGTATGGACAGATGAGAGGAAACACGGAGAAAGTTGAATGGAGAAGATTGATATTGTCAAATTATGGTGCACCAAAACGGCTTTTCATATTGTACATAGCACTGAATAGATGACTTGCAACAAAGGATAGAATGGCAAAGTGGGGAGTAACAAATAACTTGACATGTCCCTTATGTCAAGAGGAAGATGAGAATATAGAGAATCTTTTTCACCTGTAAGTTCACTGCTGGAGTATGGAACAAGCTACTAGCATGGCAAGGCATACAATGCACAAGAATGAAGTGGCACGAAGAAGTACAATGGGCAATTAAGTATATGAAAGGCAGAAATAGCATAGCACATGTATACAAGATGTATTTGGCACGTACCATTTATCACATGTGGATAGAACGTAACTGCAGAATCTTTCAAGCCAATCAGAGAAATGAGGAATACATGATTAGGCATATCATTAGAGAAATACAAGGAAGAGGATCCCAACAGTGGAGGATGGGAAGTAGACTACAACAACTCAATATGTATCCCTAGTATAGTAGTCGAGACAGTAGATTAGAAGAAATAGATTAGCAAGTCTTGGAGCAAGATTGTCCAAGTCTGCTGTTTTTTTTTTAAACTATTAATTAATGATCACTCTAGTAAATAAAATGTTTACTTACCAATTTTTTTTAAACGTGTATCAGATTCTTTGATGTTTCTGTTAATGTATCTGCCATCATGTTAATACAAATACAGTAAAACCCCCCAATTTTAGTATAGTTTTGAATGAGTATTTGTAATGTATGATATAATAAAATTAATTTTGATCTCTTATCAGTACTGTATATTATAGATTGAAATTTTTTCATGTATATCAGATTCATTGATTGTTCCATTAATGTATCTTACATTATGCTCATATCAAATACAATAAAACCCTCAAAACACAATTTTGATGGTTTATTTATAATGTATCAAGTAATAAAGTTCATTTTGATTTGTACTTGATAGTAATGTATCTTATAGACTGTAATATTTATGTTTATGCTAGATACATTATGTTATAAATTTTCAGTTTTTATTTAATGTATCCCATATTTTGCTGGATTGTCAGTATTATATTTAATGTATATACTTAATTTTAATATTATATTTAATATATAATGTAACATAGTATGTTCATGTTACACTGTAAAATATTATGTTAGTCGATTTAGGTAGTCTATTCATCTATCACATACATTCTAGTTTGATCATGTATCAAAATTTTAAATGATGTATCATTTACTGTTAATTATATCATGTGATTGAGATTAAACAAGTACAATATTATGTTTTTTTGTATCTTCAAGACATGAAATATGTTATCAAAATGATACCAACCTATGCATTGAGATTTGGAGCAGCGTATAACATTGAGTTTGTAAATGAAATCAAAAAGTCCATAGGCAATGACAACATTGAACTATTCAAGAATATAATTTTTGGACCATATTTAAACATCCCAAAATGTAATTTTTAGGGACAAATTACCAAGTGTATGTTGTTGTTGGAGTTGCAACAGGACAACACCAAGTTGCTGCATATTTGACATGCTAACGGGAGTGTATTGTAGTTTAGTATCAAGGATTTTGCAATAATAACTAGCCTTGAATGCAAAGAAAATGTTAAAGATTTTGCATATCCAAAATCCACTCCTAGCCGGTTATTACAAAGGTACTTTCCTGATGCAACTACTAGTTTAATCAAGAGTCGTTTTGTTCAACGCTTTTTGATGGGTAACTGGGAGACCATAGAGGATGGCATTTAGATGGCTATCCTGTACTTTGTACTTGAGTTTATTTTTTTTCAACTTGGTGAGACTTCAATACCGATCGACGAATTCTTAATAGTCGAAGATGGATATCTTGGGGTCAGATTGCATTTACCAAGCTAATTAAATCACTCAGACAAAACTTCAACCTTTATAAATAGATGTATAGTTTATCCGGTATGCCTTATGCCCTGAATGTATGAATTTATGAATGTGCATCTAGTCTAAATCCAGATATTGCTGTTAAGGAAGAGAATGCTATCCCAAGGATTTGCAATTGGAGGGTCGTGGCTGTAAAGCCAAAGTTTAGAACATTTATGTCCTGTATTTTCTTCGAGGTAACATTCATTTTACATTTGTAAAAAGCAGTTTTTTTTTATGATACATATTTTTGTCATTCAGAATGCATGTTCAAATCTTGTTCCAACACCAGACGAAGTAGCAGCTCTTGATTTATGTGACATTCAAGTTGCTCATCCACATCAGCAGTTGATCCAAATGAAGTTGAACCAAAAGACATTTCAGGTTTCAAGGATTTCACCACAAGCCCTCCTGGGATGTTGGTTAGGAGATCATCAAGGGTTTCTGGTACATCATCTCCACCCCCACCTAAAAGGATAAAGAAAATTGATACACCTAAATTGAAGGTGTCGGAACCTAGTCTATCAAAGTAGTTGAATGTGCCAATAAACCAGTCATTCTCAGTCTCGGATGAACCATCTACCCCTGTTGCTAATGTATCTTTTGTCCAGGTCTCCACATTCCCAAAAGGCTAAGTCTGTAAATCTCGATATTAAAGAACTGAAAGAATATCTGAAGGATTACATAAGTAATGATATCGATTTTATTTATGTTTACGTGTATTCAATATAAATACAAAACTGAATGTCAATTTCTTTTTTTGCTAGGTTGACAAACAATTTGAGTATCTTGAGGCTTTAATAGCGGAAAATCACTCTCAGTTGATGAAATCTAAGCATAGGGAGGACAACTAGCCACCAAAGGTAGTGTGCTGTATATGTAATTTTTTTTTGTGTATAAAGTTGCATAGGTCGTTATGTTCTCAATTTTATTCATGAAGGATGTGGCCGACAAGTCTATGCCGTGCATTGTAGAAGTTTCCAATCAAAAAGGCAATGATGAACATCAAACAAGCACCTTTCATTTTGATCAACAATCAACCTCACCAATACAAATGAATTTTGCCCATAATGACCAAAACATTGATGTATCTGAATTTGAGGTTGAAGATCAGGTTTATGTTACTTCATTTGTGTAGAGGATAGTTTTTCTGTTCATTGCATATATCAAATTAAACAATATATTAGTAACCTATTTGTTTTAAAATACTTGTTCTACATTTAAAAACACAGATTGATGATACATTGAAGAATCAACAAGAAATGAAGGATGTTTCAGAACATCAATCCTTTTATCAAAATATTCATCATACTGCAGAAACAAGTGAGCATAAGAAGCTATTGTCATTGAAAAACTACTATTATGATACTTCAACATTTATTTTGATACATCAAAATGTGTGTATATAATACTTTCTAGTTTTGTGTGTGTGTATATGATATTTCATTTCATGATACATCAGTAGTGCTGATACATTAAAGTTTGTGTTTATGATACATTGCATTTTGATGTATAATTATCTGTACAATATGCTATTATTTAGGATGATGCATCAGAACAAGGGCCTCAACATCTCAATGAAGGAACAATAAATGAATATGCTTCAGATTCAGTAAATTTGTGCCACATCCAGTTACATTTGATATATTGGTAAAATTATTATTTTTGTATCATGTCACTATCATATAGTTTATTAAATTTTATTAAAATATCTATTTAAATCATATAGGATTCTACCACATTTGGTACAATATCATCCGAAACTCAAGAAATCATAGATACACTTATCACTGATCTAGGAAGATTGCCTATTCCTGCTAAACCACTTAGTGCTGTAAATCCACAGGATTTAACCTGCAATCACAATTTCCTTTCGGACAGTCAATTAACCATTGATATTTTAATCACATTAATTATTGTTTGAAGCGAATCAAAGTCTCCTCTAGCACGTAACAACCTTCCTTCAAAAAATTTTCAATCTCCATATTTGACTTTTTTTGGGTCAAGCGAAAAGGAAAAAGAGGACTTGGAGGATGACTTTCGTCCATATTTTCCATTTGAAGGCTATGGCATTACATACCAAGATCAGTCCAATCTAATTGATGAGTATATTTAGTGGGTTGCTAATAAGTAAGATTTATATTTTTTTTTGATGAAATTTACTCAGTTGATCTATTTTGAAATAACAGCTCTTGAATACAATTAATAATATAGGAAACCAAGGGAGGATAAATACAGAGCAAAAGCCTCTTCATTTGGGTTTGAGATGATGGATTTTGTTGTTGTATTTCTAATCGATAAAAACTAGTTCTATGTCATGTCACAACTATAAATATGTTGGACTGATTAGGTAAGGTTGCCATTTATTTTAATATGTCTGATACATTTATTTTAATGTACATGATACTTTTATTATATATGTATCAGATACATTTACTATCAGATACCACTATCACTCTATCACTTTTTCTTTCATTTTTTTTTTATAAATATATAATTATGTTTCTACTGTTTTTGTGTAGCACATCGATGTTGTTTTTTACTGCCTTCGTAAGAAATCAAAACTCCGCAACATGAATCACTACATATACACAACTGTCAATTGCTTGTTCAATAAACACATCCACAATACCCATGAAAGGCACTACAACAACCAGGTTGATGATAATATTAGTACCCAAGAACACATTGACCGTGCGTCTGTTGTATCTGTACATTAGAGGTCAATCACCAATATCATGAAAGGATTTTCAATCCTAACTAGATTACCATGGCATCTTGTGGATGACGTTTACATTCCGATTAACTGTGATGGACGGTTTCATTAGGTGTTGGCTGTTGTTGAATTGAAACAGAGGTTGATACACGTGTATGACTCTTCTCTAGGCTCAAGGAAAAAAAACACATTCTGGGAAGATAAACAAATTATCGAGGATGCTATCTTCTTACCTCATTGACAATAGATTCTTTGAAAAAACTGAGCGAAAAAACTGATGAATATAAGGACAAAGAATCTGGTACACTTATAGAATCTCAACATCCCTTCAATGTTGAATTTGCACAAGACATCATGCAACAAGAAAGTGATAGCCTGTAAGTATTTATATTCTTGATTCTAATCATATGTGAAAGTTTTTTTTATAAATCCAAATTTTGCATTTTGTTGTGGGGACTGCGGCTTATATGTAGCTACATTTGCAGAGTTTTTGAGTGACCAACTTGTTATACCACCTAATGGTCTTCTTTCAAGTTATCTACGCAATAGATATGCAATATTGTTGTTGAAATATGGCAGCGACAAGGCCAAGAATGAATACATTAGTGAGAATGATGATCCGCAAAAGCCTAAGGGCCAATTCACATCACCACCTGAAAGATATTTGGTTAACATAGAGTAGTATTCAACCATGTTTGCATAAGCAATGCTATTTTTTGTTTTTAAAAGAAATTCACTTACAGATTTAGAGTATATCTCTAAAAACTTATTAATATTACAATATTTTGTTATTTGTTAAAAATAATGTTTTCAATATATTGATTTAGATACATCATGGTCCACTAAAACTTTCGAATTATACATTTTTTGTTTTACAAAGTTAAGCTTCACACTCATAACTGATTGAGTTAAAGTAAATGTAACGACATGTTTCCATCGTTATAGAAAGCCAACGGAGAAAAAATTTAGGCCAAAAAACTTTTTCGTAGTAACTTAAAATTTCCCAACCTAGTACAGATTGGACAAATTTGGAGTCAGTAAAGTCTAGGGAATATGGTAACAATTGGGTTATTTAATTATGATTTTAATCACATGAGTATATAGCAAAGACGTTAAGGAACCCGTACGACTTTACGAAATTGAATTCAGGTGAGTAGAACTCCTGAAATTGATCTTAGCGTGAACTTGTAATTTCTGAGTATTGTTGGTTGAAGGTGTGTTGTGAAATGAGGGTATTGGAATTATTAAATTTGTTCACTATTCCGTGCAAGCCGTAATGACGGGAATTTTTACCGCCAGGGCGGGGCCGCCATAGTGGGACAATCACGATTTAAGTCGAAAATAAACCCCAAAATGTCTTTATTCTGAAATTTTTGTTCTTGAGAGTAGGAAGACGAACCCCAGGAGATTCTTGACAGTTTTCCACCATTCTTAAGGCTAAAGGTAAGATTTTAACTCCCTGAAATCATTTTTCGATCCGTAGATTGTAATCTAGTGGGTAATTATCGATGGGGGAGGGTTTTGATATGAGAATTTTGGTGGAAAAAGCCCTAATTTGGATATTGGGATCATGGATTTGATCTAGGGTTGATAGGATCATTGGTAATTTGGGTAATTAGTTTCCATGTTATATTAATTTTTTGTTGACCAAGAACAAGCGGAACAAATCCGAAAAGGGAAGAATCAAATTTCTTTGGTGATTCAAGCTTGTTTCGAGGTAGGTGATGGTTGTGATTTCATGTTGTGCAATGTATGTTTGTTCTTTCTTCATTATAATACATGTTTGTATGTGAATGCTGCATTATTGATCACAATAATTGTAAATGAGGATAGATGAATGATGAATGCCATGAATCATGACTTGATTGTATGATTATGAGAATGTACTTTGTGATTGTGATTGTGGCTTGTTGAATGGATCGGGTGTTGCATTTCGACACACTAACTTGGATCGGTTGCCATGTTTTGAAATAAACATAGGATCAGATGCCACATTCCGGCATGCTAACAGTTTAGGTTTGGGTTCCATGAGAGGACCATTGACTTGACATAACTGTATAATTGAGAATTGTGAAATGCTCTGTTGTTCTTGAATGTTGTTGATATTGTACATATTCGGTATGTGCATGCTGTTATTATGTTGTAATAGCTTATGTATGTTGCACTTAGTGGGATAACCGCGTGATCCTACCAGTACACTGTGGTTGTGTACTGATACTACACTTGCTCTTTCTTTGTTGAATATAGGGCATCTTCAGGTGACTATTGACAAACATCGCTTAGAAGAGCAGTGATCGTTTGAATTCAAGGGTGAGCTAGTTCTTTCGAGCTTTCGTGATTTCTCTCTCTGTTTATGTCCATCTTTTGGAGTTAGACTAGTGCTTTAGTTAGTCTTATGTTTAGTTTAGGGTTGTACCCTTCTTGTTTAGACTTATGGATCTTGTTAGAGTTTTGGTACATTGACTTTCATGTTCTAGGCGTTGTTTCCACAATGTTATATTTAGTTGCTTGACTTTTGTTGGAGTTCATAGGAACCCCTTGTCTTTTCCTTAGCATTTAAACTTGCTTGTGTAACTTTAAATGCTTTAGTATTTGATTAAGTTGGTTAGCTAATTAGTATGAATGGTTTTCCCATCGGAGGGTTAGTGTGGGTGCCAATCACGATGGTCTATGTCATGACAAAGTTGGTATCAGAGACTAGGTTCATTGATCTCAATGTACCAAAAGGAGTCTAGTAGAGTCTTGTGGAGCGGTATGAAGACGTCTATACTTTTCTTTGAGAGGCTATAGGACTTTAGGAAATCTCTCTACTTTCTTTTGTCTCCTTTCGTGTTATAAGTTGATTCTAATTGGTATGTGGTGATTCAAATTGGTATCTAACCTCCTTCACTCTTCTGTCCACAGATGGTTAACACTAGGTTCAATGGTGTCAGGCCCATATCTCTCGTCAATGTTCCAGCTGAGGAATCTACAACGAGAGTTCGCAGTTGAGGCTGGGGTAGAGGAAGAGCTAGGGGTAGAGGCCGAGGAAGGGTGGTGCCTACTAAATATGGAGCTCTAGTTGAAAATGCTCCGAGAAATGAGGCCCCTCCTATGCACCAGGAAGAGATAGAGGATAATGTTGTGGTTGAGGATGAGGAGAATGTTGGACAAGAGAAAGAGGTGCGGGCTGAGACTACAGTTATCCCTCATTTGGATCTAATTTTAGCCTAACAAATTATGTCATTTCTAGAAAGGATTGGTTGGTCCTGGAATGCTTCCCTCTGTTCAAGCAATTCAAGCTCCTGCCAATCCCCCTGTTGCTATCAATGCACCCAAGATGGGTGGAATTGGAGGTAATGATGCTTTCTTCCGTCCTTTGTTGGGTCCTGTTATGATTGGTAATAAGCATGAGATGTTGACTAAGTTCTTAAAGTTGAAACTGCTTGTGTTCCATGGATTTGAGAGTGAGGATGCCTATGAGTTCATCCTAGATTGCTATGAGAGGCTTCATAAGTTAGGAATTGTACATCATCATGGGGTTGAGTTTGTGACTTTTCAGCTTCAAGGAGAGCCTAAGCAGGGGTGGAAACTTATGTGGAATGCAGATCTTTAGTTTTACCCCCACTTACTTGGACCCAGTTTCATGCTCTGTTCTTGGAGAAATATTTGCCTAGAACCTTAAGAGATTGTAAGAATGATGAGTTTATGGCTTTGGAACAAGGTGGTGTGTCTGTGGTTGCCTTTGATGCCAAGTTCCATACATTGTCTAGATATGCTACGCAATTGGTGACTACTGAGGAAGAGATGATCTGCCTATATATTAAGGGACTAAATTCTGAGTTGCAAGTATTATCTGTTCATATGACCTTTATAGGAAAAAGCTTCAATGATGTAACAAACTTTGTGAAGAAACTGGAGAGGGTGAGGCGAGACGGTTAGGCTAAGGCATTGTCTAAGAAAGCCAAAAATTCAGGCAACTTTAAGGGATCTTACTCTAGAGGTTCAGGGAGGCCAACACTTGAAGCCCGACCAATTCAGTTCACTATGCCTACCTCTACAAGTAATTACTCCGGAACTCCACCTCATAATTTAATTTAGGATAGCCAGAGAGCCTCACCTTCGGCAGGTAGCAGGCCGTACATGTTACAACTGTGGAGAACATGGGTATATAAGGAGAGATTGTCCCCACCAGTGCATGTTGGATTCCGCACAGCAACAATCTATAGCAGTGGTACTCGTGAGAAATGGTAATAATGGTCGAGGGCGTCCACAAGATGGGTGAGGAGGAAATCATTGAGGCCGCGAAGGTAGGGGAAATGGTAATGCAGGCAAAGGTGTAGTGCTGCCAGGCAGGCAAGTTGCTCATCAAGATGACAGGGCTCAATGTATGTTATGCCTTTTCGGGAAAGACCGAGGCGGAGGCGTCTGACGCAGTGATCACATGTACTATTCTTGTTTGTGACCGGATGGCTAATGTATTATTTGATTTGGGTTCTACTTGGTCTTATGTATCCGTGATATTTGCCTCAGAATTTGCTATGATTTGTGATATACTTAATGCCCCTATCCATGTTTCTACCCAGTTGGAGAGTATATCATAGTCACCTATGTCTATCGTGCTTGTCCTATTTTATTTATGGGTTTTCAGACTTGGGCTGATCTGGTGATTTTGGATATGACTGACTTTGATATAATCTTAGGCATGACTTAGTTGTCCCCCTATTATGTTGTGCTTAATTGTAATACTAAGTCTTTGACTCTAGAAATTCCGGGAAGGGAAAAATTAGAGTGGGAAAAGGTGTACAAGCCTAAGCAAGCTAAGATCATATCCTCCATTCGGGCTAGTAAACTGGTAGGGCAGGGTTGTTTGACTTATTTGGCTCATATTAGAGATGTTGAGGTTGAGTTTTATCTATTGAGTCTATTCCTGTGGCAGAATTTAGAGAAGTGTTTTTCCTATTGATTTGCCTGGTATGCCTCTGGATAGAGATATAGATTTCTGCATTGATTTGGAACCTGGTACTCGCCCCATTTCTATCCTCCGTATCGCATGGCGCCGGCAGAATTAAGAGAGCTGAAGGTTCAAATCCAAGAACTTCTTGATAAATGATTTATTATTCCTAGTGCTTCCCAGTGGGGTGCTCCTATCTTGTTTGTTAAGAAAAATAATGGTAGTATGAGGATGTGTATAGATTACCGACAATTGAATAGGGTCACCATTCAAAACAAGTACCCATTTCCTAGAATAGATGATCTTTTTGACCAATTGCAAGGTGCATCAATATTCTCTAAGATTGATCTAAGGTCTGGCAACCATCAGTTAAAGATTAAGCCTGAAGATGTGCCCAAGACGACATTTAAAACCCGCTATGGGCATTACGAGTTTCTAGTTATG
The DNA here is from genome assembly GCA_037074985.1 of Solanum bulbocastanum. NCBI lineage: Eukaryota > Viridiplantae > Streptophyta > Magnoliopsida > Solanales > Solanaceae > Solanum > Solanum bulbocastanum. Next base: position 27,574,586 of record CM073602.1, read on the forward strand.
TCTTTTGGTTTAACTAATGCTTCTGCAGCTTTCATTAGTTTGATGAACTGGGTGTTAAAATCCTTTCTCGATTTGTTCGTGATAGTCTTCATTGATGACATTTTGTTCTATTCGAAAAGTGAGGAAGAGCATCTCGACCAACTTCGTATTGTTCTGGGTGTTCTTCGAAAACAAAAATTATATGCAAAAATTCTCTAAGTGTGAATTTTGGTTGACTTCAGTTGCATTTTTGGGACATGTAGTTTCAAAAGAAGGGGTAATGGTAGATCCCCAAAATATTGAGGCGGTTAAGAATTTGGTTCGGCCTAGGTCTGTGACGAAGGTTAGGAGTTTTGTTGGGCTCGCTAGCTACTATCGTCGATTTGTGAAAAACTTTGCTTATATCGCCACTCACTTGACAAATTTGACCAAAAAAGAGGTACCATTTGAATGGACTGAGAAATGTTTGTGTCGCCAAGGCGGGGTCGCTTTGGTGGGCTGGGGCCGCCATAGCGGGACAATTGCAATTTAAGTAAAAAATATACCCCAAAACGTCTTTATTCTGCAATTTTCATTCTTGAGAGTAAGGAGATGAACCCCAAGCGATTCTTGATAGTTTTCCATCTTTCTTAAGGCTAAATGTAAGATTTTAACTCCCCGAATTCATTTTTCAATTCGTAGATTGTAATGTAGTGGGTAATTATCGATGGGGGAGGGTTTTGATATGAGAATTATGGTGGAAAAAACCCTAGTTTGGATATTGGGATCATGAGTTTGATATAGAATTGATAGGATTGTTGATAATTGGGGTAACTAATTATTGTTTATTGATTTTCGTGTTATATTAACTATTTGTAGACCAAGAACAAGCGAAACAGATTTGGAAAGGGAAGAATCAAGTTTCTTAGGGGATTCAAGCTTGTTTCGAGGTAGGTGATGGTTGTGATTTCATGTTGTGTGATATATGTTTGTTTTTGCTTCATTATAATACATGTATGGATGCGAATGTTGCATTATTGATCACACTAATTGTACATGAGGATAGATGAATGATGAATGCCATGAATCATGACTTGATTATATGATTATGAGAATGTAATTTGTGATTGTGATTGTGGCTTGTTGAATGGATCGGGTGTTGCGTTTCGATACACTAACTTGGATCGATTGCCACGTTCCGACATAAACATTAGATCAGTTGCCACATTTCGGCATAAACATTGGATCGGGTACCATATTTGGTATGCTAACAGTTTAGATTTGGGTTCCATGAGAGGACCATTGACTTGACATAACTGTATAATTGAGAATTGTGAAATGCTCTGTTGTTTTTGAATGTTGTTGATATTGTACATATTCTGTATATGCATGTTGTTATTATATTGTAATGGCTTGTGTATGTTGCACTTAGTGGGATAGACACGTGATCCTACCAGTACACTGTGGTTGTGTACTGATGTTGCACTTGCTCTTTCTTTGTTGAATACAAGGCATTTTCAGGTGGCCATTGAAAAAATTCAAGGGTGAGCCAGTTCTTCCGGGCTGCCATGAGTTCTCTTTCTATTTATATCCATCTTTCAGACTTAGAATAGTGCTTTAGTTAGTCTTATGTTTATTTTGGGGTTGTACCTTCTTGTTTAGACTTATAGATCTTGTTAGAGTTTTGGTACATTGACTTTTAAGTTCTAGGCGTTATTTCTGCAATGTTAGTTTTGGTTGTTTGACTTATGTTGGAGTTTATGGGAACTCCCTGTCTTTTCCTTAGCATTTAAACTTGCTTCCGTAACCTTAAATGCTTTAGAATTTAATTAAGTTGGTTAGCTAATTAGTATGAATGGTTCTCCCACCGGAGGGTTGGTGTGGGTGCCAATCACGATGGTCTGAGTCGTGACAATAAATTGATAGTTTAGATATGAAATAATGTATATGATACATAAGTTTAATGTATATGGTACATGGATTTCTTTCATCTATACTACTTATGTATATGTACATGATACTTGTATCATATCCATGTATATGATACATCATATACAACAACACACAAATCGTAGCAAATTACTATATTGACCGGCAACACTATATTAACAAACAATGTATTAAAACTATAGATGTACCCAATAAACATTTAATGTATATGATTTATGATTAGCATTCACGTCTATATAAAAGCCAAATTTTGTGGACACTTAATTTGTTTTAATTATTTATCAAATATTGATTCAATTTTGATGCAATTGCACTAATTATTTTTCAAATTGATACAATTAAAATTTCTTTATTTTTTCAACAGTATTTCAATAATTCTCTATTGAATATAACATTGACAAAAAAATCTCAACAACTTATTATGTTGAACAACAAATCTCATAATAAATAATGTATTAAATTAAATCGTGTAAACAATACAGTTTATTTAATCTAAATAGTGAAGTAAAGAAATCTATAGAAGTGCAATTTATTGTTTAGGAACACAAATGTTATATTTTACAAAAAAATACTTCACTTATCTTTCGGGAAGAAAGTGCATGTTCTCTTGTTGTGACCTTTTTATCCACAACGTCCACAACAATTTTTTTTAACTGTTATCTTCTCATTTGGGTTTTTGTTCTTCGTTTCCTTGGTCATCCAACCAACCTTTTGTATCTAGGTGGCAACACAATTTCATCTAAAACATAGTCTAGAACTGACCAATCCTCCTTATCTGGCATTGGAAACACTGCAACCTCATAGGTTTTTGCTAATGCATCATGCTTGTAGTAATCAGAGCAATATGAATTCATATTCGTAACATTCTTGTGCTTTAAAATTGCAATTGCATGTGCCCACGGTATCTCATCTAGTTGAAATCTTCCACAACTACATACTTTCCGCTCAAGGCATACAATGTATCTTTTTCCAGCTTCATAAACTGAGAAAATATATTCAGATGATGGAAAAACTTGAAAACATTAAGAAGTTAGTGATACATTACATGAAATGACATATTTTGTATCCTTTCCATAGCAATGCTGATCAAACAGGTAGATGATACAAGTTTAGATACATAAAATATAAAGTTATGTATATTGATAAATACCTTCATCTTTGAACATTTAGATTCGTTTACAATCAATACCTCCTCAAATCTTCTCCCTAATATGTCCTTTGCATATGATGCTATTTCTCTATTTTTACAGTTCCAAGAACCAATTATAATTCTAGCCTCTTCCAAAAAATCTAATATAGGTAATTGACGTGCCTCAACAAGGAAGCCATTGATACATTATGCGATGTTCGAAGTCATCATTCTACCTCTGTTTACTGGTGAATGAACTTTTGACAACTTCTCATATCCAGCATCCTCAAGGTAATCATTCACCCTATGATCAACGTTTACCACCTTAGCCATTAATTTATCAAAATCCTCCTTGAGGTATGCCTTTGCCATTAAGTAGAATAGATCACTTAGTGTGTTTTTGCTCCTTTTGAAGTTTGAACATACATTCTTCCAAAGATGCCATATGTATGCACAATGAGGTACATTTGGAACACAATGATTACACTCTTCATAATACTGTCATTCATATTCGAAACAATACACATGTTTTCACTCTCTCCAAATGCATTTTTGAATTTTTTGAAGAACCATGTCCACAAACAGTCATTTTCAGTGTCTACAACGCCATATGCCAATGACAATATGCAACCTAATTGCAAAGCAGCACATATTTTACTTTTTGATACATAACATTTATACTATAGATACATTAATTACACAAATAAAACAATTTCACAATTACAAAAGTATCACAAAAGTCATACCTGCCCCATCCAGTGTGCTTGCTGATACAAAAGTACCTTTGTAAGCGCCACCAAGATGTGCACCGTTGACTACAGCTACTGGTTTGCAGTAGTCGAACCCTCTTATCAATGATCTCAAGGCTATGGAAAGATACATGAATTCATTATTTTCCGACTAGTGCATCCTTATATATAAATTTGGGTACACAATATTTAGCATGCATATGTATCTCAGCATCTGCCTATATCCATCTGATGGTTTACCCCTTAGCATTTCTAGTGCACATTCCTTAGAACGCCATTCTTTCTGGTATGATATTTCAACCCCATAGAATTCTCTAATATCGCCAATAACATCTTTCGGCGTATGAATTTGTTTATGATTTACCAATTTTGGGGCAGTCACACCACTAATAAACCCAACTGTTACTTGTAAATTTGTTAGAATTTTATCCCGCATTGGACACACATGTTCACTATTGAAGTATCTCACTTTGAATATATTAGATTTCTTTCTGCACGAAGCCTTTTAACTCCAACCACATTCATCACCAAAGCACACTAACACATAGCTGCACAAATTATTTCACCATATTAATTTATATAACAGATACATTTCAAATATGCAATGTTACAATTTTTAACAATTTTTCAAATAATTATCCACATTAATGTATCATCCATAATAACGACCACAACCACTACTTTACAATATTTTTATGTATCAAATTCAATAGTTCAGCATGATACACGCAATCTAAATCAGTCTAATTATAATTATCATACCAATCTATTCTAATCATAAAAATTCAACAAATTTATCACTATGGTACATATACTAATTACAGTTATGTATCACACACATTAGAAAATAGAAGTCTATCATCATTAATATATCTAAAAAATGAAGAAAACTACTTCAAATTAATGATCAAACACTCCAATACCTTTTTTATCCGATCTCTTCACTCTGAAATTGAAGTTGTTCTTTATTTTATATTTTACCATTACATCTACGAGTGTTGCTTTATCCTTATACAACTGACCCGTCTTCACATTTGTACTCTTGGAATAAATTATGTAATTTGTAGCATCTAAATCTAGAATATAATATGAATCACAAATTCTTGATACAACCAGAGCAAGAGGTTCTGTATCTCTTTATGTACCTTCGACGCACATGATTTCTCCGGATGTACCATCAAAGTTATGTATCTCTCCACCAATCTTCTCTATTATATCAATACATAGTGGATACATAGCGAACCCATGCTCATTCCTTTTCACTTCCAAATACAGTTTCACACTCATGTCGTTCTTAATTTTCAATGGACACGAGTTTCCTTCTACGATGTATCAAATTTCAATATCTTTTCTAACAACATCGATCGCTAATTCAGCTAAAATCAACGCTTTTAGGTTCATAAATGTAATAGATTGTCCAATGACAATTCCATCAACTTTGTAACCTTCATAATTAATGTCGCTCACCCAAATTCTAGAATGTTGTAACAAAATCGATATATTCATCTTCTAAAGATGCTTTCTTCGAGTTCTAAGAATTTAGCTCTTTTTTCGACTGTAATTGTTGATAGATGGAGAAGGTGTAATTTTGAAATTTGATTTTGTGAATCAGTTACGTAAATGTATGGAAGGTTAACAACCTGTCATGCATGAATTGTGGGAATTTAAATTATTAAAATCAAAATTTACGCTTTTCTTTCCTTTTTAAGCGCAATAACTCCTAATTATCATGTATCATATATAATGTATCCCATAACCCTTAATGTATTCAACTACTCATTATTTTAAGGGATTTATTGTAAAATGAAAACTAGAAGGGAGAGGATGTAATTTATATCCTATGCTATGTCATTCCTATAATTTTTACTTATTTTAATGGAAAAGGGCCTAAAATGCCCTTAAACAATGAGATTTTGTACAATATTGCCCTTTATCCATTTTACGAGTATGATCCGTTAGTCATAAGGGTATTTTTGAGCCAAAAAGTACATCAACCCACCTGGACACATAATCTACCACCACTAGAATTTTATGGTTTCCATCTGATGAAGGGAAGGGACCCATGAAGTGAATACCCCACACACATCAAAGATTTCTACCTCAATAATATTGACTAGTGGCATAGAATTTCTTCTACATATAGTATCCAACCTTTGACATTGGTCACACTCTTTTACATAAGCCATAGAATCTTTAAACAAAGTGGGCCAGAAGAAGCCAGATTGTAATAACTTGTGAGTTGTCCATTCTCCTCTATGATGTCTTCCATAGGACTTGCATGACAACCCTTGAGTAATTTCTTAAACTCATTTTCTCGAATACATGAAATAACCTATTTTCGTCGTTATAGAAAAGCCAACGGTGAAAGATTTTGGCCCAAAAAATTTTTTTGTAGTAATTTGGGATTTCCTAGCCTAGTTCAAGATTGGATGAAATCGGAGTCATATGAGGCTAGAGAAATCTGGTAATGATTGGTTGATTTAATAAGGAATTTGATTGTATGAGTAGATAGCTAAGACGTTTAGAAATCCATACGAATTTATAGAATCAAATTTAGGCGAGTATAACTCTCGAAACTAATCCTAGCATGAACGAGTATTTTTTGAGTGTCATGGGACGAAGGTGTGTTGTGAAATGGGAGTTTAAAACTCTTAAATTGACTCACTGTTTTCGTGCAAGCTGATGTGGTGGGATTATTTCCTCCAGGGTGGGCCTGCTGTGGCATGATGGGGGCCGCCATAGCGGGCCGGTCGCGAATTAAGTCTGAAATAAACCCTAAAATTGTTATTTTCTGCAAGTTTCATTCTTGAGAGCTAGGAGGCGACCCCAGGTGTGTTCTTGACGGTTTTTCAGTATTCTTGAGGCTAAAGGTAAGGTTTTTACTCCCCGAATCCATTTTTCGATCAGTAGAACTTAGTTTCTTGGGTAATTGTTGAAGGGGGAGGGTTTTGATCTGGGAATTATGGTGGAAAAATCCCTAATCTAGGTTGGGAGATCAAGGGTTCTACCTAGGGTGGATATTATTGATTATAGTCTGGGTAATTAGGTCTTGTTTATTGATCCTCATGTTATATTGATTGTTTGTAGACCAAGAACAAGCGAAAAGAATCTGAAAAGGGAAGAATCAAGTTTCTTAGGGGTTTCAAGCTTTGTTCAAAGTAGGTGATGGTTGTAATTTCAGGTTGGCGTGATATATGCTAGTAATTACTTCGTTTTAATGCATGTATGTATGAGAATGTTGCATTATTGATCACACTAATCGTAAATGACTATGAATGAAGAATTGTATGCCATGAATCAACTCTTGATTGTATGATTATGAGAATGTACATTGTGATTCTGATTGTGGCTTGTTCAATTGATCGGGTGTTACATTCCAACACACCAACTTGGATCGGTGCAACGTTCTGGTGCATATATGGGATTGGGTGTCACATTCAGCACACTAACTTAGATCAGGTACCACATACTGAAACACTATCAATTTGGGTATGAGTTCCATGAGAGGATCATTTACTTGACATGACTGTATAGCTTGAGAATTGTGAAATTGTACATTGTTCGTAAGTGATAATTGATATGCTCAAATTACACCTCCCTAAAGAAGTATAAGCGATCGTTATCAATTAAAGAACCCAACATGTAGGTTGGGGTCGATCCCATGAGGAATATGGTTTAGACTTAACTTTAACCCACGATTATATTCCTTTAGTCAACGTACTTCCGAAACAAATAAATAAAAAGGGGGGAGGGGGATTTGTGAAACAAATTCTTGAAATTATGTGAACAATCAGTGAACAAGATTCAAACTGTAGGTGTTATCAAGATGAGAGAGAAAGTAGGGTGTACGTGTTCCCCATAAGCTCATAAAGCGGTAATCCTAGTAATAGTAATCCTTTCCTAGTGTATTACATGCAAAGTGATAAGTTAGGTATCTCTAATTCCTTGGTCCGACAACTAGAGAATTTCACCCCACACCTTGGTCCGGCTATGTGTGTATAATTTAATAACCTTTACCTGCACCTCATATTAGACATTACATCAATGTATGACTTAGTTTTCAGCCTCACACCAACTAACATTAGACTATTAGATAGTATCACACTAAATATATGTTCATAATTCTTTTCTTATTAATTGCCTCCTTGGTTCGGAAAGTGGCAACAAGGCGAGTTCTAACGCGTACACTCATTAAAAGACTTCTAAAATAAAGAAATATCATTGCTTGCAATAACACTCTTCAAGAATTACTTAGTTACTATTCATACGTTGTTAATCGCTTATGATTCTCACAACCCTAGTTGTGGATTTAGTTACCCATAGTACCAAGAACACAATTCATATTTTTAGATGAAGAAATCATGAACTTACGTAATGAGAAGAATAAACCTAGAATCTCAACTTGAATTTCCAAGCCAAAATCTTCAAAAAAACTTAGGAAATCAAGAATTGCTAAAGTTGCAAGTTAATCTCCAAAGCCAAATGTTAGAATAAAAGTAATAAGGTCTAACCCCCAAAGACGAGGTTTACATGTCCTATATATAGAAAACAAGTCCCAACTAAAAATGAAACAAAATAAGGAAATAAAGTTTCTGGACGCGGTTGTAATTGATGAGACTGACCTACGGACCGTGGACTGACCTACAGTTCGTAGGTCCCTTCTGTGCTTTATGACTTAGGAAATTTTTCAACTTCACAAATCTCCAGTTCTCAGCCACAGTCGATGGATCAGTAGTACGGACCGTGACTCGATTCACAGTCCATAGATCCTCCTCCATCGTTTCTCACTTATACTTTTGAAATTAGGTACAGGAACCACCTTCTCTGAATCATTTGACGGAATTGAAGGACCGCCAGTAGGTCAATATACGGTTCGTCACTTGTAATTGTGGTTCCAGACTTGGTCAAGAATTCCCTCATTTTCCTCCAGGCCTTGCCCATCGAACTATGCCCTTCACCTACAGACCGTGACTGGACCTACGGTTCGTAAGTCACATCCGTAGGTGGCTTTATCAGCAACATTTCTTCAGTTGTCTCCTAACTCCCATGTCCGAACTTATTTCTTGCAAACACGATAAAAACACATTAATACCAATGCAAAATGGTTCTAGACGCACACAACTCTTAAGTGAAATGTATTAAAATATCGTAAACTCACGGTATATCAACATCCTTAACTTAAATTTGTTGTTTGTCCTCAAGCGACGGACTAATGCTTTAAATGACACTTGTATAGAAGCAAGCATTCAAGCACAAGCAATCACATTGCTCTCTATCCCAACTCTCTTTTTTGAGTGAAAATCTTTTTTCTTAGACTCAACAAGCTAACTCATGCGGATCAAAATATGACAAAGATCGACCAATCAACACACACTATTTTGCTATCACCAAGGTACCAACTTTTCGACAATATAACAAGTGCCCTTACTTCAAACGAAATCCCTTTTCCACACAATGAATATGATTTTGAGCACAAGGATTTATCCAACACTCACGCTCAGAAGTAATTTCAAGTACATTTAGTACTCAATACCATAGGCTTGCCCTTATTTTCACTGCTTAGACTCTCCAAACTATTTGCTAGGATCACTATAGGACTTTTCTTAGCTTGTAACGTAGGCTCGGGGTCAAGTGTGGTACATTTAGGTACTTTTTTGTGACTTTCTACCCTCCTTGACATTACATTGGCTATTTACCTCTTCCTTAACCTATTTTTGGCAAATTTTCATCTCAATTTCTTTCCTTTAACTCTTTTCAACCAAGGATGCGACTCTTGACTTTCTGACTCTTATTTCTCATTTTCTTCTTTTCCTTTTACTTTCTTTTCTTTTATTTCTTTTCACACTTTTCTTTTGCTTCTTTTGCACAAAGTCACATCCTCTTTCATACTTTTTCTTCTTTTCAACATGAAACTCTTTTCATACCCTTTTTTTTTTTAATTTGGTTTCCTTTTTCATAGCCAACCTCAACTTATACATTTTGCATTGGTTGAGGTGCACGATGTCCGATGTCGGACCAGGGCCAAGATCAAGGTAACTTTTGGGCTTAGCCACCCTTACCTTAGGCTTTTGGCCGAAGTCTAGGTGCACATGTCCAAGGAGGGACCGGGGCCAAGACAATGTTTTTAAGGGAAGGTAAATTAGGTGAAGTAAAAGAATTGGTCAATTTTAGGCTCAAATATTTGGATCAAAAGGGAATAATGCTACCATTTGGTTAGATCATTTTAGGCATAAGTGGTCTAATGTGAAAAATGATCACTTCCTAACTTTTAGCCTAGATTATCCTTGAAGGACCAACGGGGCAAGTTCTAGATTGGCACAAAACTGTCTGAAGAATCAACCATTCTCACACACTCTTGGCACATAGTTTCATTATCAAATAATCAGATTACCCAGTTCAAGTTTTAGCTCAAGTCATGAGATCAAGTTGGTTCTTTATCATGTCATACTCAGAGCCAACACAGTCAACTCATTCTAACCTATAAATTTTAGCACATATCACAAATTTTGGACGGCTATCATTTTTTTTTCATTCATTATTATGCCATCATGTTTCATTCATTCTCATGCTTCTACACATACATTCCTAACACATGCCGGTTCAACAAAAATTAAAATAGTCTCTTAGGGAAAAAGAACAAAGGCAAGAAAACCCCAAGTAGGATTATGAGTTGGGTTACTCAGACTTCACGTTATCACTCACAATCCATTTACCCCACCCCTAACAAAATAGAGTGCAATTGTCCCTAATGCACAGAAAGTAAAAATTAAATGATTGGGTGAAGCAAACCTGTGGTGTATAGTGTCGAAGACTCATCAACAAACGGGTGGGTTCGGTTTCCCGGAGCCCGCTGGAACAACCTTGGGTCACCATCAGTAGTGCCCACATCATCTATCACAACACCCTCAGTAGTGCTATCAATCACTCTTACCGCACCATCAGTGGTGCTCACATCATCCCGCACAATGGTCTCAATTGTGGGCCTCATTATGCATCTGCTCCACCTCAGCCACTAAATCTGCTCCAAATGGCATCATCGAAATCTGTGGACCACATTGCGGGGTAGCTATGTTGGACTCATCCCGAATAAGGCTGATATCAAGGGTCCTTGTCGCCTGTACCAAAGTGTCACAATACTAAATATGTACCCCAGAATCCATGCACAACTGGAAGATCATACACGGTAAAGGTAAAGTGGTGGTAGTCCTGAATGCCCTCTCATGGATCTCCGCTAATAAAATGCGAGCAAAGTCAATCTCGAACCCAGCTACTAAGGTCGCAACCATCACTGCTCTATTCCAAGTAAGCACATTATTGACCTTAGTGATGATACCCTGTTCTACACCAAAAGCCAGAAGAACTTAGCCAGCAAATTGAGGGTGGCCTTTCGAAAATACCCAAGCACGGTGTGCTGACCCATTCCGCATTCTCCATCCATAGCTATATGCCTGGCCAACCAAAGTAATACGGCCTCCCTCTAATCAGCATTCTGCTGGAATGCTCCACTCCTCACAATGTCCTACTGGTAGTCAAATTCAGTGGTGTTGAATGCCCATTTAGTGCCCAGACCATAGAGGAATCGACTGATGGTGATCTGCGATATGTCCACTGAAAATCCTCATACTAGAGTGGAAGTGAAAGGGTCCTGGGCATTGGGTTTGGACCTCTTGTAAATAGAACCATGGAGTGTGACAGCATAGGAGGCATATAATTCTCTCACTATCTCCTCGCTATAGGTCTAGGGCACCGATCCATCCACTTGCATTTGTGTTTCTGATAGAGCCGGTGGATGTCAAGTATGGTGTGAGGCTCCCCGTGAGAACTATGCGCTCCCAGTGATCAGCCAAGCCTTTTTCCTCTTTTCATTTACATCGAGGAATCCCTGTATATCTTCTATAGACCCTCAACGCACCACATATTTGGCTCCTCAGCAATCGGAGTAGGGTTGTTGTTGGTGGCACTGGAACCTCCCCTGAACTAGTTGCCTTATCAGAAGAGGCAGCTTGGCTATGTGAACTCAATCCTATGGTGGATCCAGAAGCAGACCCTGTAGCAAAGGCGGACTCAAAATCGGAAGCAGACTCATCGGGTGATCTGATCAGCGTATCCTTCTCATTAGACTGGGAGACAGTGACTACATCGGGAACCACCTGCTTGGATTGATTCCGAGTAGCCCGGGGTGTTGTGGGTGATGTCCTCCCAGTGAGGAGGGGGACATATTCGGGGTCTTTCTCAACATCAGTATCCTCGTTGATTAATCAATGGGTTGGTGCCGTTGATTTGGATCTCCCTTGATGGCTAGAGCTTTCTTCAAGGCCATGTTACCTGTGGAGGAAGAATTAGTACTAATATAACCTAAAAACACACTCGAAAAATTTTTAGAACAAAGAACGAACCAGAGAAAAAACTAAAACAAATTTCAGATAGTATCTTCAGTGGCCACCTACGATGGGTATTTACGGTCCGTAGGTTGACCTACGATCCGTAGAACCCTTTTGTAGGTCAGAAGTCCCAAAAAGTTGGGTTCTGATTGGAACCACAGATGTGCAGAACGGTCCATAGATTGACCTACGGGTCGTAGTCCACCTCTGTGGTTCCACATTTTGTGGAATTGCTATGTGGCACTGACCACGAACCTGATCTACGGTCTGTAGACGGGGTCTCATGGATCAGGTCTGTACCAGGTATTCGACATGCCTTATGTTTAAATTAATTTTCGACAATTTCAATCATTCATCTTAAGTCTAATCATGCATTTCAACACAAGTTATGATAGTTTGTCATCCCTAGGGTTCCGATTACTCATTTTTCAACATGTATTGCATACAAAGTTAGGAACCCTAAGCCGAAACTTTAATTTAGACCAAATTTCACCAAATTGTTTAATTACTATGACTACACAATCACTATTTATCGTCCCATGGGTGTTTCTAACATACAATTCATGCAGGACACATAATATTTCACACCCAAGGTCAAGATCCACTTCCTGACTTTCTAAAACAACAATGAATTGGAATTCAAAGTGAAGGGGAGGTCAATTACCTTATAAGTGAAGGAAGTGGGTGATGGTGTGATGATTTGGACTTCCAACAACTTCTTACTAGCCTTTCACCGAACCCGAACACCAAAACCTCTGGGAAATAGGGAATGAGGAAATTTGGGAGAGAGGAGAGTGAATGTGGAATATGGGGGAATGAATATGGGGTGATTAATGGGATATGGTTGTAATATGAAGGGTTTAGGGAGAGGAGACGTTACAAAAACGTTTTGGGTGAATTTTGGTAATGGGGGAATGTTTACACAATGGGTGTTTTATTTAAAAGAGGTTCAGGTCTGGTCGGCTCAGGCAGAACTAGGGTTTGGACCTACAAGACCCCGTCTATGGTCTGTGGGTTGACCTATGGACCGTAGATGGGGTGTGTAGGTCACTTACACACTTAGAAAAATTTAGGAAACTTACTTGGGGTCTACAACTACCATTCACGGTTCGTAGTTGGGCATACGGACCGTCGATGGTCTTCATAGACCTCTGCACCAGACATTTTCTGTAGATTTTTCTTTTCATCCCTGCACATGTAGCAACCATTAGGCCTTTCTTTTTACATTTTTGGACATTTTTTAGACACGGACCCTATGCTATATCTATCTAACACTAACAAAAAATAAAGCACCTATCTAAAGGAATACAGAAAAGCAAATAAACAAAGAAAACTATTAAATTGAAAAGAAAAACATATAGTTGGCTAGATTGTAAATCTTGGATTGCCTCTCAGTAGCGCTTGATTTAACGTCGTGGCACGACTCAGGCCTCTTGATTACTCAGACTTCATCAAGATAGCAAGCCTCAATAACGTCTTGCACACTTTCCGCGTTTCCCAGATAGACCTTGATCCTTTGCCTGTTTACCTTGAACCTTGTTCCCTCACTGTTCTCAAGCTTGACCGTTCCATGTGGGAGCACTTGCGTGACTAAGAATGGCCCAGTCAACTTGGACTTGAGCTTGCCCGGAAACAATCGCAACCTACAGTTGAATAGAAGCACAAGATCACCCACAACAAATTCTCACTTTTCAATCCTTTGATCATGATACTTCTTCATCTTCTCCTTGTACAAGGCTGAACTTTCATAAGCTCTTAGGCAAAACTCATCAAGCACATTTAAGTCACTCATTCTATGATTCGATGTGGCGTCCCAATCCAAATTTAGCTTCTTTAGCGCTCACATAGCCTTATGCTCTAGCTCTACCGGCAAATGGTAAGACTTCCCATATACAAGTTGCTAGGGGGACATACCTATGGGAGTCTTGAATGTGGTGCGATAGGCCCATAGAGCATCATCAAGCTTTCTTGAACAATCTGTTCTATTAGTATTCACATTATTTGCTAAAATCTGCTTGATCTCTCTGTTGGACACTTCAACTTGCCCACTAGACTGCTGATGGTAAGGAGTGGCTACATTATAGCGAACGCCATATTTCTCAAGTAATGCCTTGAAAAACTTACAAAAGTGGGAACCTCCATCGCTGATAATCGCCCGAGGTGTACCAAATCTGGAGAAGATATTCTTTTTCAAGAATGCGGTGACACTTTTACCTTCATTGTTGGGAAGCACAATTGCTTTCACCCACTTCGACACATAATTAACCGCAACAAGAATTAACTTCATCCCATGTGAACTCACAAATGGACCCATGAAATCAATGCCCTATACATCAAACAAGTTTATCACCAATATAGGATTCATAGGAAACTCTTGCCTCTTTGAAATTCCTCCTTCTCTTTGGCAACGGTCACAAGATTTGGTGAAATCATGAGCATCTTGGTGAATGGTAGGCCAGTAATACCCACATTGCAAAATTTTATGCATAGTCCGATTACCACTATGATACCCACTAACAGGTGTTGTATGGCACGCCTCTAGTATACTCAACATCTCAACCTCAACCACAAAGCGACAAATAATCCCATCAGCACAACTACGATACAAGTAAGTCTCATCCCAAAGAGCTTCTACACATTATGCATAAATTTTTTCCTTTGGTGAAAAGACAAATCCGATGGCACCATATAACTTGCCAAATAGTTAGCAAAGTTTGCGAACCAAGGAATCAAATCAAGAGAAGTAGCCAATACCTGTTCATCTGGAAAAGCATCACTAATTTCATCCCTATCACAAAGCTTGGGCATAGCTTCTTCCTCCAATCTGGACAAGTGATGCGCAACCTGATTTTCTATCCCTTTTATATCGTTCACCACAAAGTCAAACTCTTGCAGCAACAACACCCATCTAATCAACCTCGGTTTTGCATCCTTCTTAGCCATCAAATACCTCAATGTAGAATAGTCGGTATGCACTATGACCTTAGTACCAAGCAAGTAGGATCGAAATTTCTCAAATGCGAAAACCACTGGAAGAACCTCATGTTCAGTCACTATATAGTTCTTTTGAGCCATATTTATAGCTTTACTAGCATAGTAAATAGGATGAAGAATCTTCTCTCGCCTCTGTCCCAATACCACACCAAGCGCCATTCCACTCGCATCACACATTACCTCAAACGGTTGTCCCCAATCCGGTGAAATAATGATAGGTGCAGTAACTAACTTCCTTCAACTCCCCAAATGCTCTCAAACAAGCATCATCAAACTCCTTTTCGAGCAATTTGCATAATGGATATACAATTTTGGAGAAATCCATGATGAACCTCCTATAGAAACCTGCATGCCCAAGAAAACTTCTAACACCTTTAACAGAGATAGATGGTGGAAGATTTTCTATTACCTCAACTTTTGCTCTATAACCTCAATACCCTTCTAAGAAATCTGATGACATAGAACTATCCCTTCATTCACCGTGAAGTGGCACTTCTCCCAATTGAGCACAAGATCTCACTCTTCACACCTTTTAGGTACCTCGGCCAAATGGTCTAGACAACAATCAAAATAGTCACCTACCATAGAGAAATCATCCATAAATACCTCAATAGTGTTCTCCACCATATCAAAAAATATCGACATCATACAATGCTAGAAGGTCACAGTAGCATTACGCAGCCCAAATAGCATCCGTTTGAAGACGAAAGTCCCATAAGGGCAAGTAAAGGTGGTTTTCTCTTTCTTTCGAAGCTATAGAAATCTGATTGTAGCCCGAATAACCATCAAGAAAATAATATCAACCCTTACCCACAAGTCGATCCAACATCTGATCCATGAATGGCATAGGAAAGTGGTCCTTTTTTGTCGAACCATTTAATTTTTGGTAGTCTAGACTCTCCATCCAGTCACAGGCTGCATCGGAACAAGCTCCTTTCTCTCATTAGGCACCACAGTAATCCCACCTTCTTGGGTACAAACTGAATAGGACACACCTAACTACTATCTGCAATGGAATAAATAATTCCATCATCCAACAACTTGATGATTTCCTTCTTAACTACCTCTTGCATAGGCGGATTTACTCTTCTCTGGTGCTCAATACTAGGCTTGTGATCCGGTATGAGTTGAATTTTATGAGAACAAATACCAGGAGGAATCCCAATAATGTCCGCAATAGTCCACCCAATAGCTCGCTTGAACCTTTTCAACACGGACACCAATGCCTCAACTTGTGTCATATTCAAATCTGCCACAATGATGACCGATAAAGTACCATCTCTCCCAAGAATACATACCTCAAATGTGATGGTAGGGCCTTAAGCTTTAATTTCAGAGCCTCCTCAACAGACGGTCTTGTAGGTGGAGAGTTGCAATTCTTCATGTCTAACTCCAATCTCTTTGGTTTTGAATGGAATTCGATCCTATCAAGTGCGGCGACCAATTCATTAGAGTCTTTAATACCATCACCCTCAAAATTCATCATTACCGTTGCTAGTGCATCAACACCCAACCTCTCTTCAATAGACACCTCAGAACCACTCTCTACAATATGCGTCACCACAAACACCGATTTGAGCTCACTACTCTGCTTCATGGACCTAGAGATATTGTAAGTTGCCTCTTAATTGTTCAGCCTGAACTTCATCTGCCCCTTTTCCATATCATCCAAGGCTTGCCCAGTGGTAAGAAATGGTCTCCCAAGGATGATGGGAACCTCAAAATCAACATCATAGTCAAGAATCACAAAATCTGCCGAAAGGATAAACGACTCCACTTTTACTAGTACATTATAAAGCACACCAATGAGTTTCTTCACAGTTCTATAGGCCATGAGCAATCACATCGCAATCAGTTTTGGATCCCCTAAACCTAACTTCTTCTAAATATACAATGGCATCAGATTGATACTAGCACTCAAATCGCACAACACCTTTGCAAAATGTAGTAACCCAATAGGCAAGGAATAGTGAAAGCACCAGGATCCTCCTTTTTCTAGACAAGGGACCTTGTAGCAATAACACTACAATTTTATCATCATCTTCAAAATTCACGATCCACTTTTTAGTTACCAATTCCTTCATAAACTTCGCACACCCAGGCATTTGCTCCAAAGCTTCTATCAACGGCACATTGATGGAAAGCTGCTTCAACATACTAATAATCCTGGGTATTTTCCTTTTTCAGTCTTCTTCACTAACCTATGTGGTAAAGAAAGTGGAGGTCTAGGCATGGGAACAACTTTTTGGGTTATCTCCACCTCCTTCTCTGTCGCATTCTTGGATTCTCCATTTATCTCAATCACACCATCATTTTTACTAGCCGCAACTTCAACCCCAGACGACATCAGTGTATCAATGATCTGCTTACCCCCTCGAGTAGTGATTGCCATACAATGCCATATTCTTTGGATTTTGGATGGTGTTTCTAGGGAGTGTGCCAGGTTGACGAGGGTTTACTGTAGTAGACAACAGAGTCATCTGTTTCTCAAGATGCTTGATTGACACTGCATGAGCATCAACTTTTTGATCAATACTAGACAAGTCATTTTGCATCTCCTTCACATTCTCATCAGTCGAATCAAACCTCTTTATCATCTTCTGCATCATATCCTCAATACGTGACATATTACCTCCAACTTTCCTATTACTAGATTCCTAATTTTGAGGAGGAACATAAGGCCCAACTCGATCGTTTCTGTTGCCATAGTTGTTACAGTTGTAGTTGTCGCGATTATAGTTCCCATCCCGAACATATTGACCCTCTCGGTTGTAGTTGCCATAGTTTCCACCTTGGTTTCCTTGACCTTGGTGCCAATTATCTGTATTGGAACCTTGGGCGTTGGCTCGAAAACCCCCCTTCTGATCATTCACCGCATAAGTATCCTCTTAATTGTAACATTCCTCAACCAGTGGTAGATTTCTAGTTAAATAGTTGATAATATTTACCTTTTCTGTGCCTCCGCTCACATGTTTCAACACCAACCCCAGTTCGGTCCTCATCTGAGCCATCTCCTCACAAATCTCATCGGCCGATTGATTAGTTGTAGCTTAAATTACAAATGTGTTTCTCCCTATATCCGACTTTCTAGTGCTCCAAGCATTATTGTTTAGGGAAATCTTTTCCAGTTTCTCCTCAATCTGCTCAAAAGTGCACTCACCATATGAACCTCCGACAATAGTATCAAGCACTGCCTTACTATTGTCATCCTGACCTTGGTAGAAATATTCTTTCAGCGATTCATCATCATTGCAGTGATTCAACACATCTCTTATGAAAGCAGTGAACATATCCCAAGAACTACTCACAGACTCTCTAGGTAGTGCTATGAAGTTGTTGAGTTTATCTTTGTGGTTCAGTTTCTTTGACACGGGAAAGTATTTTGCAATGAACATATCAGTTAATTGGTCCCATGTGTATTGAATCATAAGGAAGTTTAGTAAACCACACAGTAGAATCGCCGGTCAATAATAGAGGGAATACTCTCAATCTAATGACATCCATAACCAAGTTCGGTCGACCCACACAACTTTTGCAAACACTCTTCAGCTTGGCTATGTACCCATATAGATCCTTCGATGCCAAACCAGAGAACAAACCCCTCGCTGTAAGAATCTGCATCAGACTGCTAGTCACTACGAATGTATGCTCCGGAGGTAGAGGGGGTAGAACAAAAGGTCCTTCAGATTTAGTGGCATTAAATTTAACCCTATATTTATCACGCAATCTTGGTCCTAGTGGAGCCTGTACCCTCAATACATCTCCCAGTAGATTTTCACCTTGAACTTGAATATTCCCATCACCTACCCTCGGAGGCTGCAACTCAACCCCATCACCTAAATCTCCTATGATAGGATTGACTGGGACTCCTTGATTATTCATTTTTTGCAAAGTTCTGTTCAATTCTGGATCGTAAGGATTAAGTGGTTCACCTTGGCTCCGTGTACTGGGCGTACACTATAGTAGGAACCTGAGAGAAACAAAAACAAAAGAAAAAATTAAAATTAGGAAATATTTTACTAAAGTTCAATAATGTAGTTAAACTTAATCTAAAAGCCTTATTCCCCGGCAGCAGCGCCAAAATTTGATACGCTCAAATTACACCTCCATAAAGAAGTATAAGTGATTGTTATCAAGTAAAGAACCCAACTTGAAGGTTGGGGCCGATCCCACGAGGAATATGGTTTAGACTTAACTTTAACCCACGATTATATTCATTTAGTCAATGTACTTCCGAAACAAATAAAAAAAAATAGGGGGATTTGTGAAACAAATTCTTGAAATTATGTGAACAATCAGTGAACAAGATTCAAACTTTAGGTGTTATCAAGATGAGAGAGAAAGTAGGGTGTACGTGTTCCCCGTAAGCTCGTAATGTGGTAATCCTAGTAATAGTAATCATTTCCTAGTCTATTACATGCAAAGTGATAAGTTAGGTATCTCTAATTCTTTGGTCTGGTAACTAGAGAATTTCACCCCGCACCTTGGTCAGGCTACGTGTGTATAATTTACTAACCCTTACCTGTACCTCATATTAGACACCACATCAAAGTATGGCTTATTTTTCACCCTCGCACCAATTGACATTAGACTATTAGATAGTATCACACTAAATCTATATTGATAATTCTTTTCTTATTAACTACCTCCTTGGTCCGGCAAGTAGCAACAAGGTGAGTTCTAACGCGTGCATTCGTTAAAAAGACTTCTAAACGAAAGAATTATCAATGCATGCAATAACACTCTTCAAGAATTAGTTTGTTACTATTCAAACATTGTTAATCGCTCATGGTTCCCACAACCCTAGTTGTGGATTTAGTTACCCATAGTACCAAGAACACAATTCATATTTTTAGATGAAGAAATCATGAACTTACGGAATGAGAAAAATAAACCCAGAATCTCAACTTGAATTTCAAAGCCAAATTCTTCAAAACGAACTTAGTAAATCAAGAATTGCTAAAGTTGCAAGTTAATATCCAAAACCAAAAACTAGAATAAAAGTAATAACGTCTAACCCCTAAAAATGAGTTTTACATGTCTTATATATAGAAAAACAAGTCCTTACTAAAAAAGAAGTGAAATAAGGAAATAAAGTTTCTGGATGCGGTTGTAATTGACGAGACTGACCTACTGACCGTGGACTGACCTACGGACCGTGGACTGACCTACGGTTCGTAGGTCCCTTCCGTGCTTTGGGACTTAGGAAATTTTTCAACTTCACAAATCTCTAATTCTCAGCCACAGTCAACGGATCAGCAGGATAGACCGTGACTCAATTCACGGTCTGTAGATCCTCCTCTGTAGTTTCATACTTAGACTTTTGAAATCAAGTACTGGAACCACCTTCTATGAATCATTTGATAGAATTGCAGGATGGCCCGTAGGTCGATCTACGATCTGTCACTGGTAGCCATGGTTCCACACTTAGTCAAGAATTCCCTAATTTTCCTCCAAGCCTTGCCCATCGATCTACGCCCTTCACCTACTAACCATGATTGGACCGACGATCCGTAAGTCACATCTGTAGGTGGCTTTTTCTGCAACATTTCTTCAGGTGTCTCCTAACTCCCATGTCCAAACTTATTTCCTGCAAACACGATAAAAACAGATTAATACCAATACAAAATGGATCTACACACACACAACTCTTAAGTAAAATGTATTAAAAATACCATAAACTCATGGTATATCAATAATTAATATTGTATACATTCGGTGTATGCATGTTTATTATTGTTGTAATGATTTATATATGTTTCACCTGTTGGGATAGCTACATAACCCAACCAGTACGATGTGGTTGTGTACTGATACTGCACTTGCTCTTTCTTTATTGAGTACAGGACATCTTCAGGCGGTTACTGACATACATCGTTTAGAAGACCAGTGACCGACTCTAATTCAAGAGTGAACCAATTCTTTTGAGCTGCCATGAGTTCTATTTTTGTTTACGTCCACATATTTGGACTTATACTAGTGCTTAGGTTTTCTTATGTTTAATTGGGCTGTACCCATTTCCTTTAGACTTATGATCCTTGTTAGAGTTTCGGTACATGGATTTTTAGGTTCTAGGCAATATTTACGCATTTGGTTATTAGACTTTTGTTGGAATTTATGAGAACTCTCTATTTCCTTTTCTTAAACATTTGAACTTGCTTCCATATCTTTAAATATCTTAGTTTTATTGGTTGAGTTGTTTAGTTTGGGTTGTAAGGGTTAGTGTGGGTACCACTCACAACTGCCTGGGTTGTGACAAAGTTGGTATCAGAGACCTAGATTTGTTGATCTCTATATAGCAAAACAAGTCTAGTAGAGTCTTGCGTAACGGTACGGAGATGTCTGTAATTTTCTTCGAAAGGTTATAGGACTTTAGGAAATCTCTCTGTTTCTTTTATCTCTTTTCGTGCTATAACTTGGTTCCAATTAGTATCTGGTGATCCAAATTAGTATCTAATCTTCTTCACTTTTTTGCCCGTAGATGGTTAACACTAAGCTCAACAACATCAGGCTTGTAGCTCCCGTCGATGTGCCAGCTGAAGAATCCACAACAAGAGGTCGTGGTTGAGGTAGGAGTAGAGGAAGAGCAAGGGGTAGAGGCTGAAGAAGGGTAGCACCTACTAGGGATGGAGCTCCTATTGATAACGCTCCCTAAAATGAGAATCCTCCTGTGCATCATGAAAAGATAGAGGAAAATGTAAAGATTGAGGATGAGGAGAATGTTGGACAAGAAGAAGAGGTGCAGGCTCATACTATAGGTATTTCTCCCTTAGACCCAGTGTTAGCTCAGTAGATCATGTCATTTTTGAAAGGATTGGTTAATCCTAGACTCCCTCCAGCAGTGCAAGCTACGCAACCCTCAACCAACCGCCCCGTTACTGTTACTAGTCCTAAGGGAGATGGAGAATTAGGTACTGATGCCTTTTTCCATCCTTTGTTGGGTCTGGTAATGACTGAGAATGAACATGAAATGTTGACTAAATTCTTGAAATCGAAACCACCAGTTTTCCATGGTATTTAGAGTGAGGACGCCTATGAGTTCATCCTAGATTGTTATGAGAGGCTTCATAAGTTGGGAATTTTCCATCAGTATGTAGTAGAGTTAGTGACTTTTAAATTCTAAGACGAGGCTAAGCAGTGGTGGAGAGCTTATGTGGAATGCAGATCTTCAGTCTTACCCCTAACTTCATGTTTTATTCTTGGAAAAGTATGTGCCCCGGACCTTGAGAGATCTCAAGAAAGATGAGTTCATGGCTTTGGAGCAAGGTGGTATGTCTGTGGATACCTACGCAATTGGTGACTACTGTGGAAGAGAGGATCCGCCTATTTGTTAAGGGACTAGCTTCTGAGTTACAGGTATTGTTTGTTCATATGACCTCTGCAGGAAAAAGCTTCAATGAAGCAATAGATTTTGTGAAGAATGTGGAGCGGGTGAGGCGAGACGGTCAAGCTAAGGCATTGACTAAGAAAGCCAAGAATTCAGGTAACTTTGAGGGTTCTTACTCCAGAGGTTTAGGGAGACCGACACATGCAGCTCGGCCAATTCAGTCCGATATGCCTGCTTTTACAGGTAATTATATAGGAACTTCACCACATAATTTGATTCAAGATAGCCAGGGAGCCGCACCGTCGGCGGGCAACAGACCATCTTTTGCTCGCACTTGTTATAACTGTGGAGAACCTGGGCATATGAGGAGAGATTGTCCCCACCCATGCATGATGGGTTTCGCACACAAGCAGTCTAGAGCAGTGGTGCCTGCAGAAAATGGTAATAGTGGTCGAGGACGTCCACAAAGTGGACGAGGAGGAAATCAATGAGGCCATAGAGGTAGGGGAAATGGTAACACAGGCAGGTAAGTCTCCTGTCATGATGACAAGGCTCAGTGTTTTGCCTTTTCGGGCAAGACCGAGGCGGGGGTGTCTAATACAGTGATCACAGGTACTATTATTGTCTATGACTGGATGGTTATTTGATTCAGGTTCTAATTATTCTTATGTGTTCATGGGATTTTCCTTAGAGTTTGATATGACTTGTGATGTACTTGATGCCCCTATCCATGTTTCTACACCATTTGGAGAGTCTGTTAAAGTCACCCATGTCTATCATGCTTGTCATATTTTATTTATGGGTTTTCAGATTTTGGCTGATTTGGTGATTTTGGATATGATTGCCTTTGATATAATCTTAGGCATAACTTGGTTGCCCTCCTATTATGTTGTGATTAATTGTATTACTAAGTATGTGACTCTAGAAATTCTGGGAAGGGAAAAGTTAGAGTGGAAAGATGTGTACAAGCCTAAGCAAGCTAAGATCATATCTTCTATTCGGGCTAAGAAACTCGTAGTGTAGGGTTGTTTGGCTTATTTGGTCCATATTTGGGATGTTGAGGTTGACTCTCCCTCTATTGAGTCAATTCCTGGTGTGTCAGAATTTAGAGAAGTGTTTCCTACTGATTTGCCTGGTATGCCTCCGAATAGAGATATAGATTTCTGTATTGATTTAGAACCTGGTACCCATTCCATTTCCATCCCTCTGTATCGCATGACTCTGGTAGAGTTGAGAGAGCTTAAGGCTCAAATCCAAGAATTGCTTAGTAAGGGTTTCATTTGTCCTAGTGCTTCCTCGTGGGGTGCTCTTGTCTTTTTTGTTAATAAAAAGGATGGTAGTATGAGGATGTGTATAGATTACCAACAATTGAATAGGGTTACCATTCAAAACAAGTACACATTGCCTCGCATATATTATCTTTTTTTGCAGATTGCAAGGTGCATCTGTTTTCTCTAACATTGATCTAAGGTTTGGTTACCATCAGTTAAAGATTAGGACTAAGGATGTACCCAAGATGGCGTTTAGAACCCACTATGGGCACTACGACTTTCTAGTTATGTCGTTTGGGTTGACAAATGCGCCTACAGATTTCATGAGTTTAATGAATGGTGTGTTCAAACCCTTTCTTGATTCATTTGTTATAGTATTTATTGATGACATTTTGGTTTACTCAAAAAGTGAGGATGAGTATGCCGACCATCTCCGTATTGTTCTAGGTGTTCTTGGGAAACAAAAGTTGTATGCAAAATTTTCTAAGAGTGAATTTTTGTTGACGGTTGCCCTTTTAGGGCATGTAGTTTCAAAAGAAAGGGTAATGGTAGATCCCCAAAAGATTGAAGCGATTAAGAATTAGATTCGGCCAAGCTCTGTGACTGAAGTTAGAATTTTTGTGGGGCTCGCTAACTAGTATCTTCAATTTGTGAAGAAATTTGCTTCTATCTGACTAGATTGACAAAGAAAGAGGTACCCTTTTAATGGATTGAAAGTGTGATGAGAACTTTCAAAAGCTTAAGACTCTTTTGACCACAACGCCTATTCTAGCATTACCGGTGGAAGGTGAAATTTTTATTGCTTATTGTGATGCTTCACATTCGAATTTTGGAGATGTGTTGATGCAGGATAAGAATGTTATAGCTTATGCATCTTGACAGTTGAAGGTGCATGAGAGAAATTACCCAACACATGATTTAGAGTTGGCAGCGGTAGTGTTTGCTCTTAAGATTTGGTTGCATTACCTTTATGGTGTTAAGTATGAGGTGTTTATTGATCATCAGAGTTTGCAGCATGTGTTTACTCAAAAGAATCTGAATTTAAGATAGCGAAGGTGGATGGAGTTACTTAAGGATTATGATGTGACCATCCAGTATCATCCGGGTAAGGCTAATGTGGTGGCAACGCACTAAGTCGGAAGGCGGTAAGTATGGGTAGTCTATCTTTCTTGAGTGTATCCAAGCAACCCTTGGCTTAGGAAATTTAGACCACGGAGTGTAAGTTCATAGAGTTGGGCATCTTAGAGAAAGGTGGGGTGTTAGCTAGCATTGAAGTAAGGGTCACGTTCATTAAAAAGATCAAGCTCAAACAGTTTGAGGATGAGCAATTGAAGGAACTCAAATAAAACAGTGTCTGGCAAGGCACAAGAGACCACTCTTGATGCAGGGGTGTGCTCAATTTTAAAGGAAGGATTTGTGTCAATAGAGTGGGCGACTTAATTCAAAATTTATTAGCAGAATCCCATTGTTCACGGTATTCCATTCATCCGGGTGTGACTAAGATATACCGAAACTTGAAGCAACTATATTGGTGGCAGAGCATGAAGAAAGATATAGAGGAATTTGTAGCTAAGTGTCAAAATTGCCAACAAGTAAAGTATGAGCACCAAAGGCCTGCAGGTTTGCTTCAGAGAATGTCAATCCAGGAATGGAAGTGGGAAAGGATAGTTATGGACTTCGTAGTTGGTCTTCTCAAGACTTTGGGAAAGTTTGTGTCATGACCCGAAGCTACCCACAGGACGCGGACACAGGACCTAGGATCACGGTGACCCCAAGCTAACCCTGCTGGCATATCATAAGCATACTTAAAGATTTAATGAAATAGAAATACTGTGTGGAAGCTTAAAATATCATGTAAACTGAAATGATGGGGAATACCCATTAATATCTTAATAAAAGAACTGAGTTTAATGAAAAATGATATATCAAACTCCAAAGCTAAAATCGAATCTAACTATGTCTGATATAAAGCCTCTAACTTACTAGAAATGTTAGGACATGCCCCAGCTAAATCTAGCAAAAACTGAAACTAAAGACTAAAATTAGAAAGAAAATCATGTCAATCATCCTCAAAAAATGAGGACTCACCACTGATGCTACTGAACTGGAGATCGAGAACGGATCTATGCGTGATCTAAAAGCTTAGTACCTGAACCTATATCACAGAGTCTGCGCCAGTACTTGAAAGGTACTGAGCATGCAAGATAGAATAAAGCTAAATAAAATACATAATTGAACAAAGCATATAACTGAGCAATGATATAAGATAAGCATAATACTATACTGAAAATACTGAATATGAACTAACTGAATACAATGACCAAGTTTATAACATGATGAAACTGAATACTGAACTGTAACTGATAACCTGGCTAATACACTAGAATCTGATTGTGGGAGCTACAAATAACCTACATAAAATTATATGAGCTAAATGTGGAGTCCGATGTATACACCTCATCGAGAGAACCCAATATACCCTGCCAGAGGTATAAAGGCATGACTAGCGTGACCACTAATTTGATGCCCACAGAGGGGATATTTAACCTACGGGGCAGGTAGTTCTGGGACTTAAGGGTGACTGACCGTAGTCCAATTCGGTATAAGCCTACTCCTAACTGAATACGTGAAATTTATAAGATACTGAAGTAAATAGGATAGCTCAATAATCTGACATGCAAAATATAAAATGCAACATGTATATCTGATAATGAAACATTCGAAAAGTGAGGCATGTATATATGTTTATTTGTCCTAGTTTATGTAATTCATGAACTAAAAGAACTATATAAATAGGGTTCTGAGTTTATGCATGAATTTGGGAAAAACCATACTACTACATGATAATTTGATTAGGAACATTAAAATAACTAATTCATAATAATATGTTGTAGTTCTAGAAACCCTAGGTTTAGATAATATGAAGGAAATCAAGAATATGACTGAGCTCTAGGGACCTAATGGGTGAAAAGAACCCACTAGTGAAATCCCACATGCCTGGTGATGAATTCCATAGAGAAATCTTTTGATTTAAAGGCTGAAACTAATGAAATCTTGATGCGTTCTTGAACTAGGGCTTATCGACTTTTCTCTCTAATTTGCTCTAAGTTTCGCTTGATTTTGGTGATTAATTTATTAGGGTAAGTTCTAATTAGTTTACTAGGCTAAAACTGACAAAAACCACGTAGTTTAGGGGTTAAATGATGTATTATAGGGGTCTAACACATAGGGAAAAGACCAAACGACCCCTGACTTAAAAGTTATCGGGGCCACCGACGGTCTATGGATTGACCGACGGTCCGTGCTAGTCAACCGTCGATAGGATTCAGGGACTAGATTATGGGGCCTCGATCCACAGACCAGGACCACGGTCCATGGGTTCGGTCGTGGGTCATGCCTTAGAAACTTTTTTCTGAGGGTCTGACCTTCGGCCTTAGACCACGGACCGTGGTCTAACCTACGGTCCGTAGGTCTTGCCGTAGGTCTGGACTTAGAATAATTTTGGGCCTTTTCTAGGAGAGGCTA
This sequence comes from Solanum bulbocastanum, assembly GCA_037074985.1. Lineage (NCBI taxonomy): Eukaryota > Viridiplantae > Streptophyta > Magnoliopsida > Solanales > Solanaceae > Solanum > Solanum bulbocastanum. The sequence continues at coordinate 27,601,870 of CM073602.1, forward strand.
CAGGTGGTGAACCACGGATCACCAGGATGGATCGTAGGTCACCCTACAGTCTGTGGGTTGCACTGTAACTTTTGGAAATTTGTTGGTTAGTATGTTTTCGGATACGGGGTGTTACATTATCTCCCCCTTGGGAAAATTCATCCTCAAATGAAGACTAAACTAGCTGAATATAGAGGAAAAGAGCTGTGAACCCTACCACTGAACACTGGAAACTATTTTCTGACTCAACTAAGTTCCAAGAACATGCAAATACACTGAAAATGCAAGTATAAATTGAAGCAACAAGATACTAAGATTGAAGCTACGCATGAATGACTGAAAAACTGAAGAGGAACTATTACCTCACGCTGGAATGGAATCGGAAGGAAAGAGATGAAGATAATTGGCCTTCATGGCTGCTTCTGCTTCCCCGATAGCTCCCTCTACGGATTGACTTCTCCACAAAACCTTAACTGAAGAGACTTTTTTGTTTCTCAACCTTTGAACTTGATGATCAAGAATCTCAACAGGTACCTCTTTATAAGTGAGACTCTCATTTACAGCCACACTTTCTAAAGGCACTATAGATGCTGGATCACCCATACACTTTTTCAACAATGAAGTGTGTGAGACTGGATGGATTGCTGCTAGTTTTGCTAGCAACCCTAACTCATAAGCCACTTTACCAACCCTTTTCAAGATCTTGTAAGGTCCTACATATCTCAGACTGAGCTTCCCTTTCTTACCAAATCTCATCACCCCCTTCATAGGTGACACTTTCAGGAAAACCCAATCATCAATTAGGAACTCTAAGTTTGTTCTCCTTACATTTGCATAGGACTTCTGGCGACTCTGGGCAGTCTTAAGTCTATCTCTAATGAGCTGCACTTTCTCCATAGCATCATGAACCGAATCTGGCCCTATCAAGGCTTCATTATCTACTTCAAACCAACCAATTGGAGATCTACATCTGTGCCCATACAATGCTTCATAAGGGGCCATCTGAATGTTGGAATGGTAGTTATTATTATAGGAGAACTCTATAAGAGAAAGGTGATCATCCCAACTATCCTTGAAATCTATCACACAAGCTCCCAATATGTCCTCTAAGGTCTGAATGGTACGCTCTTCCTGACCATACATATGTGGATGAAATGTTGTGCTAAGATTAACTTAAGTACCAAGACCTTTCTGGAATGACTTCCAAAAATGAGAGGTAAACTGAGGACCTCTATATGATATGATAGACAAAGGAACCCTATGCAATCGTACTATCTTATTAATGTAAAGCTTGGTGTAGTCCTCCGCCGAACTGTAGTTTTGATGACCAAAAAGTGCACAGACTTAGTAACTTTGTCAACTATCACCCAAATGGAATCATGTTGTCTTCAAGTACGAGGTAAACTTGTAATGAAGTCCATGTTGACCACTTCCCACTTCCAAGTAGGACTGTTGATCTCTTGATTCATACCCCCTGGTTTCTGATATTCTACCTTCACTTGTAGACAATTGAGGCACTTAGCCACGAAATCTGTTATATCCCCCTTCATGTCATTCCACCAAAAGGCTTCCCACAGATCACGGTACATCTTAGTGGTGCCTAGATGAATCTGTTTTCTCAAATCGCCCGCCTTAAGAACACATAATGACCCTAATAGAGAAGCACACCATCTCCTCCTTAGGATAAGACCTCAACTCTCTACTGATAAACTGCACCCTTTAGTTGAAGCAATATAGGATTGTTGTCTTGTTTTTTCTTTAACCTCCACTACCAATGAAGATTCTGACCCATTCTGAACTGTTACACCACCATCTGATATGCTCATAAGACGAACTCCCAAGGGAGCAAGACTGCGAACATATTTCACTAGTTCATTCCTTTCTACCTCAACATGCGCTACATTTCCCATAGATAGTCTGCTAAGAGAGTTTGCTACTACACTGGCCTTACTAGGATGGTAAAGCATATTCATATCATAGTCCTTAAGGAACTCAAGCCATTTCATCTAGCGAAGATTCAACTCTTTCTGGGTGAACACATACTGAAGGCTCTTATGGTCTGTGAACACATCTATGTGAACACCATACAACTAATGTCTCCAAATCTTAAGGGAAAATACCACTGCTGCAAGCTCGAGGTCATGAGTTGGATAGTTATTCTCGTGTATCTTAAGCTGTCTAGAAGCATAAGTTATAACCTTACCTCGCTTCATTAACACACAACCTAGGCCAACTCTGGATGCATCACAATATATAATATAACCATCTGAACCCTCTAGTAGAGTCAAAATAAGAGTTGTAGTCAACCTAGTTTTCAGTTCTGTGAAGCTTTTTTCACAATTATCTGACCACTGAAACTTAACCTTTTTTTGAGTCAACTTACTCCATGTAGAACTATAGATGAAAATCATTGCTTCTATTTTCTAAGAATCCACTTGGATCCCTTCGCTAGACACAATATGCCCAAGTAAAGCAATGGATTGCAACCAAAACTCACATTTGCTAAACTTAGATAATAATTGGCGATCTTTGAGAGTTTGCAGGACAACCCTCAAATAATCTGCATGTTCTTCCTGATTCCTAGAGTAAATGAGGAAATCATCAATAAAGACGATAACGAACAAGTCCAAATAACGGTTGAACATTTTGTTCATCAAATCCATGAAATCTGTATGACCATTAGTTAGTCCAAATGGCATAACTACAAATTCATAATGACCATACCAAGTTCTGAAGGTTGTTTTTGGGATGTCACTATCTCTAACTTTGAGCTGATGATAATCGAATCTGAGGTCTATCATTGAGAAATGACTAGCACCCTGAAGTTGGTCAAACAAGTCATTAATCCTAGGGATATAATACTTATTCTTGATTGTGACCTTGTTCAACTGTCTATAATCAATACACATCTTGAGTTCCTTTTCACAAACAACACTGGTGCACCCCATGGGGAAATACTGGGTCTGATGAAGACCTTATCTAAAAGGTCTTTCAACTGCTCTTTCAATTACTTAAGCTCAGCTGGAGCCATTCTGTAAAGAATAATAAAAATAGGCTGGGTATGTGGAAGGAGGTCAATTCCAAAGTCAATTTCCCTTTCTAGAGGAAATTCGAGAAGATCTTCTGAAAACACTTCTGGGAACTCATTAACTACTGGAACTGACTCAAGAGTTAGGGTTTCTGAGCTTGAATCCTTAACCTGAACTAGATCATAGAGATAAACCTTAGAGATCAACTTTCTAGCCTTAAGGTAAGAAATGAATCGACCCATAGACACTAAGCTACTACCCTTCCATTCTAAGATTGGTTCATCTGGAAACCAAAAAGGAATGATTCTAGTTCTACAATCGACTGAGGCATAACAAGAATGTAACCAATTCATGCCTAGAATGATATCGAAGTCTATCATTTCTTACTCTACAAGATCTGCTGAGGTGACTTTCTGGGAAACTATGACAAGCTAATTTTTGTATACCCGTCTAGCTATAACTGGGTCACTGACTAGAGTAGGGACTGAGCAGGGTTCTAAAAGATTTTCTAGACTAACACCGAATTTTACTGCTCTATAGGGAGTTACAAAGAAAAGAGTAGCCCATAGATCTAACAAAGCATAAACATCTAAGTTAAAAACTCGCAACGTACCAGTGACTACATCAAGAGAATCTTTTTGATCCTAGAGAGCCTGAATAGAATACAACCTATTCTGGTGTTGTCCACCACTTGTACCAGATGAGTTACCCTGTTGCATCGGGCGACCTGTTGGTGTTGCTTAGGTTGAACATTGAGCCCTACCATTGTTGCCTCCTTAACCCTGTTTAGAAGAGGAACAATCTCTCAACCTGTGACCAGACTGACCACACCTAAATCATCCTTCCTTTCCTGCAAGACACTCACCTGGATAGTTCTTACCAAACTTTGGACAAGTTGGGTAGGTTCTGGTGCCTGAAATATTCCCCTAAGACTAAGAGCCTGATGCCCTACCTTTATGATCATGTCGAAACCTGGAGGATGGAACACTAGCTAATAAAGGTACTGGAGTTAAATATTTCTGCTGGAACTAAGAGCAATTTCCACCACCCAATTTCTATTGAGAATACTCATAGTTGCCTTTCCTAGCCTTCTTATTACCCTTAGAATGTTCCCTAAGCTTATCTCTCTCAAACTACTGAGCATGAGTCATGATCCTAGAGATATTCATATTTTCCAAAAACATAGCATTACGACACTCTGTTTTCACTAAGTCGGATACCCCATTCAGAAACTTGTTCATTTGAGCCCAAGAATCGGTAACCATGTAAGGAGCATACCTGGAGAGTTGGGTGAATTTGATCCCATAATCTTGGACTGTCATGTTACCTTGCCTCAAATTCATTAACTCCTGAGCTTTTACCTCCCTCAACTCTCTTGGGAAGAACCTATCCAGAAAGTCTCACTAAAACATTTCCAAGTGATAGGAGCTGCATCCGTACCTCTATTTTCCTTCCATTGAGTAAACCAGATGTGAGCTACATCCTTAAGTTGATACGATGCCAACTCTACACTATCATTACCAGTCACTTTCATCACTCCAAAGATCTTTTTGACCTCATCTATGAAGTTTTGGGGATCCTCACCAATTTTTTACCATAAAAACTCAGGCGGATTCATTCTAACAAAATTACGAACCCCGGCTTCCACTGATCCACCACTAGTATTTGCAGGAACTGGAGCCTATTGGTTGTTCACACTTTGAGCCAAAAGCTGAATGGCATTCCGAAACTCTACATTTGAAACTTCCTGATTTGGGACTAGAAGAGCTTTGTTAGCATTGCGGGCATTCACATTCCTTCTGTAAGCTTTACGAGGAAGCATTATCTGAAAATGCATAACGTCGATTTAGAAATGAGGAATTAGATCATACCTTACGCACAATAAGAGTAACAAGAAAATGAAGGTTTTCCTAAAACTCTTTGTAGCCTCCCTCTCATTAGATGTGGTGCACTTCACACCCATGAAAAGGACCCTACTTAGTGCGTCTTTTTAGACATCCTAGGACTCTTAAACCTAGTGCTGTGATACCAAGTTTTTCACACCTCGAAGCTACCCTCAGGACGCGGACACGGGACCTAGGATCACGAGTGACCCCAAGCTAACCCTGCTGGCATATCATAAGCATATTTAAAGATTTACTGACATAGAAATATTGTGTGAAAGCTTAAAACATCATGTAAACTGAAATGATGAGGAATACCTATTAATATTATAATAAAAGAACTGTGAGTTTAATGACAACTGAAATATCAAACTTTGATTCTAAAACTGAATCTAATTATATCTGAAATAATGCCTCTAACTAACTAGAAATGTTGGGACATGCCCCAACTAAATCTAGAAAATCTGAAACTAAAGACTAAAAGTAAAAGAAAATCATGTCAATCGTCCTCGAAGAATGAAGACTTACCACTGATGCTGCTAAAATGGAGATCAAAAATTGACCTATGCGTGATCTGAAAGCTGAGGACCTGAATCTACATCACGAGAAGATGTAGCACAGAGTATGCGTCAGTACTTGAAGGGTACTGAGCATGCAGGATAGAATAAAGCTGAATAAAATACATAACTGAACAAAGCATATAACTCAACAATGACATGAGATAAGCATGATACTATACTAAAAATATTGAACATGAACTAACTAAATGCAATGACCAAGTTTATAACATGCTGAAATTGAATATTGAACTGTGATTGATAACCTGGTCAATACACTAGAATATGATAGTGGGAGCTACTAATAACTGACATAAAACCACATGAGTTAAATGTGAAGTTCAATGTGTATGCCCCCATCGAGAGGAACCAATATACCCTGTTAGAGGTATAGAGGCATGACTGGCATGATCACTAGTCTAATGCTCACAGAGGGGACTTATAACCTATGGGGGCACGTAGTTCTAATACTATAGGGTAACTTACCCTAGTCCAACTCGGTATAAGGCTACTCCCAACTGAATATGTGAAATTTATAACATACTGAAGTAAACAGGATAGCTCAATAATCTGACATGAAAAATCTGAAATGCAACATGTATATCTAATAATGAAACATTCGAAAACTGAGGCAAGTATATTTGTTTATTTGTCCTAGTTTATGTAATTCAAGAACTAAAAGAACTACATAACCAGGGTTCTGAGTTTATGCATGAATCTAGGGAAAACGATACTACTACATGATAATTTGACTAGGAACATTAAAATAACTAATTCCTAATAATCTACTGAAATTCTAGAAACCCTAGGTTTAGATAATATGAAGGGAATAAAGAATCTGACTAAATTCTAGGGACCTAATGGGTGAAAGGAACCTACTAGTTAAATCCCACATACCTGGTGACAAATTCCATGGAGAATATTTTGATTTTGGGGTTGAAACTGATGAAATCCTATTGCATTCTTAAACAAGGGCTTGGTCAACTACTCTCTCTAATTTTCTTTAAGTTTCGCTTGATTTTTGGGAATAGTTGATTAGGGTAAGTTCTAACTAGTTTACTAGGCTAAAAATGACCAAAACCACATAGTTTATGGTTTAAACGACGTAGTTTAGAAATCCAACGCATAGGAAAAAGACTAAACAACCCCTGACTTAAAAGTTGTCGGGGCCATCGATGGAACTAACCCACGGTTCGTGGACTGACCGACTGTCCATGCTAGAAATTTTTGTCCAAGGGTTTAACCTATTGCCCAAGACCACGGACCGTGGTCTGACCTACGGTCCATAGGTCCTGGTGTAGGTTTGGACTTAGAATAGTTTTCTGGGCCTTTTCTAGGAGGGTATGCAGGTAGTGAACCACGGACCACTAGGACGTACCGTAGGTCACCCTACGGTCCGTGGGTGACAACCGGTGGTTACACGTGCAATTTCTGGAAATTTGTTGGTTAATCTGTTTTCGGATACGGGGTGTTATAGTTTGATTCTATTTGGATAGTAGTTGAAAAATTGACCAAGTCAGCCTATTTTATTCCTATCAAAATAGATTATAATGCTTAACAGTTGGATAAAGTTTATGTAAAAGAGATAGTAAGGTTGCATAGGGTGCCCATTTCTATCATCTCAGACCGTGGTACGCAATTCACATCCATGTTTTAGAGAAAATTACATAATGAATTGGGCACAGAACTCACTTTTAGTATAGCTTTCCATCCACAGATAGACGGACAGTCAGAGAGGACTATTCAAGTGTTATAAGACATGTTGAGGGAATGTGTGATTGATTTTGGATGACATTGGCATAAGCTCCTACCGTTGTGTGAGTTCTCCTTTACTAATATTTATCACTCCAGCATAGATATGGCACCATTTGAGGCACTCTATGGGAGGGAATGTAGATCACCTATATGATGGTTTGAGCCTGGGGATGTGAATCCTTTGGGGGTTGATTTGCTGAAGGATGCTCAAGAAAAGGTAAGAAGCATCCAAGAGAAGTTGTTAGCAACCTAGAGTAGACAGAATAAAGTATGCAGACCATAAGGTGAGGGACATGGCATTTCAGACTAGGTGAGAAGGTTCTTCTTTAGGTATCACCTATGAAAGGGGTGATGAGATTCGGCAAAAATGGTCAAGCTTAGCCCTTGATGCATTGGTCCATTTGAGATTCTTGATTGTGTAGGGCCAGTGGCTTATAGATTGGCCTTACCTCCTAACTTATATGGAGTTCATGTGGTATTTTATGTGTCTATGTTGAAGAGATAGCATGGATATGGGGATTACATCATAAAATGGGACTCAATTGTGTTAAACAAAGACCTTTAGTATGAGGAAGAACCGATTGCAATTCTGGATCATGATGTCCGGAAGCTGAGGAACAAAGAGATTAAGTCTGTGAAGTTTCAATGAAAACATTGTCCAATTGAGGAAGCTACTTGGGAAATCGAGAAGGACATGTGAGACAAGTATCCCCAGTTGTTCATCGATTCAGGTACTACCTTACTCTAACTTTAGCCCCCTTTTCCTAATTTGTCACTTGGGGATGAGTGATGGGCAAATTTGTATCTATTGTAATGACCTGTTCTCATCTTTATAGAAAACCCAATGGGGGGGAAATTTGGGTCGGAAAACTTTTTTGTAGTAACTTGGGATTTCCTTTCCTAGTCCAGAATTGGACGAAATCAGAGTCATGTGAGTATAGGAAAATATGGTAATGATTGGGTGATTTAATAAGGAATTTGATTGTATTAGTAGACAGCTAGGATGTTAAGGAATCTGTACGACTTTACGAAATCAAATTTGGGTGAGTAGAACTCCTAAAACTGATCTAAGCTTGAACGGGTATTTCCTGAGTGTCATGGGACGAAGGTGTGTTGTGAAATAGGAGTTTGACACTCTTAAATCAACTCACTGGTTCGGTGAAAGCTGATATGGCAGGATTATTTCCGCCAGGGCGGGGCCGCTGTGGTGGGATGGGGGCCGCCATAGTTGGCCAGACGCGAATTAAGTCGGAAATAAACCCCAAAATCATTATTTTCTGCAAGTTTCGTTCTTGAGAGCTAGATGGTGACCCCAGGTGTGTTCTTGACGGTTTTTCACAATTTTTTAGGCTAAAGGTAAGTTTTTTACTCTCCGAATCCATTTTGTGATCCGTAGAACTTAGTTTCTTGGGTAATTATCAAAGAGGGAGGGTTTTGAACTGGGAATTATGGTGGAAAAAGTCCTAATCTGGGTAGGGGGATCAAGGGTTCAACCTAGGGTTGATAATATTGATTATAGTCTAGGTAATTAGGTCTTGTTTATTGATCTTTGTCTTATATTGATTGTTTGTAGACCAAGAACAAGCGGAAAGAATCTGTAAGGGAAGAATCAAGTTTCTTAGGGGATTCAAGCTTTGGTCGAGGTAGGTGATGGTTTTGATTTCATGTTGATGTGATATATGCTAGTAATTACTTCATTTTAATGTATGTATGTATGTGAATGTTGCATTATTGATCACATTAATCGTAAATGAGTATGAATGAAGAATTGTATGCCATAAATCAACTATTGATTGTATGATTATGAGAATGTACATTTATGAGATCGGATGTCACGTTTGGCACACTAACTTGGATCAGATGCCACATATCGGTACACTAACAGTTTGGGTATGGGTTCCATGAGAGGACCATTGACTTGACATGACTGTATATCTTGAGAATTGTGAAACTGTACGTTGTTCGTAAGTGACAATTGATATTATATATGTTCGATGTATGCAAGCTTATTATTGTTGTAATGACTTATATATGTTTCACCTATTGGGATAGCCGTGTGACCCTACCAGTACATTGTGGTTGTGTACTGATACTATACTTACTCTTTCTTTGTTGAGTTCAGGGCATCTTCAGGTGACTACTGACAGACCTCATTTAGAAGACAAGTGATCGACTTGAATTCAAGGTTGAGTCAGTTCTTCCGAGCTTCCATGAGTTTTCTTTTTGTTTACGTCCACATCTTCTGAATTAGACTAGTATTTAGGTTTTCTTATGTTTAATTGAGTTGTACCCATTACCTTTAGACTTATGATCCTTGTTAGAGTTTTTGTTCATACACTTTCAGGTTCTAGGCATTATTTCCGCATTTGTTTGTTAGACTTTTGTTGGAGTTTATGGGAATTACCTATTTTCCTTTTCTTAGACATTCAAACCTGCTTTCGTATCTTTAAATGCCTTAGTTTTGTTGGTTGAGTTGTTTATCTTGGGTTGTATTAATGGTTCTCCCACTGGAGGGTTAGTGTGGGTGCCACTCACAATGGTCTGGGTCTTGACAATACATCTTCGCACAACTTGATCCACCCCTTGTTTAAACAAGTATGGCCATCCTAGATGTAAGATTTGGCATCAAGATTCAACTTCTTTCTTTGTTGAGTTGTTACTCCCCGTGGGAACACTCCACTCACCAATAGATTTAATATGATAGTGTACCATGGCACGTGGAAGATATCTAAGTCCATCAACTACTCATTCGGAAATTCTTCATGGATTTGTTCTCCTTCTTGCACATGAGATATGTCTTCTAACCTCGAAAGATGATCAACTATTTTATTCTTTGTGCCTTTTCAGTCTTTTATTTCAAGTTGAAACTCTTGTAGAGTCAATATTCATCGAATGAGCCTTGGCTTAGAATCCTTCTTGTTGAATAGGTACATAATAGTTGCATGGCCAATAAAGACAATCACTTCGGTACCTACCAAATATGATCTGAACTTGTTGAAGGAGAACACTGTAGCAAGCATCTTCTTCTCAATCACTATGTAATTAGCTTGGGCAGAATCAAGAGTCTTGCTAGCATAATAAATCAAACAGAACACCTTATATCTTCTTTGTCCCAATATTGCACCCATTACTACATTGCTTTCATCACACATGAGTTCAAATAGTAACTCCCAGTTAGAAGCAATCAAGATTAGAACTTTTAGTAAGTTTTTCTTCAGTACCTTAAATGCTTTCACACAATTTACATTGAACTCAATTTCACCTCTTTCTCTAAGACATTGCACATAGGTCTAGAAATCTTGAAAAAAATCCTTGATGAGTCTCTAGTAAAAACCTGCATGTCCTAGAAAGCTTATTACTACTTTGATATAAATTGGAGGTATAAATTTCTCTATTACCTCAATTTTGGCTTTATCCACTTCTAATCCATGCTTCAATACCGTGTGACTTAGAATTATGCCTTCCTGAACTAAGAATTGACATTTTTCTCAATTAAGTACCAAGTTTGTTTCTTCACAATGAGCAAGTACTTTATCAAGGTTTTGAAGACATACCTCAAAGACTTCACAAAGATGGAGAAATCATCCATAAATACCTTTACAAAGTCCTCCACCATGTCATGAAAATAGCCAATATACATCTCTGGAAACTATTCGGCGAAATATACATCTAAAAAGGAATAGTACTCCTGCCCAGCTAAACAATCAATCATTTTATCAATGAAAGGGACAGGATAGTGGTCCTTCCTTGTGGCATCATTCAACTTTCGGTAATCCATGCAAATTCTCTACCCAATAACAGTCCTCGTGGGAATCAACTCATTATTTTCATTCTTCACCATTGTCATACCTCTTTTCTTTGGAACACATCATACAGGACTTACCCATTTACTCTCAGACATAGTGTATACGATTTTAGCATCTAACAACTTGATCACTTCTTTTCTCACCACCTCTTGTATCAAAGGATTCATCCGATGTTGATGTTGATGTTGTGCGCTCAAATTGTGGTCTTCCTATATATAAAATTTTGGGCATACACAAAGCCATACTAATCCCATGAATATCACACATCTTCCACTTAATTGCTTTCTTCCTTCCCATCAAAATCTTCAATGCTACATCAACTTGTGCTTCCAACAACTCTGCAGAAAGTATCACTGGTAAAGTTTCATTTTCACCCAGATATACATACCTTAGGTGAGTCGGAAGAGATTTAAGCTCTAACTTGGGTGCTTTTATAATTGATGGTTCAGGTGAATGTCCCAAAACTTGATCTAACAGTTCCGCTTTGACTCTCTGGATTCCCACAAGTTCCATATCAAGATAAGCTGCTAGATCTTGAGTTTTAGCATCCCCAAACATGTCATGGCCTATCAGTACTCTTTTCAATGGATCTCTGGAAGCAATAGAGTGATTATATGGCTAAGTCCACAATAATGATAGTAGATAACCGTCAATTTCAAAATGCGATAGACATCAAAGACTTTTACCTTGTCATAGGCTCTCAAGGTCAACTTCCTTGATGCTACATCAATAAATGCTCACCCTGTGAATAAGAAAATTCGTTTAAGATGAATGGCACTTCAGTAGCAGGCTTAAAATTTAGGACCACAAATTCCATCAGAAATCAACGACCCTATATATACCAACACATCTTCCACTACCCCTTCTGACCTAGCAGTAAATCTATCTATAAACTGTAAGATGATGATGGTTGGTTTTAGACACCCAAGTGACATAATACACAAGCATAGACACTTTTCCCAATTGTAATTTGTACCGTGAAGCTACTCGGATCTTTCAACTTTTGGGTACTCTATTCTAAATTATGGAACTGCACTCTTCAGTAAGTGTCATTGTTTCATACTCAGTCAACATCCTTTTGTTCGCTACTATATCCTTCAGATACTTGGCGTATTTAGGAATTCCCTGTAAAATATCAACCAAAGGTAGAATAATGTGAACTTGTTTAAGAAGAGAGAAACTTACCGAAGCACTCATCTTTGTTGCGCTTCTTTAACTTTTGTGGAAAAGGAGGAGGTGCGTTTACTTACAGGGCAACCCTCTCGACATTCGAATTTTGACCAACCTTTTTTTGTTTCTATTCTTTGCTTATACTTCAGTATTTCTCATCTTTGAAGTTATTCTTTTAATTGTAACCCAATTCTCATGCCCACAACATTCACTTGTTTGAGGTTACGATCTGTGTCACTTGAAAGACCCCCTTATAAACGTACAATGGTAGTATTAGAAAATTGTGCAACCTATCTTTCAAAATTTTAGTTTGACATTTGAGTGTTTCTCAGCTCTGCTCCAAACTTATCTACCTTTGCATTATTTTTTCCTATCTTAGCCATCAGCTGCTTGAACATCTCTTCATTAGTCATGTTTTCTTGTTGGGTGCCTTGGTTACCACTTTGACTCTAGTTTTGATACTATTGACATCCACTTGATTTATGATCTGTCATTTACTCCATTTCTCCACCAAAAATCATTCATGAGACACTCAATGATAAGGCATATGTCTATCAGCAAGGTAAAAGGGACATGAGGTTATTTGGAATAACATGGATCACTATTTTAGTAAAATCTCTTTCTTTACTCATGACATGATTGAGCATTTCCAATTCTGAAGCTTTGCATACACCGTATCTAGCATAAAACTAAAGGTTCCCTTCTTACATTAATTGGCAAATCAAGGTGTTGTCTTGATTTATGAACTTCTTTTACATGAAGAATCGATGCAACAACATCCTTCACCTCTTCTGTGGTATTTCTACCGAAATATATTTCATATTTATGAAAGTAAACCTGCTGGCTAGATGCATTTTGATAGAGCAGTAGATAGTGTTTAATAATATTAGTCTCTGATTCCATGACTTTAAGAAAATATAAGGTGTCATCTGCGGAAAAAAAAAAAGAGGTGAAATATATTTCAGATTTATGAAACTTAACCCATATGCATTTTGATAGAGGAGTAGATATCGTTAATTATGTTAGCTTCTAATTCCACAACTTTAAAAAAGTATTATGCATCATATGCAAAAAAAAAATATAAGTACTTAGTGGAGCCTTCAGAGTGACTTTCACTCCATTAAGAGTGTCTTGGAGTCTCGATCCAAAATCAGGCGTGATGGCACAGACAAAAAGACAGGTCAGCCTGAACAATCCTCAACAAGGGTAAATGCGAAAGTAAGAAAGGAAATAAGAACTAACATAACATAACTATTAGGAAATCGTAATATAATAAAAAATTTCTTCAAAATCTGGTGTCACGTGTACAGCTTACTAAGTAATACAACATATTCAAAGAAAAGACGAGTCTGAATGTCTCCATATCTAGAATAGATTAAGAAAATAATAAAAGGGTAAGTGACATCTATCGGAATGACTAGCAGATACCTCCTTATCTTCAAAAGCAAGCCTTGAACTAAGATGCGGGAGGATGATCAAGATGATTTGTGCTTGCAACCCACAAGAGTGTATAAAGCAAGGGAGTGAGTACCAATAAAATAATGGTACTCAACAAGCATATTTAGTTGACCCATACTAAAGTGATGTCGAACACATTATATCCTGACTCACGATCCGAACCTTCACATAAATCAGAATCAGGTGCAACGCAATGTAATGCAAATGTCATATAAAATGATGCATACTTTTCATATTGATACACACATGTTGTACAAGCAGCACAGGACTCATGGGGGACATATATGTCCATGCATCAGCCCTTAGTGCGGGGCACGTCCTTCGAAATTATATAAAATTGCCCTTGGTACGGGGTATGTGGTCTCAAAAAAACTCATGTACCGTTTTGATAAAAACCTTTCCTTTTTGACACATATAAATGTTCAAAGTACTCTCTTAATCAACAAATCTTCTAACACCAACAAATATCCATCTTTAATCAATTCTACCAAATTACTACCTTGAGCAGCACCAATATATATGTTTTTTCTACATTGGTATCCCCAAAATTCCAATAGTAGTTATGTAACACCCCGAAAATTTTTTGAGCTAAAACTTGAACCATCCTTCGTAGTGAGTAAGTATTTACCAAGGAATTTAATTTTTTATTAAGTGTTAAGGTCACTAGATATAGCACCTTGAGTTCCAAAAATAATTAAAGAGAATTTATTCAATTCATTCCTTAGTTTTTTGAAGTTTTGGGTCAACTTCAAATAACCATAACTTTTAGCACAGGATAAGTTAGGAGACCCATAAGATATCAAATGAAAGGTCTTGGAATCCTCTTTCCAAGGCCACTGAGTTTGCTAATTTTCGAGCTCATATAAGGTATATATGTCCGTTTAAAGTTGGGATGCCCAAATAAGAAAAGACACCCAAAAATATGAGGGGTATTTTGGTCTTTTCCTTATCCAATCAGATTTAAACATTTTTAGTAAGGTTTTAAGAGTCTAAATTGATGAGAATCACTTTAATTCATCCCCAAAGTGTTTAGGGTTTAGAGAGAAGATTCAAGAGGATAAAAAGTTCAAAGTTTCAAGCATTCGTTCAAGAAATTCAAGATTTCGCCTAGAACCTAGTTCTTTGAGGTATGTAAGTTCCATAGTGTTGGGTTTGTTCACTATTCCAATAATGAGTTTCTTTTGTGAATATATCCATAAATATTGAGCAATTTAATTTCTTGATGAGTTCTTGATAAGTGTTCTTGAAGTTTCCTTATCGATTAAGTTTTGATGTATGATTCTACTTGGGTCAACTTCAAATGACCATATCTCTTAGAATATAACGAGTTACGTGGCCCATAACCTATCAAATTAAAGGTATTTGAATCTACTTTCCAACTCCACTAATTTTGCGTCAAACTAATTTTTGAGTTAAAAGTTATGACTATCAGTGTTGTTACGAATTAGTCGACGAGAAAATATTAAAAAGCGTCGTTTTGTCTTTTTACCTCCAAGAAAACCCCAAACAAATATCTTGACTAATAAAAGGCTCAAAACAATCAGATTTTAATCTTTTAATCCATCATTCTCTTCTCTCTCAAACCCTAGGGAAAAACCCTAAGGAAAAATCAAAGTAGAACACTTCATTCAAGATTCTTTCAATCTTTTTCAAGATTCTTCTTCAAGGTAAGTCTTTCTCCAAGAATTTCATTCTTTTCAACTCAAATTCCTCCATACAATTATGAATCACTAATGAAAATCATAATTCTTGGTCATAGAGATTTCAAGAAACTAATTCAAGAATTTCAAGAAAGGTTTTCTTGATTGTTTACCTTCAGGCTAGGGTTTCAAGGCTTCTAGTAAAGTTCTTCTTCAAGATTCTTCAAGAACCTTGTCCTTCCAGGTATGTAAGGCTATCATAGTGTTGGACTGGTTTGTCCTCACGCCCTACATCTTCTTTCAAATCAGTAAAAGAGAAATCTAGAATTTTACCCCTAGATTTGAATATTCTTGAGATAAGTTGATTTGAGTTCTTGAGTTCATGTTTCTTTTAAAAATTCTATTCTAAATTATTGAGTTTCTATATTGTTATTGATATCCTTGAGTTGATTTGTTCATATCTACATTTCAGCATGAACCCTATTTTGAGTTATAAATTTTGAAAAGCTTTTTAAAGCCAACACTTGAGTTTTAAACTGACTTTTTGAGAAAGTAAAGATGAGTTTTGAGAAAAGAATTTCTAAAACATGTTTAGTATGACATCAATGTTTAAGTAGTATGGTCTCTAGTTATGTCATAAATGTTTAAGCAATATGGTATCTAGTATGCCATCAATGTTTAAGCAATATGGTATCTGGATATACCATCAATGTTTATGCAGTATGACTTCCCGAGTCATCAATGATCATATTTTAATATGATTTTTGAAATGTTTTTGAGCAAAGAATTTTCAAGTATAAGTATAAGGGGACTATGTATTCCCAAAGGCATCAATTTTTACATTGATAGAAAAGAAACTGAGATTTCTAAATGAGTTATGAGTTCAAAAGTTATTTCAAGAGTAGTTACCTCTTTTAAGAGGGTAGTTTGAGAAATTATCTCAAACCAGAGGAAGAGTTATGTTTTTTTAAACATATGAGCATGTGTATATATTATTGGGAGTAGTATTGAGCATCGATATGGGGGAAAGTTCAGACAACTCACAACCCCCATAAACCATGTATGCCAACATGGGTAAAGGTTCATAGTTTTTAGATGATTCCTTATTGCTTTTAACCATAGCTTAGTGGATCCACTTAGTAGTAGGTTCTATACCCTAGCAAAGTATAGGACAGTTTTGGCAGCGTGGGTGAGACGTTGTATCATTACATAGCTCATAGTGATGGTTGTCGGTTAGAGAATCTCCTACAGAGTTATATTGTATTTTTTTATATACAAATTGAGTTATTATTGTATTCTTCAATACGATTGAGTTATTATCTACTGTTTTAAAAGTTTTCCATATATTGCATCTTTTATTGTTGCTTTATCCTTGAGTATCTTGAGTTGAGTACCTTTGATTTGAGTATCATATCTTTGAGTTGAGTATCTTATTCTTGAGTTGAGTATCTTATTCTTGAGTTGAGTTTAGTTGAGTGAGTTGAGAAGAGGTAAGCATGCTTCCTTTTTATTAAGTTCAAGCCTATGTTTATGTTTTAGAATTCTCCTTAGATGCTCGTACATTCCACATACTGAGCCATTTGGCCTGCATCATTTCATGATACAGATACAGGTATTCAGGATCATGAACAGGCGTTTCGTTGAGGTCATGTGATATTCCAGTCAGCTTTACTGAGCCTTCTTATATTTCGAAGGATTTTACCTTTACTTTACAGTTAGTAGTTTTGAGATGTTGTGGGTCTTGTTCCAATATCTTTCTATAATAGTAGAGGCTTCATAGATACACAGAGTTGAAGAATTTTTTGTATTTACTTTCTTTTGAGTATTGTTCAGACTTTCTTAAAGTTCACTATTGGAGTTTGATGAATTTAATTCAGTTTTAAGCTTATGTATGCTTGAGCTAGTATTTCTCCTGTAGCCAGCCAGGATGAGGGTTTGCTTGGGGACCAGCAATAATTCTCGAGTGCCGGCCACGTCCAAGGTGTAGGCTCGGGTCGTGACAAGTTATTCACTTTCAGAATAGACAAATAGTCTATATCAACATTGAAGGAATACTCTCTGTTTCCCCCAATATAAATAGGTCCTACCTTAATCACAAGTATATCATCGATGTGAAACCTAAAATTTTTGTACTTAGTGTCCATTATCTTAGAACAATTGAAATATGCAAAAATTAATAAGCTAACTATATAGTAGCTAAAAATCGCCATCAATAAGCATATTAAGTTCACAAGTAAAGAAAGAGTACCTTATGTAGTCAATTTCTTCTCCTTTCACCTCTTTTCAGAATAATGAATCAAATCATAAAAATTATACAAAATTGTTAATATTTTAAGACAAAAATTAACTATCCTAATATTTTTGAACAAATCAGTAACTAACCTTCAAACTATGATGGATTTGTGGACTAATAGTGAATATCCTAATTTCACTCAAAAATATTCACAACTCAGCTGAGGAAGATATCGATGGGTACTTTACACATTGAAGGTTAAATGTTAATTTTTTTGCCTTGGTGGAATTCGTTTCCACATGGCAATCTATAATGACATATTTAAAAAGAGAGAGAGAGAGTGTGCACTTATACGCATCATTACATATTATTTGAGGTATGTTTTTAAAACTAATGACTGATAGTTTAATGTGTTATTCACACTCTCAATAGTTTATATATGAAACTTAAATAAAAAATATAATTTAAATATGTTTTTAACTTTTATATCATATATTAATAATTTTTTAATTACTACTCCCTTTATCCAACAATAGTTATCTACTATTGATTTGACACTCCATTTAAGAAACTATACATAGAAGGGTAATTTTACTATATCACCCTTTGAATATAATAAATACAGTGTCTTGAGAAATATCATAGGGAAATGACTATAATTAATGATAAGGGTAAATCAGGAACTAAGTGTAAAATATAATCCATAGATTTCATAAAGTTGATAAGTATTGTTGGATATTTATTTTTTATATAGTGGACAAGTATTATTAGACGGAAAAAATATGTAAAATAGAAATACTCCCTCCATCCCATTTATATGTCATCTCTTGCTATAAGTAGTTGGTCTATAATACTTGTCATTTCATAAAAGCAATGCATAAATTACCATATTGTTTCTTTTCTACCCTTGTGAGTTATTAGCCTTGAAAATATACATTTGACCAACTTAGAAAAAATAAGTAAATGATTCATGTTCATTGGTTAAATTAATTAATCAAAATACATTAATTCATATCCATTGATTGAAAACTTGAGTTAAAAAAATTAAATCAGAGTAAAAGGGTAAAGTTACATAATTTCTTAATGCAAGTGCAAAGTAAAAAAAGTAATATATAAAATGAGACGGAGGAAGTATTTTGTATCTAAAATGAGACAGATTGTAGATGAGTTGTTTATGGTCCCTGCATTAAATTCATCATTTACTGGCCATAAATTCCCATCTTCCAAGCCCTAATTATTACCCTCTCGATTTTTAAAGAAGTGATGAGTTCTTTTTTTTTCGTTTAGGCACGCATCTTTAAGAAGAATATTTACTCCCTTCTCCTGTCTTTAATTGTTTGCTAGTTATTTAATAATATTTATTTAGTTTGGCGAATTAAAAGATAATTTATTTTTTTATATGTATTTTATTTTTTTCTTAAAGTATTAGATTTAATATATTTAAAGATAATATAGTAATATTACTTTTATTATTTATTATTTTTTAAAATATATTAGATTAATAGTGGATAACTATTGCTAAACGGATAAAATACTTTAAAAAAATCTTTTTGCCACAATGCCCAACTATAATATTCTAGTTGTTCACATTATTACTTTATTATTACTAAATAGTAGAAGAGTCAGGCATGTCTTCATTAACATGTTTACTTGTATGACAAGGGTATTTTTGAAATTTCCACTTTTTCCTACCTTAAGACCATCTTCAATACTATTATATTTAACTCTCTATTCTCTATATTTAGAGAGTAAAATAGAGAACGCCCTCTCCAAGCCCTCTCTATTTTATTCTCTACTCTCCAATTATGTAGAGATGAATAGTAGTTCTCCAAATTTGAAAAACTACTATTCATACTTTCTATTTCACTTTTTGAATATCATATTATTATTTCTATTATTTTGTAATAACATATTATTTTCATATAAAACTATTAATTAAATCTCTAATATTTTTAATTCTTTTAAATGCAATATACATTTTAAAATATATGTTATTTAATATATACTACATTCATCTCAAATTAATAATATTTTTTTAAGAAAAAAATCATCACTTTGTGATACAATTTGATGTTATTTTTAATTTTCACTATTAAGAATGCACAAAATTTAAACAATAAGATACAAATTTTAATTTAAAAATACAATACATAATATAATAATTTAAATACAAGATAACAATGCAATACATAACATAATAAGTTTTAAAATCACAACAATAATTTATTAATCTCGTAGTTCGTTTCTAGATTTAACAATATTCGAAAAAGGAAGTATGTAGTGTATGCTTTAGAGAAGTTGTTGGTTGTAATTGCAATTGTGCTTGTCGATTTATTTTTTCAATTATTTGTAGTTGTTCTTTAGAAATTTAGAATAAAATATAATTTAATATTATATAAATAATTTCAAAAATTAAATTTTATATTGCATGAAAATTATATAGGATGATTATTAAAGAAAGAAAAGATTTATATTACGAAAAAAGAAAATAAAAATGAAATAGAAATAATAATATAATATTGAGGAGAGAGAAATAAAAAAAAGATTTTTTTTTAGAAAGTAAAGTAGAGAATTATGTTAGAGTTGGTTGTCTGAAAAAATAAAACTCTATATTTTGAGACTAAAATAGAGTGTAGGGTTGGAGATGCCATAAACCTTTGTAATCTCTTGCTTTAATGGTGTACCTTTTCTTTATTAGTCCAAAAAACCAATTATGATGACTCATATGTCCTACAAAAAATTAGGTCTAACCCATTGGTGGTCCCTTAAAGTTAGTACGAAGTTTCAGTTAGACACCTTAATTGGACGATGTTTATCTTAGACACCTCATGTAAGATACCATTATGTCATGTTGATACTTTTTTTCCAATCAACAAAAATATATGAGGTGTGTGTTACACTCGCGAATAACGTGTAAAATGACTAATAAATCGATAACATTTGTCATTTGTGTCAAAAACAATTCTTAAACAATAAATTTTGAATAAAAATAAAAAAACAATAAATCAATCAATGACATATAGATTTTTGCCCAAATATTTTTTTTTAAAAAATTAAGCCAATAAATTCCCTCAGGACCCACCTACCCCCACAGTCTTCTTCTCTAAACACCCCAGTCCATTTGCAGAAATACCACCCCCTCCCCCTCCCCCTCCCCGCTTACCTATCCATTTGCAGAAATGCTTCTTCTCCAAATACTTGCAAAAATATCTAGGAAACACGCCCCCACTCAAATGTCATTTTCTTTCTGTTTTTACCTTAATCACCAGATTCACAAAAAAAATTAAATTTAACTCCTATGTAAATATTAAATTATTTCGGGAAAGAATCTCATGAATTAATTTACTAAGTAAATTTTGAAATGGGTCTATTTATTTCTAAAACAATTTCCATCATTTTTCATCAGTTTACGGTATATATTTTTGTTCTCCATTTTTGGATGTTTAAGTTTCAAAAATGGTGGTTGAAAATGGGAAATAAATGTTAGGGTTTTGTCCTGATTTTCTTACCTTATTTGAAGTTTAATTTTTTCTAAAAGAAAAGACGAAACATTACCATAAATATTTTAATTTTTCTGAGGAATACTTCCATATTTGAGTTATTCTTTTCTTAGAGAAAAAGTTAGAATGAGGATGTGTTGCATTTTTTGGTAAATGGTGGCATCTTCGTTTTGAGTTGGCTGATTTTCCCCCTTGTTATAGGGTTAATTAAAACTCAAGGATTTATATTGTTGTGGTATCAAGTTGTGACTTAGACATGTGTTTTGTTTGAAGGACTATTCATTTATATTTGATATCATCAGAGTATAATATACTCTAACGGTATCAAGGAATAAATAAATAGTGTTTTCACTTAACCATTGTTTTTTTATTTTTGATACATCAGAGTATATATATATTCAGATGATATCAATTAGTAATTTAGTAGTGTTTTTACTGAAGCACCATCTCTCCTTCCTTGATACTATCAGAGTATATATATACTTAGAAGGTAGAAGGTAGCTTGGGGAAGAAGAAGACAACTTGAAGAAAGAAGGAGGCAAATTGCAATTGACATTGTTGAGAATTTATTTGATTTCTACATTCGTTAATGCTTGCGGTCTGCTTGTTGCTTTGGCGAAGACGATGAGAGTGAGATGGGGATGAGATGTTGTGGGATTTGGTTCAAGGTGTAGTGACTGGAAACAGAGAAAGGACATGTTTTGGCTGTATTGACTACTCAGGCAATGCTTATCCGAAGAGAGTAGAATGCTGGACAGATGTGTCAATTTTTTGTTGGGTTTTAAAGGCGTGAACAGGAAATGAAGGGTTGTTACTCTCCTGAAGAGTTGTGACAATGCCGAAGGGTTGTGAACTTTATGAAAGGTTGTGTCCTTTCTAAAGGGTTGTGACCGTTTGAAAGGTTATGCCTTTTCCAAAGTGTTGTGACCTTTCTGAAAGGTTGTCTTCTTTCTGAATGGTTGTCTTCTTTCCAAAGGGTTGTGACCTTTATCCTTTGTTGGCTATAAATAGAGAAGTTTTCTCTCATTTATCATCATCGAATTCTTCCCTTCTCTTGCATACATTTTCTTACATAAACAAAATTGTTGATCGACTGAGTCTGTGTGTGCTCTTGTTGCTGTTCTTGCGTTCGCTGAAGTTATTGAAGTTTGAGGTACCGTTACTTCTTTAACAGGTTAATCCGTTTTATCTTGGGAGGAATTAAACTACAACCTCGGGTACAGTGAGGGGATTAAATTTCTTAAGGAAACACAGTGGTTTCTGTGGACTAGGATTAAAAACATTCTATCTATTTCATCTTTTTTCTGTTTCTGTATTTTTTACTAACCTGAATACAGGAGATAACAATCTTAAGAAATTTAAAGTTTCTGTATTTGAGGTTTCTGGAGATTAAAATCTTTATGGTTTTCTACTTTATTTGAATTTTTAAAATTCATTCGATTAACGATTAAAAGAACATAAAAACTTTATCGTTACATCAGAAACAGTCTGTGTAAGGATTTATTCTTTACTGTTAGTATCTCACATACTAAAATTGTCTGCCATTTGTGACAGAAAAAATGACTAATTCAAGTCAAGTAAATTTTGGAACAGTAAGTGCTGCAACAACATCGGTTGCACACAATCGTTCAACTGCTGCTCTAGCACCGGCTGAGACTGCAAAGTTTTCTAGAGTCGACTTCAAGAGATGGCAGCAAAAGATGTTCTTCTATCTGACTATGTTGAGTCTGCAGAGGTTTATTAATGAGAACATTCCTATTATGTCAAATGAAACTCTGTCTGAAGAACGATTCTTGGTAACAGAAGCATGGACACATTCTGATTTTTTGTGTAAAAATTATATTTTGATTGGCCTGCAGGATGATCTGTACAATATGTACAGAAATGTCAAAACCTCAAAAGAACTGTGGGATGCTTTAGAAAAGAAGTATAAAACAGAGGATGACGAAATGAAGAAGTTCATTGTGGCAAAGTTTCTGGACTATAAGATGATAGACAGTAAGACCGTCGTCACCCAAGTTCAAGAATTGCAGGTCATAATCCATAATCTCCTTGCTGAAGGTATAAATTTATTTAATACCTATGTTGGAAATATTAAGTCTATTCTTAATACTCACACAATCTTTAATGTTGGATTGGTTATGAATGATGCTTTCAAGTGGCTGCCATTATTGAGAAGTTACCTCTATTGTGGAAAGACTTCAAAAACTACTTGAAACATAAACACAAGGAGATGACTGTTGAAGATCTCATGGTAAGGCTAAGAATTGAAGAGGATAACAAGGCTGCAGAAAAGAGGTCATGTGGTAATTCAGCAATATCTGGAGTAAATATTATTGAAGAAGATCCCATAAAATCAAAGAAAAGAAAGAAAGCATTTGGTCCAAAGAGCAATCCTCCTAAGAAGAAGTTCAATGGAAGTTGCTTCAATTGTAGCAAATGTGGTCATAAGGCTACTGAATGTCGGGGTCCCAAGAAGGACAAGAAGAAGGATTAAGCAAATTTGGCTGAATCCAAAGGAGAGATGGATGATCTTTGTGCAATGCTTTCAAAATGCAACTTGATTGAAAATCCAAGAGAGTGGTGGATAGATTCTGGTGCCTCATGCCATGTGTGTACCAACAAAGAATTATTTTTATCATATATTCCAGCACCTACAGACGAGAAGTTGTTTATGGAAAACTCCACTGTTGCAAAGGTGGAAGGAACTGGAACTATCCTCTTAAAGATGACATCGGGCAAAGTGGTGACTTTGAACAGGGTCTTGTATGTTTCGGAATTGCGAAAGAACTTAGTTTCTATACCAGTTCTGACTAAGAATGGATTCAAATATGTATTTGTTTCTGATAAAGTTGTAGTCAGTAAGAATGAAATGTATGTAGGAAAAGGTTACCTCACTGAGGGCATCTTTAAACTTAATGTAATTGCAGTTGATATGAATAAAAATTATAATTCTTCTTACTTGCTTTAGTCTAAATGTTTATGACATGAACGTTTGGGACACGTTAATAACAAAACCTTGTGAAAACTGATTAACTTAAATGTTTTGCTTAAATTTGAGTGCAATAAATCAAAATGTTAAGTTTGCGTTGAATCTAAGTATGCTAAGCATCCTTATAAATTTGTTGAAAGGAATTCATATCCCTTAGAACTGATTCACACTGACATTTGTGAAATGAAGTCAACACCAACACGTGGTGGGAAAAAGTATTTCATAACTTTTATTGACGATTGCACTAGATATTGTTATGTCTATTTGCTAAATGGTAAGGATGAAGCAATAGACGTATTTAGGCAATATAAAACTGAAGTTGAAAATCAGTTGGATAGAAAGATCAAAATGATCAGAAGTGATATAGATGGAGAATATGTATCTCCATTTTCAGAAATATGTTTGGAAAATGGAATAATCCCTCAAACGACTGTGCCTCACTCTCCCCAATCTAATGGAATTGCGGAATGGAAAAACTGAACTTTAAAGGAAATGATGAATGCCTTACTTATAAGTTTAGGTTTACCACAAAACTTATGGGGGGAAGCTATCCTTACAGCAAATCGAATACTAAATAGAGTGCCTCACACGAAGACACATGTTATTCCATATGAGAAATGAAAAGGTAGAAAACCCAACTTGAAATATTTCAAAGTGTAGGGGTGTCTAGACAAAGTTCAGGTTTCTGTACCTAAGAGAGTGAAAATAGGGCCTAAGACTGTGGATTGTGTATTCATTGGATATGCCACAACTAGTAAGGCATATCGATTTTTGGTTCATAAATCCGAACATCTGGATATTCATGATAATACGGTAATGGAATCAGATAATGCTGAATTTTTTGAACATATCTATCTGTATAAAACAAGACTTGAGTCATCTAGTGGGGGGTCTAAACAACCTCGAGAAGAACCAAAAGATAATGAAACCAATAAAGAGAGTCTAAGCCGCAGTAAGCGTCAAAGGACAACTACGTCATTTGGATCTGATTTTGTAACATTCCTTCTTGAAAGTGAGCCTCAAACATTTAAGGAAGCGATG
This sequence comes from Solanum bulbocastanum, assembly GCA_037074985.1. Lineage (NCBI taxonomy): Eukaryota > Viridiplantae > Streptophyta > Magnoliopsida > Solanales > Solanaceae > Solanum > Solanum bulbocastanum. Next base: position 27,626,913 of record CM073602.1, read on the forward strand.
TTGTCAAGCGACTCAACCTCTTGGAAATAGGCTGTCAATAGTGAGATTGAATCAATCTTAAGTAATCATACCTGGGAGTTGGTTGATCTTCCTCCAGGGAACAAACCCTTAGGTTTAAAATGGATCTTCAAAAAAAAAATGAAAGATGATGGAACTATTGACAAATATAAAGCAAGACTTGTTGTCAAAGGCTTTAGACAAAAAGAAGGTCTTGATTATTTTTACACATACTCTCCAGTAACTAGGATTACATCAACTCGGATGTTAATTGCCCTAGCTGCAGTATACGGTCTTGAAATCCATCAAATGGATGTGAAAACCGCCTTCTTAAATAGAGCGCTAGAAGAAGAGATCTACATGGAACAGCCTAAAGGCTTCGTAGTTCTCGGTAAAGATAAGAAAGTATGCAAACTTGTTAAGTCACTTTATGGACTAAAACAAGCACCGAAACAATGGCATAAAAAGTTTGATCAAACCATGTTGGAAAATGGATTTAAGATCAATGAGTGTGATAAATGTGTTTACATTAAAGATACTCCAAATCAGGAAGTCATTGTATGCCTATATGTAGATGACATGTTGATAATGAGCAAGGACATTGCCAATATAAAAGCTACTAAGCGTATGCTCCCTAGTAAGTTTGATATGAAAGATCTAGGAGTTACTGATTTGATATTGGAAATTAAGATTCACAAAACTCCTAACGGTCTAGCATTGTTTTAATCTCATTATATTCAAAAGGTACTTGCAAAGTTCAAGTATTTGAATTTCAAAAAGGCAAAGACCCTAATTGATGTAAACCTTAATCTTGCAAAGAATAAAGGTGAAAGTCAGTCTCAATTGGATTATGCCAGAGTATTGGAAAGTTTGATGTATGTCATGAATTGTATACGACTAGACATAGCTTGCGTTATAAGTAGACTGAGTCGATACACAAGTAATCCCAATCAAAATCATTGGTTGGCAATGAAGAGAGTTTTGGGGTACTTAGAAGACACTCAAACTATGTTTTGCATTACAACAAATATCCAGCAGTTTTTCAAGGATATAGTGATGCAAATTGGATTACTGGGTCAACTGAAACGAAATCCACAAGTGGATATGTTTTCACTATTGGTGGAGGAGCAATATCTTGGAAATCATCCAAACAAACATGTATAGCTCGCTCTACAATGAAGTTTGAATTCATTGCCTTAGACAAGACAGGTGAAGAAGCTGAATAGCTCCGGAATTTCTTAGAAGATATTCTGTATTGGCCCAAACCAATGGCCCCTATATGCATACACTGCGATAGTCAAGCTACAATAGGAAGGGCTAGAAGCGTTATGTATAACGGGAAGTCTCGTCCCATAAAACGAAGACATAACTCTGTTAGACAACTACTCTTTAGTGGAATTATCACAATTGACTATGTAAAGTCAAAGGATAATGTGTCGGATCCACTTACCAAAGGCCTAACTGGAGAAGGAGTTGAGAGATCATCGACGGGAATGGGACTATGGCCGAGAACAAGTCATCGTGGCGGTAACTCTACCTAGAAGACTGGAGATCCCAAGATTTACGTTCAAGAGGAGATAAAACAAAGTCATAGATGACGATTCAACATTGTAAAAAAAAAATATTTTGTGTCTATTCTCATGATGAGACAATGTTCGGTAACCAGGATAAAGGCATAAAAGTTTGATACAGGGTATATCAAATAGTGTATCTACGGGATAACACATTTAGAACCACCTATGTAAGTGTGAAGTGTAAGCCGCTTCAAGGAGAATCCGGTAAGGCCAGTTCGCTAAGCACTTATTAACCGAGATGTGTTCATGGCCGAAACGAACAAAACAATGAGAACCAAAAACAGATTAAAGGTTGATTGTGTGACTTATGTTGTCTAGGTATACACCAAAGCTCAACGGTTCAAAGATATCAAATCTACCAATTGACCGAGTATATTCGATATATGTTCACTACGGAAAGTTTAAAGGGAAACCTACTTATCCAGATGCAATTAACCTTTACTTACAAGACACACAGTTTTTCATGCATATGTTTTAACAATAGTCATTCCCTATTCATGTGGGGGATTGTTGGTTTTAAAGGTGTGAACAGGAAATGAAGGGTTGTGACTCTCCTGAAGAGTTGTGACTATGCCGAAGGGTTGTGACCTTTATGAAAGGTTGTGCCCTTTCTAAAGGGTTGTGACCGTTTGAAAGGTTATGCCTTTTCCAAAGTGTTATGCCTTTCTGAAAGGTTGTCTTTTTCTGAAATGTTGTCTTCTTTCCAAAGGGTTGTGACCTTTACCCTTTGTTGGCTATAAATAGAGAAGTTTTCTCTGATTTTTCATCATCGAATTCTTCCCTTCCCTTGCATACATTTTCTTACATAAACAAAATTGTCGATCGACTGAGTCTGTGTGTGCTCTTGTTGTTGTTCTTGCGTTCGTTGAAGTTATTGAAGTTTGAGGTACTGCTACTTGTTTAACAGGTTAATCCATTTTATCTTGGGAGGAATTAATCTACAACCTCAGGTATAGTGAGGGGATTAAATTTCTTAAGGAAACACAGTGGTTTCTGTGGACTCGAATTAAAAACATTCTATCTATTTCATCTTTTTTCTGTTTCTGTATTTTTTACTAACCTGAATACAGGAGATAACATTTTCAACATTTAAAATCAAACCTAATCAAATAGCACTAAATATCAGTTCTTTTTAATATGTTTGGTTCAGCTTACGATTTCATTTGATTTTTAATCATAATTATGAACAACCCTAAATAGGAGTATTAGTTAATCAGGGACGGACCTACGTTGGGTCATGAGGGTTCATATGAACCCACTTCGTAAAAAAATTACATAGTATATATAATTATATTTGGTTTGTCTTCTGAAATATACAAGTAAGAATAAAAATTTGACCCTATTTAAACAAATTACAGTCGGTGGCCCAATTGTATAGTGAGTTCCTTTTTGTGGAAGTGCCCTAGATAAAAATTCTAGGTCCGCCACTGTACTTAATTATAGGATTGTGCTACTTTCGAGTAAATGTTTTTTCTTTTTGAAAAATAAGAATCAGCTACAAAGCTACCGTTGTTGTGTTACTAGCTCCTTCTAATCCAAAATAGGTGTATTGTTGAGAACTTTTTTTCAAAGTTTAAGAGTGTTCTAGTTGTTTTTTTTAGAATCATCCTTCTTCTGAATAATTTTTTTTAATTACTTTACATTTTCTAGGAGATAAATTGCTTTGATAACATATGGTAATATTAGAAAATTATCATTTGATTTATATCCTTAATTATCAACTCAATAATCCATCATAAACTAATATTACAACAATTTTTTTTCTTTTTTTCTATTCAATTAGTAACCATTGTATGAAATGTAGAATGCTTACTCGATTCTGAAACATCTCAATCAATCCATTATTGAAAAGCTAACGGTACACACAAGAAAACATAAAGTGGACAGATAACAGTTGTGTCCCAACGTAAAGTGGACAGAAAAGAACAAGTTTAATATGTTGTGCCTTTTAATTTGCTGAGCCCTTCAAAAAAAACTAGGTTTTAGTTGATGCAAATACTTGGATTTGGGTTGGCATATGCAAGAAACTCTGCATCTTTTTCCAGAACCCTAATCTCTTCATCATCAGAAGCAACCCACAACTCTATCCCTTCTCCGCACGCACTTTCTATAAACACAAATTGTTGCTTGGATCTAACATTAGCAGCAGGCAAATCACCCATATGAGCAACCCAAACTGGCTTTCCCCATCCAAAATTAACATCATATAGTCCAATATTGCACCAACTTGTGAATCTATAAGTCTTTATATTCTCATTTGTTGACAAACTTTCAAGCACCTCGCTTAAAGATTCAAACACACACTCGCTGTCTATATCTGTAATTAAGTAAATAAAAGTATGAGCTCAATTTTACAATATATATATACAACAATAAACTTAATTAAAATCAACAGTACCTTTAATGTTTTCTGCAGTTAATTGGGCAAACACTTCCCTTAGCATTATTCCCAAATCAGGCAAGTCATTGTTAGCGTCTAAAGGATCATAAAAGGCAAATGCTAACCAGAGAAGGTTTCCAAATGTTTTTTGAGGCAAAGGTGGCTCGACTCGAGGCCTTAGATTAGCTGCATGAGTGATCATTAAAGTCTTTGGTACATCATTGGCTATGAGGGCTGCACCAATCCGTTTGCAAATGAAAGCTGTCAATGCTTCAATTTTTGATGGAAATGGAACGGTTTCACTTGATGTGTTAGCTTTGAGAGCTTTTATTGATTTGGAGTCAAATAAGAACCTTTTCATAGGGGATTTTGAGCTTTGGAAGTAGAAGTTGTCGAAATCCGTTATGAATTTTGTTGGTAGTGATTCTATAGGAGGGAATAATGATATTGCTGAAGTGAAATCTGGATGTAGTGTTTTATCACCTTCACCACGGCTGATTTTAGCCCATGTTTTCAAGAAAACACTCATCGTCGATGCATCTACAACCTGTTATGTTGGACAAAAATTTTACAAGATTGAAACCTTCATATATATATATATATATAAGTAAGAAGACAGTTTCACTTCATATATACTCATCTGTCACTTTTTACTTGTCAAATTTTGACTTTTTACTTATCTTTTTTTATTTATCATTTTTGATAAATAAAGAAAAAACTAATTTTTTTTACCTATTATATCCTTAATCTATTTAGAAAGTTAGTGTTTTGACTAAATCGATTTTGAAATTCTATCAATTAATATGAATAAAATAGTAAATTTACTATATCTATTAGTATTATTTTCTTAGGGACAAAGGAAGTATTACTCTACAAACTAGTACTCTCTCTGTCTTTAGATGACACACTTTCTTCTTTAATGTCAAGAAATAATGTCGACTTCAAAATTTCTCTTTAATAGTCATACAAATAACAACTATGGTTTATTTTAGATCACAAATTTGACATAATTTGGGACGGAAAGTAGTATTTATTATGTAAAAGAATAGACAACGTAACCTTGTGAAGCATGCAAACTCCAATGGCCATTCCACCACATTCAAATGTAGTAGTTTGTAGAGCAACAAGAGGTTGATTATAGCTTGGCTCTAGGCAATTGCCTTTGAAAGGAAGAAACTTGTTAAGGAATGGAATATCAGGATTTTGAAGAAACTTTGAGAGATTAAAGTTTGCTTGAGCTTCAACATATACAACGCCTTCATCATTGCACTCAATGGAATATGCATCTTTGAATCTACCAGCAAGAGGGTAGTAATAACTTAAGGTTTCAGCCAAGGCAACCTGCATTGGTTTTAATTCAAGATCAACATCGTTAGCATTGTAAATAAAGATGACTGGAATGTATGAACACGGAGTAAATTGGTCTATAAAAGAAATTTTGTAGTTCCTCAAGTGTTGAGGAGTTGGTATACAAGGCTTGATGCTTTCATTGGAGATAACTTTAACATCCATATTTTAGTTTATCAAATATTTGTGATAATGTTACATCTCTTGTGTGCCCCCTCTTTAAAGGATATTGAAATGTACAATGAGAGGCACAAATATAGTTGAGGGAAATAAATGGTGAATCCATTTAATAAAATGTACAGAGGTTGGTGACCCAACTTATTGGTAGCCTGCGAATTCATTCATTGGATGTATGCTTGGCAACTGGACCGGAACCGGAACTACCGGACCGGGACGGATTGGAACCAGACCGGAACGGGCACCACGGGCCGGAATCCTACCGGAATCGGTACCGGACCGGAAACCTGGTCCCAACGTCTATATTAAAAAAAAAATTATTAAAATTAATTAAAATAGGAATATTACTCAAATAATAATAAAACTTTTATAATTTTAAAGTTAAAAATTTATACTTTTATACTTTTAAAGTTTTAAATACAAACTTTCAAACTTTAAAAGTATAAAAGTTTAAATTTCACACTTTAAAAGTTTGAAAACTTAAATTCAAATTTCAAACTTTAAAACTATAAAAGTTTAAATTTCACTCTTTAAAAGTTTGAAAATTTAAATTCAAACTTTAAAACTATAAAAGCTTAAATTTCACCCTTTAAAAGTTTAAACTTTGAAACTTTAAAACTATAAAAGTTTAAATTTCACCCTTTAAAATAACCTAAATATAGAATAAATATGAGAAGAGGGTATTTTGGGTCAACATTTCATTTTGGTTTATATGCTCATAATGTTTTGAAATTATAATAACAATTAATTGACTGACTTTCTAAGAACAACAATGTTAATTGTATTTTTTCACGCTATGTTAAAGTCAATTGGTACATAGAAGTTCCATGATTAAAACATTACTCACTATTTAATTGTAACCATTACTTATTTACATTAAAAGTATATTAATTGTAATTAACAAAATCAATATATATCATCTATTCTTTAAAAATATACTTATTTATTTCTTCTTTTATTTTATTTTAATTTTGAAAAATAGTGTATTTATGTTATTTATTTTAAAATCGTTATAAATTATAAGAATGTTCTTTCACTTCTAAAGAAGATGATTACATGTAAAAAAAAAATTCCCATGGAACCAAATTATACATCTATACATTAGCGCGAATGAATTTACTAGTGAATAATAAAAGTTTAATTCATTTGTACCCTTTATTAACAAATGAATAAAATATAAAATTTTGATTGCCTAGCTATATTTTTCTGTAGAATGTTTAACTAATATTCATTATCCTCACGACGTTGTCAATTAATAGTTATGCAATACTGTGACCCGTATTTGAATTACTCCCAATCTCTTTCTATATATAGAGAGAGAAAGAGAGGGAGAAAATAAGAGAGAGAAAAAGAGAGAGAGAATCAAAATGTATAATTTCATTTTCTATTTTATCTTTATTTCTTAGTTCTATATCTCTCAAAATTACCAAACATATATTGTTTTACTATTTTAAAGCAATTTTGTATTTATCTATGAAAGAGTAATGCTTTAAGTATACATATATACTGCTTATTGATTATTTACTTCCAGGGATAATGTTTTAAGTACTCATATATACTGCTTATTGATTATTTACTTCCAGGGATGTAATATCTTTAGTTTGATTTTTTTTTTAAAGAAATCACGATTTTTTAATTGTTGGAAGTTAATATATATAGCTTATTAGTATATGGTATTAACTTTAACACTATTGTATTGTTTATACTTGTGAAAATATACTAGATATTTTTGTTTCTATGAGTTCCATTTTTTTTTAATTTTATGTACTTAGTAAATTTGTTGTGTAATTATTCTATTTTACTGATAACAGATTCATGGGACTTATGCCCCGATATCTCGAGGCTTACACCTTAATTATACTAACTAAATATAATGTCTCGTGTTAACCGGTCAAGGCAGTGGCAGAGCCAGAAATTTTAATAAGAGTTTTCAAAATCTGAAAAGTAAACACACAAACTAGTGGAAAAGGGGTTCGACATCTATTATGTATTCTAAAATATAATTTTAACCGAATATAAATAGTAATATTTTTCGCCGAAGAGGTTCGGATGAACCCCTAACTATATGCTGCTTCCATCCCTAGGTCAAGCCCCCACCTTTTAAACCAATAATCTCTGGCAATCGACATGATAGGTTTCATTTGTTTTATTAAGAGACTAATTGTTGAACAGATGCATTACACGTGCGATGTAGTACAAAATCTTGCATAATAATATATGATTATTAAACATGCAATCACAACGTAAGCAACCTAATAATTTCATGAATGTGATACGTATTTTGTTTCATAAAATTTTAGGACTCACACTTAGCTTGATTAGAAACTGATTGCATATGGCAAGACTAATCCCCAAAAGACACCTAAACTCATACAATGACTATGAATGAGATCAGTTTTAATTTGAATTAAAGTAAAAATCACAAGAATAAACCCTATATTTTCGTAAATAACAAGATAAATTTACTAATTCACCTTTAAAAAACTTGTTAGAAATTTTATATACAAATATGAACACTTAAAAAAAAAAAATTAATTGCAAGGGTAATATAGACAAAAATTAATTAATTTTTTCTTCATTTAGTAAGGTGGACAACTACTCTCCCGTCCAACAATATATAGTTGTCCACTATACTAAAAATAGATGTTCAACAATACTTGTCCAAATTAAAATATCAAGAGATAATTTATCTTTTGTGTCTATTTTACCCTTGCTATTAAATACTCCATCCGTTCCTATTTATATGTCACCATTTTAAATTTTACATGCATTAAGAAACTAAGTAAGTTTACGATTCTACCCTTATTTAATTTTTGTGAACTCAAGCTTTCGATCAATGGATATAAATTAATTTATTTTGATTATTTAATTTAACAATGAACACATGAATTATTTACTTAGCTTTTCTATGTTGGTCAAATGTATATTTTCTTGGCTAATAGCTCACAAGGGTAAAATAGAAAGAATATTGTAATTTATGTAGTGATTTTATGAAATGACAAGTATTATGGACCAACTATTTAGTAAGGATGACATATAAAAAGGAACAAAGAGAGTACTATTTATCATCTAACACATTTTTCAAATTATTAAATTTAATAAAGTGAAAAGATAATATAGTAAGATTACCCCTATTATTTATTGTTTCTTAAGGTGTGTGCCAAATCAATAGTGAACAATTATTATTGGATACAAGGGCGCAGGCACATGTATGCCAAGGTGTCCAGTTGGACACCCTTCATTGGGGAAAAATACCGCATATACAAGTAAAATGATACACGAAGTGATTAAATAACATAATTTGGACACCCTTGACATAATAAATTGTTATAGCCTAGTGATTTAATATGTCTTGAATATGTGTTTAGGCATCTTTAATGAGCTAGTGCTCGTGTGTTCAAACCTCACTTGCAACAATTTTTTCCCTTTTTTAATAAGAGCTTTTGTTGTTTAATTTTTGGACCTTCTTCTTGAAATTCCTAGCTTTGCAACTGATATGGACATAGGGAGTAATAAGGAACACCTATTTTTAGTATAATCATCAACTAATATGGGACAATGCCTCCAATTACACGTTCCTAATTACTTGTCCAATTTTTCTTTTTTATTTGTCTATTTTTACTTATCTATTTTGACAAATAAAGAAATGAATTTTTTTTTAACCTATTATACCCTCAATTAATTACTTAAAAAAATAGAACTTCTTGAAAATCTTAAATTTTCAATTCATCCACATCATAATTAATAGGGATAAAATGATAAACTCACTATGTCAATCATTATTTTCTTAATAGGTGTGTTAATTCAAAACTGAACAACTAATTAGGAATAGAGAGAGTATCAAAAGTTCTTACATCACTTCAATTAAAATTTTTGTTTTATCTATTGTCTTGACTCTTAACCTTCTATATTCATTTGCTGCTCGAAAAATTAAATTGTTTCCATTTGAGATTCGCTCAGAAAAAAGGAGACGACAATTTCATGTTTTATTTAATATGGAGAGTTGTGAGCTTTTAATATATTATAATAAATGATGAAATGAACGAAATTAGAAAATCAAGAAAAAAAAAAGTTAATCAAATGACTTCTGCAATGAATGGTTTCTAATGCAAGGTATTTGCCTTCTTCAATACGCAATAAGCAATGCATTTAGCTGTTTTATATTCGTTGTAGTTAAATTTACTAACATATAATAATAACTAAGGAAATTTATATTATCATAATTAAAGAATTAAATGCAATTGTTAAACATCAAATTTTGTCATTATGTAATTAACATAGTAATATTTAACTAGTGAATTTGTCCGTTCTTTGCGCGGTGTAAAAATATATTTAAGTTTGTTATACTTTTTTTTTTTTTATGAAAATAAAATAACCTTTAAACAATATGTATTTGAATTGATTAGTAAATGTGAATTACTTAAAAGATATATTATGAAATATGTAGTGTATGAGTATTTTTATTATGTTTACCTCTAGTTCCTTTCTTAATTGTTTGCTATAAAATTTATGTGAGTCAGAAATATGTGAATGAACTTATATCTTTACACCTGCATAAGAATTTTTCTTACAAATTTTTAAAAAATTAAATGGGCTCTACAAACTTAAATTCGAATTATTCAAACTTTAATATAGATATAGAACAAAAAAGAAAAACACATAAATTACAAAACGAAAACGAAAAAATGATAATAACCAAGACAAAATTACCAATAAAATAAAATAAAAATATCTTTTTCTTTTGCCTATAAATGGTACTACATCACTCTTCCAGAAACTATTTTATACAAAGTATAAACATAAATGAATCTACCAAATAAAATTCCTATGATAACAAAATGAATTTATTCATCAAATTAACCAAGAATTACAAATATAAATATTTTTATTTATAATTTCTTGTTATATAAACACTACAGATAGTATTAATAAACCTCTGAAGTATAATGCCTTCAAATTTTAGTCTTTAAATCTTTACTAATATTTTTATTAATTGTATTCAATCATACCTTTCATTTATTCTGTTATATAATATTATATAAAAAGTATTTATCAATTATGTGAAGTATATTTTGTGAAAATTTAGTCGTGATATATTTGTATGCATCCAATCATATTTTCTTTTGTATGAAATTTATATAACATGAAATAAATTAAAAGGGAAATAGAATAAAAAGGAATTAATATAATCAAATTTTCAAATTTTGGTAGTCCTTTTTTTTTTCTCCCCCTTAATCCCATTCTTTTTCATTTAAGTTTCTTTTTCCTTTTCCTTAACACGTTACGTGCTTTTCTTAATTACAACCTGTATTTCCAAATTTTTCTCTCAAAACTGAAGCCATTTTATTTATTTTTCTCCTTATAATGAATTAAAATTAAAATACCATCTCTCTTTTTGTTTGTTTTTTAAATAATATCTCTTACCATTTAAATAATTTATAATTATTCTCTATGAATTTAGGGAGACTATATATGGAACATATTAAGATTTACATGTGGTACAAAATATAAATTTAGGGAAACTATATATGGAACATATTCAGAGTCATATATATGGAACAAAATAAATAAATTATTCTTTGTATATTAAGCTTTAATTTTGACAATATTATATATATGGAGCCTTTTATTTTTCTTCTTTTATTTAATATCTCTATTTTTCTTATCACTCTTGTTTCTTTTCATTTTCTTTCTCTCCTTCACTATTCTACATATTTTCTTTGTCTCTTTCTAATTTTATGTAAAACTCCTCGATATCAATATTTTCTTAAAGTATTGTCGTTTTTTTGTCATACAAATTCAAAGAATTTTAATGAGTAAAGGAAGAGAACATAAGAAGAAAAATCAACATTCATACAAGAGTTTGAGTTGAAAATTCTACCTATAAAATTAACCTTTTGTAGATTCAGGCTAAAACTTCTTCAAGAGTTTCAATTCTTGTTTTTTTTCTTCTTCTTGCTTCACTCGCCGATGTCAATCAAATGTTAAATGCTTAACATAAGCTTGATGATTGCTTTTGTTATTACATGAATGGTATCTTGAAAGGTGATCAAGGAAGAGTTATTCATATAATATAATGTGTTGTTGATCCAATATTTCTACAAGAACACAAGGCAATAGTAATGTTCATGCTTTGAGATTACGAAATAATCTTGAATTGTTATGGTCTTCTTCCTTGGACCCATTCTTTCTTGTCTATCTATTTCTGTAAATTTATATTGCATAAATTTCATATTGATTCATGAAAAAATTGAGATGGTAAATGTATATGGTATGCTATTTATATAGTTGTCTTCAAATTTTAATGGTGTAGAAATCTTTCAAATTCTACAATTAAGTAATGCAAAATTATGTTGTAACTTAAAGAAATATAAAGAGTCTTTTATTATAAATGCTAAGGATTGATCTTAACATTGATAGTTTTTGTGTGGAGGTTATAAATCAATTAAAACGGTCTTGGCATTTGCTCACAATAATATTCTTTCATTATAGTCATTTTAATGATGAATTAAGAGAGGTTATAAAAATCAATTGTGGTTACTATGTAGGCTTGATTATAAATTTATTGTATAATCTATTTAATTAATAGATTATGTATAAAAGTGAAATTAAAAATGCTAAAAAAAATATGGAGAAAATAGATAAATAGAAATGGTGGTCATTGAGACATGCCACAACAGCTTGACATACATTCAGGTTTATATAAATATATAAATTAGATATTGATTTATTGGAGGAGAGAAATGATAATCTACGTTTACTTTGAACATGCTTCTTTGATGCCAAAAGAGGAAAGTAAAATGTAATTCCGTGTCTTAGTAATATCATATGAATATGTAGAAGTCTCATTTATTTTTTAAGTGAAATTCTCCAAGTGCAAATGGTGGAGTTTTTTTGAGTGAATATTTACAATATACGTATTTGTTTGTCATCATTAAAAAAATAAAAATTGAATATGCTTTTAATAATGATAAATAAGCTATCCTTGTCCTGAAGTTGTGATTTATTATATTTTTGAGAAATAATAAGGTTAAGAAAAAATTAGCAATAATTTATCATCCAAAAAGACATCATTCAGTTGAAGAATTTATAGCAAAAAAAGAATTAGAATTAAACCGAGAGTCAACAAGATATTAATCAGATAAGGAAAGAAGTTTGAATTAAATTCTACTTGATATCCCTCTTCAATTAAACCTCTGATAGATAATATAAGTTTATTACTCTCATGACTGTAATTGGTGGTTTGAACTGTAATCTCTTATAAGTTTTTCTAGAAACATTTGTTGGTCAAAGTTTATTGAATCTACATTTAAGATCATATGATATTTTGATTATTGACAAGCATTGTATAAGTGATAATTTATAGAAAAAAAATGAAGAGAGAAATACAAGAGCTAGGTCCTATACTGATCTCCACAAGAAAGTGAAGAAAGTTAGCAATACTGTAGCATAACTCATTAAAGAACCTATTCCTCTAGCAAAACTAGAGACTGTCTTGAAGAAGCTCTGTAGGTAAGGCTTGGAGAATTTACATTAAGAATCAATCTAATTCTAGAAGGAATTGGAGTTCAAGTAATGGAAATACTATCATAAATTCAACACATGAAAGTAACTTGGAATTATGAGAAAGAAGTCCAAAGTGAGAAGGAGATTCAAACCGTTTCCAGCTGTTGTTCCCCTCCCAAGAGCGGGTTCAGTGAGCTCGAGTCAGGATACTATATTGCCTTTGAAAAGCACGGATGCCGTTACAAGTGTTCAAGATAGTTAAAGAGTTGAGGGATATTCCTCCCCATGAGAACCCACTACAAATAGTACCCTTTATGCCTGAGATTACTTGGTATTTAAGTGACTAGGTAATAAAACCAACTATTCTGCAATGAGTGAAAGGCTATGTCAAACTAGGATTAAATTCTTGGAGAGACTTAAACCAATTCTTGTTTGGATTAGAGAACTATGAGGCCAATCTCAAACATAATCTGAGCGAGGTGAGGTCTAGGGCCACTCGAGAATGAGTGGGGTGAAATGTATAGGCTTGGTTTATATTTTCTAGTAAGGACATTAAGAAACCTAGAGATCTTTACAAAATTGAATTCAAGTGAGTAAAACTCTCGAAATCGAACTTGGTGTGAAAGGGATCGTTTGGGACGTCAAGTTTCAAAGGTATGTTGTGAAATTGAGGGTTTTTGGGGAGTTTATGAGTCTCCAATTCCATGCAAGCTGATATGGCAGCTGACAAGTTACTATAATGGGGCATCTGAACAGCCGCTATAGTAGTTGTGCAGGCGCTAAAGAGGGGGGCTGCTATGGCAATGCCACTATAGCGAGGTAAGTCGGGGTTTTATGTAGAAAAGTCCCAAAACTCTTATTTTTCTGAAACTTTATTCTTGGGTTTGAGAGGGGGCAATTTAGGGCAGTTTCGACTCACTTTTCCTCCAAATTCATCGATAAAGGTAAGTTCATTACTTCCTTATTTTGTAATTTGATTCTTAAGCCTTAGAATCTATCATATTACTATTGCATGAAGGTTTTGACTTGATTTAATGGTGGGAAAAACTCTAGTTTGGGTAGAATGATCACATATTGGCCTGGAGTTAGGATTTGTGTATAATCTGGGCATTTTTAAGACATTTTTGATTAATTATTGTGCTCCATTATTTGTTTAGACCAAGAACAAGCCAAGGCATTGAAAAAGTGGAAAACTCGGGTTCTTAAGTGTTTCCAAAGGCTTGGTTCGAGGTAGGTGATGGTCGTGTATTTTCCAAATTTTGTATATATGCATGTCTATTGCTTTATAGTATCCCAAGTCTTGTACAATGCATGTTGAAAAAACGTAAGGGATAAAAGTGAAATGACATCATGTTGATAATTTCATGCAATGAACATGTTTACATTACTTGTGTTTTCAAGTGTTATTGTTGATTGTGATTATGCATGTTGTTTGTGATTGCTGTTTGACTCGGGTACTACGTCAGTACATGAATACTAATGGTTGGGTCGGATACCACGCTTGTATAAATAATAACATTGGTTCACTCAGGTACCACACCAGTACACTTATAGTTTTTGTGTGTGTTCCATGAGAGAACCGTGTATGAATAATTGTGTACATGTGGGGGACATGTTCTAGGAATTGTTTAGTTTAGGTACGGTGACTGGGAGTCTATGTGTTTGTGATTGTTGTTATATGTGTTGACCTATGTTTACTATGATGTAGTTGTATATTTACATTCACAATTTAGAACTGACTGTGTGATTCTACCAGTACGCTATGGTTGTGTACTGATACTGCACTTACTCTTTTCTTATTGAGTACATGGAATGTTCAGGCAGTTGATACGAAACCTCAATTAAGGGACACTTGACTTCAAATCCAAGGGCGAGCTACTCTTCTAGGTTGCCATGAGTTCCTCTACATCTTCTTGTCCAACTTTTCATACACAGACTTTAGATTATTAGTTATGTTTCATAGCTTCAGGGTTGCATCCCTATTATTAGATAATTAGAGTTTTGATACCTCAACTTTCAGTTCTATGGGTTAATTTCCACAAATATTTTGGCTATTGATTAAGTGATGAGTCAATGATTTCGACTCATTATTTAATAAATTAGTGTCCTCAATGCCTCTTTTGTGCTCACAATTGATGTTAATGTGTTTATATGCAACAACGAAGGCTTAAGAACAAGGCAAGGACATTATGATGCAAAAAGAAGTGAAAAAGTTGGAAAAGTTGAAAGTTGGAGCTCGCAAAAGCTACTCGGCGATTCGCCAAGTGGGTCTCCAGCCTGCCAAATATTCTGGCAAAGTAGTCCATGTACCAAACTAACGTGGCAAGCGAAAGATGATTCAACGATCACGACCAAGCTCACCGAATCCTCCAGAACAATTGGATGTAGGAGTGAAGCGAAAAGGTGAGAAGAAGTGCAACATGATGGATTACCGAGTCAATCAGTGATCCCGACTAATGGCGCCTAATGGACTCCCTATTGAGATTTTGGGAAGTTTTTGGAAACATATAAATGGATTTTTTTTTTTGAAAAGAGAATAGAGAGTTTCTGGGAGTTAGACAGTTTTGAGAGCTTTTACATACTTTTACATTATTGAACACTCTTGGAAAGGATTTGGATTCTAATCTTAATTTTGGTGTTGGGCATTGGAGATTGTTGAACAATTTAGATGGATAATCAATTGGGCAACAATTTCTTGCTTTTTGCTATGTTTAGCTAAAATCACTTCCCTTAGGGGTGTGATCATGTAGTTGAATACATTGATTAGCTTATGGGTATTGTTAATTGCTGAATTCAATGTTGTTTTGAAATGGGTTCAATTGTTTATTCATGTTTTCATTGATAAACTGAAGTTGCAAATTCAGTTCTAGCTTAGATCTCTGTGTTTGCTTGAGAAAGATGCTGAGTGGAATGAATGATTGATAGTTTTGTTGATTGCGTCTTTACAATCTAGCTTGAGAAAGTGGGTTCAATTGCATTTCTACAATCCAACTTGAGAAAGTGGGTTTAATTAAGGAATTGGGTTACTTCGTATTGTTAAGCTTGTCAAGGTTTGAGAGAACTTTCTTGAAACATAATATTTTATTGAGAAATGGCTACCGTAATTACTAGCTATCCTAACCGTTGAGATTCAACAACTTTAAGCAATTAATAATTACCCATTAAGCAAAATTAGTATTGGATTGCTCATACTACTAAGGTTCTCCCCTTAATAGTTAAATTCATGTGTTAAATTGTTTATTGTTAACAATTAGTTGCTAAATCCCCTCATATGATATTGATTAGTAAAATTCATTGATTTAGTTTATGTTGCATAGTTTCTTACCCCTACAACAGATTAGAACACTTTTTCACTTCATAATTGAATTCTTTACTGTATCACTCCCTGTGGGATCGACCCCAAGTCATCGTTGGGTTTATAGTTGTTAGCGACCGCCTACACTTTGAATCAGAAAAAGTGTAGTTGAGCGTTATTAAAAATGACACCACTCCCGGGGAGTGGTGTTTAGAATTCTTTTATTGAAAGTGTTTTTGTGAACTAATTTGGTTGTTGTTGAATTTGCTTATTAGTGTTTTTGTTCACTGCTCTAAACATGTGAAGATATGAGTGTGAATGGGAGCAATGCAAGTCAACTTAGGAATAATGATGATATCGGGAACTTGCATGATGTCAATGTGGACCAACTGGGAAGTGTCGGTGCTATTCGATTGCATCCAACCGTGGGAAATGCAGTTTTTCATGTGACCAACACTATGTTGCAGTTGTTACAAATAAAAGGTCTTTTTAGGGACTTGCTCATGAGGACCCTCATGACCACATCCGCAACCTAATGGATGTGTGTGTACCATTTTCCTTTAAGAACATCACTCAAGAGTCAGTCCGACTTCATTTGTTTCCCTTTGCTTTAATGGATGAAGCAGCGAAGTGGTTAAACAAACTACCAAGGGAATCTTTCACTTCTTGGGAGGAGCTCATGAAAGTTTTTTATGAAAGATTCTTCCCTCCATAAAAGATTGTAAAGTTGAGGGATAACATTCAAAATTTCAAGAGGGTTGATGGTGAACCTATTCGTGAGACGAGGTTGAGATTTCAAAAGCTATTTCTCAAACACCTAACTCATGGATTGCCGAATAATGTGTTATTGCAATATTTTTATCGGAGTCTTGACACCAATAACAAGGGTATCGCTGACCAACTTATTCGGGGTGGAATCAAGATACAACCATTTGTCATAACATCGGCTGTGCTTGATGAGATGAACAAAATTAATCGTGCATGGTACATAAGGGAAGATCAGGTGTCTCCTTTGAATCTCGGGCTGACCAAGGAACAATTAGAAAAGAACCAAGAACGTGATGAGAACATGACCAAGATAATGACCCAAATGGAATTATTGACGAAACATGTCATGGGAAGTGGTTATAAGGTTGGGAACACATGTGGTGCTAGTAGCGGGGTGAGTCCAAATGACGTACAATTCGAGGAAATGTATAATAAAGAGGTACAATTCTTGTCAAACCAAGCAGGGGGTTCTTGTCTGAGCTATCAAAGGCCAGGTGGGAATCAAGGTTGGAACAATGATCATGATGGTGGTTGGAGAGATCGTGATCGAGATTGGCGTGATCAGGGTGCAAATTGGAGAGATAGAGATGGTGATAAAGATTGTTACGTTCCCCCTCATGAACATTCAAAGTTGAAAGAACAAAAGACCAACCTTGAAAACTTTCGAAATAGGATATGCTTGCTCGCATCCTAAACAAGGTGGAAGGATCAGATAATGTACTCAAGAATATGAAAGATGATGTCTCTTCAGTGAATCAAATGGTGACCTCGCATTTGGTATCCATAAAGCAACTTGAGACTCAAATGGGGAAACTCTCGGCTCACTTAAATCCAAGACCAAAAGGGGGTCTCCTTAGTGATACCTTAGTCAACCCGAAGAATGAGGCTTGAATGTATGGCCACGTGTGCCACATTGTTAAATATGGCACTTCTTGGGAGGCAACATATGTTTTATTTCATGTTGTTTGATAACGTTTGTTAAATGTGCAGGTTGAAATTCAAATTTTGGAGGAAAAGTAATTGGGCGAGCTCATAGGTCAATCGGTGTGCCCAACCAAGCTCGCCCTTTTGAGCCAATTGAAGGGCTGATTTTCTATCCACTTCGGTAGGCTGAGGTCTACTTGGCAAGTCACCGAGTGGATCAGTGGCATTAGTGATGCTCATCGATTGGGGCATGAACTGAAGGGTCAAGGACCCTCCAACTCTTTTAAATTCAAAATCTCTCCTTCATTTGAACTTGTCGACTATTGCACTCTTTCAATCAAACTTAAGATCATAATTTTTATTTTGCATATCATAGTTATCCTTGTGTGTGGTCTGAATATGAAGTGTTTCCCATCCTCCCCTCTTTTCCTAAGAATTTAATTGTCTTCATTTGATATTGGTTCTCCACATTTGCTTTAATTTCATGATTTATACTGAGCATGCTAATGGGTAGTTAATGAATCTATTGTGTGCCTAATCTCTCGTTGATAATTAATTTGAAATCAAGCATGTTAGATATCATGTTTAGCCTAAATTATTTGATTTTTGCGTTTGAATTAAATGAATTGTGGTGTTGCGTGTTGGATTTTGTGTAGGTGAAGTTTGAGTAATGGCTTGAATTTTCCTAATGATGGAACAGGTGACGTCATTCTTAATTGCAAAATCATAATTTAGTCGAATTTAAATCAATTGCGGGGGGGGGGGGGGGGGGATGTCTGTGTACCCCAACTTAGATTTTCATCGTAGGTAGGCCTAAATTATTTGAAATTGTGTTGAAAATGGTTTGTCGTAGGTTGTTAATTGTGAATTGAAAATTGGGTTGGGAAGGCAACACGTTGGGCCATTAGCAAGCTGGGTCGAGCTCGCCGAGTGACTCGACGAGTCGCCTAATGACCTCCTTTATCGCCTAGTTGGTTTGGATTATTGGAAATTTTTCTGTAACTTTTAGCGATACACTTGTTCTTGCTAAATAGATTCGGCGACTCACTGAATTGCTCTGTCATCTCCTTCTTGATCCCTGATTTTGGTAAATATTGCTATGACTTTCAGTGAGACCTCTTTGTCTTGCCGAATAGGTTCGGCGTCTCACAAATTGAACTTTGGTCCCGCCTTTTTGCACTGAATTTCTGCTAAATTTTTTTGTAATATTCGGCAAGCCCTCTATTGCTTGCCAAATGATCTCGGTGACTCACCGAGCTATTTGGCGAGTTTGTCTACAACTTTTTGAAAATGTTATTTCACTAAACCTTTGCAACTAAAATTTTTTCTCGTTTGTGTTATTTTACAGATATGTCTCCACCACCTTGGAAGAAGGCCAAAGGGGTTGTGAAAGCAACAGAAGTTAAGCCTTCCTAAACCACTCACCCAAAACTTCTTCTGGTGAGTGGTAAGGGAAAGGGAAAGAAATGGGTGGTCACTACTTCGAGTTTGAGCTCATCGGATAGTATGGGCATCAACTCCACGCATCTCACCTCCTCCAGTCTAAGAGTGAGAAAACAGCTGGGTCAAGGACTCTTATTCATACATCCTTGCTATAGGCTGACTCTTTGAAGCAGAGGCACTTAGAGCTACATTCTAAAGTAGTTCATGATCAATTTGCCCGAATTCCAACATCTCTGACACTTCCATTACCTCCGGTCTCTTAGGTACCTCAAGTTCCCCTGGCCCTAGTACATCGTTCTTAGTCTATGAACCAACTGAAAGCTGCTGGGTTGTAGACTATTTTAGAGGAAAAGGGGTTGTCTATAGATAATATGGTAGAAAAGTATCCAGTTGTGTAGGAGACGTTACGTTTCCACAAATTCCAATAGTTCACCAAGCCCCTAGATCCATATGTACCTTCATGGGTTCGAGAATTTTATTAGGGCTATTCAAACCTGACCCCAAAAGTGTAACACCCCATATCATAAATATGCCTAAATAATAGATTCCCAAAAGTTGTAGGTGCAACCCACATCGGCCACCC
Organism: Solanum bulbocastanum; assembly: GCA_037074985.1. NCBI lineage: Eukaryota > Viridiplantae > Streptophyta > Magnoliopsida > Solanales > Solanaceae > Solanum > Solanum bulbocastanum. Next base: position 27,646,907 of record CM073602.1, read on the forward strand.
ATGGCTCGTGGAGGGACCACTGACCGTATGTGTGGTCCGTGCTTGGCTTGCCTAGCAATGATCTAAGGGCACAAAGTTATGGCCAAACCTACGGACCGTGGGTCAGACCACGGTCCATGGTCAGGGTCCATGGTTTAAAGCCCCCAAACCATAGTCTCTGATGACCAACAACGGTTCACTCGGAAGGACCATAAGTTAGACTACGGTCTGTCGATTGGGGTCCGTGAATGGTCACATGTTAGTTAGTTTTAGTGGCAGTTGGGTATTTTCCTAATTAATTTCCTATACTACGACATTTTACCTTAGTCTATGACCTCTATATAAGTATTGTTATCCCCAAATTCCCATTTAATTCATTATTCTAAAATCCCAAAAGAAAACCAAAACTTCTCTTAAATATTCTCTCTCTAGAAACTTGAAGAAGAAGAAGAAGGATTCACCTAGGGTTTCAAGCTAAGGTTCCAATTCCTCCATTGAAGGCTAGCATTTGGATTTAAGTTATGATAGTTTTCATCCATGGATTCCGTCCATCCATGGAGTTCCCAAATTCTTCTATTTCAAAAGGTAGAATTCCCTAATTAGCTAGTGTTTTCTTCAATTACTCTTATGATTATTGATTTGAATGATTGAATTATGATCTTCTAAGCATGAATTGATGATTTACTATGGTTTTATAATGTTTTCCCCTATGAACCCATGTAATCCCTATGTTTTCAAGTTATGAATCATATGATGTGGAATTTTGATCTTAAAGGATGAGTTTTATGATATTAAGCTTGTAATGAGAGAATTGCATGAAGTTATGATGAAATCCATATCAAACCCTTGTTTTCTAAATGTTGATGATTGAAAGAGGGTTTTTGGCCTTGAAAGGTGATCATGGAATTACGCATGTTTTCATGAGAATTATGTAAATGTTTTAAGGATTCTTTGAGAGCAAAGTATCAATAATGATGTTGTTGTGTTGTTGAAAGGACATTCTTATAAACACAATCTAGCATGATGTGAAAGGTTTTCTCACATAGAAAGGATTCTTAGGTTGAAAGACTTTCTCGCCTAATTTAATCAATGAATAAGATCTATCCTAATGAACTAGCTTGGATTGGAAAGATGACATGCATTTCCATGGATAATGAGAATAAGTAAGAAAATACTACTCTGTGGAATTTATGCTTAGCACCGAGTGAATATTGTTATGAGATGGAAGCTCTCCCGTTAGTAGAGGCTGGGTTTCCAAAAATAATCTCTTGAGATGGAAGCTCTCCCATTAGTAGAGGCCAGATTTCTAATAGATCTCCGTATCCCTTAAACTATATGCCCTCATAGGATGATTAGCTAGTTGATCCACTTAAGCTAGAAGTTCATGGTTCTACCTTAGGCAAGTAGAACAACCCTTTTTGGTGTGGGAGACATCGAGTGATCATGTTATAGCTCACATGATCTCTATGTCGGTTAAGGTAAATTCCCCACAATATGATTAATAATGAACTAAGGTTACTCAAGGAGTATCTCATATGTGTTCAAAGGTTTTAAAGATGATTAGCTTGCATTGACCTTGTTTTATGAAGTATGTTTTCTCTCTTATATCATGCTTTAACTTGGTCATATGTCCCTTTTTATCATGATTTAAATGTTTTATGCAAGGCTATCATACTTGGTACATTGTTTTGTACTAACACATACTTTTGCCTACATTTTCCCCCAAATGTAGGGTCCGACAGACAGGGTTCCCAGTTTTGTGGCTAAAGCTTGGATATTGATTATCTCCCAAGCATGGTGAGTCGTCCTCATTGTTCGAGGACGGATTTACTATGTTTAGTTTCTTTCATGTACTTTCTCTTTTGAACATGATGTATGCTCTAGGCCCAATTTCATTCTATTGTATTAGATGGCTATGATAAGACATGAGTCTAGACTTCCACTTTTCTTTTATATAAAAACTTTGGACTTGAAATATTGTTTATTTTTGTTGTTCCATTTCTTATGTTGTGAATGATAAGTGGATTGTATGGGACCTTTCGGGGTCTTGTACGAGATGTTACATCTAAGGGTGTACCCCTGGGTTGTGACAGAAAGGGAAGAAGAAAGTTGGGTCAGTGGCACCGGTCGACTACATAGAGGTATGTGGTAAGAAGGTAAAATGTAGTGAAAGTGATATGAATGATGTGTTGCATAGCACTACACGCATTATCCACTCTTTGGCCGACATGGTCAAAACAAAGACAAGGGATTGTTAGCCCCGTTGCTGAGTGATGTCACTCCTCCATGGCTAGAGGCGGAAGCTATGATTGAGAAGAAGGACTTGAACGTTGCAGATAAGTATTAGTTTGGGTTTATTAGGTAAAAAATAAGTTTATCATCCAACATCCAAAGGTTGCTCTTCTGTGATGCAATATTGAAGGGGAGTGGCTCAATCTGGGAGTTTTCATTGCACAGGATGTGGATATGAGGGCCAAGCAGATTCAAGAATCATTACCATTTCCATTTCTTATTAACAATTTGTGTCGCCGAGCTGGTGTGTGCTTTGTGGCGAAGACTGATGCTGAGGTGATTCCTACCTCATCTACTCACACTCGGAGGATCGAAGCGGAGTATACAAAGGATGAGGCTGAGTGGAGGAAGAATGCTCTGGTTGACACATCCTAGTTGTGGATTTAGAGTTCATGAAGGTCAACACTGATAAACGCTCATCTACACCTCATCCAATACTAGGTGTAGGCGATCGTATTCTAGTGTAAAACCCAATAAAGAGTTGGGGTCGAACCCACAGGGAGCGGTACAATATAGAATTCAATTAAGAAGTAAAATTTGTGATTCTAATCAGTTATAGAGGTAGACATTATCGAAACCAAGCAAAGTTAGTTAATGGTTTGACAACGAATGTTAGATGAGGGGTTTAAATTTGTCAATTAACAACTACGATAATCACGAAAATAGGGGAGAAAATAAGTAGAGAGGAATTCTCGGGAATGTGATTGATTATAGGCTAATTTCTCTATATGGGTAATTGAAGTTTGTTAATAAATTGTTGAATCTCAGTGGGTAGGCTAGACTATAGATGCAATATTTTTCTCTCGAACAACTATTATGATTCAAGTGAGTTCTCTCGAACCTCAACAAGCTTAACACTATAAACAGCCCAAAACCTTAATTTATCTACTCTCTCGAGCTAGATCGGTAGGACTGAATCAAGATTCACTCTCTTGAGCTGAACCCACAACAACCCAATCACTACAATCATCAATCGATAACCTTGGTTCTAGAACCTCTTTCTCGAGCAAGCCCAAAACACTAAGCTAAAATTGCATTTGCAACTACAATTTATGAGTTAATACACATCTATCAATCAAACCCACTTCAAAACAACATTTAAATCATTAAACAACAATACCCATAATCTAATTAAAGCAAATAATCACATGATCACACCCCCAAGAAAGGGGGTTTTAGCCAAACATCACAATGATCCAAAATGCTCAATATCGAAAACCCAACTCCAAATCTACTCGAAAACTCCTTCAACTAGTAAAACAAAGTCTCAAGCAAAAACTCTAAGTTCTCTAGTTGAGAAATTACTCAGGAAATGACTGGATTAAGACTGGACTAAGTCTGGACTCTTTTTTTGCTTTTTGAAATTCAATTTATACTTTATCAAATTTTGGTCTTCAGGATCACTAGGTGAGGTTAGTCGCATATCGCTGACCAAGCCGAAGATGCACCAATGGTTCCATTCCATCACCGATTTGCTTTATCTTTTTTACCTCAAGGTTCTGTTATTTTAGGCGATCCAAGTTTGTGTGACCAATCCGTTCAATGGTTTTTCGAAGGTCCAAATCCATCACCAATTTGGCTTCTCCCCCGGGATGGCAGTCTAGAACTTTAGGCGAGTTAAAGTACCACTCGACAAATCGCCGAGTGGCTTTAGCAATTCTCAGCTTTTGCTATCTTCAGCCTTTTTCATCTTTTTCGCTCTTTTTTTTTGTTGGTACTGTCCTTGCCTTTCTCCTTTGCCTTCATTGCTGCAAATCCACACTTTAACATCAGTTTAGAACACAAATTAGGCATCGAGGACAATAAAACTATGAAAACAAAGCCCAAAATGAGTCGAAATCTCAGACTCATCAACACCCCCAACTTAAACTTTGCTTTCTCAAGTAAAACTCAAGATCAATAAGTTCAACAAGGATGTCTACAAACAGTGGTACTCAAGACTCAACATGAATGCACACAAGAGGTTCAAATTACATATGCATTGTTCAATTGTGCACTCTAAGTTTCAAACTGTGACTCACTATCTTCAAATGGAATGAAGCTCACAATGCTTGCTTCAAATGCAAGTTGAAGGTCTACAAAAACATTCGAATGCCCTCACATCAAAAAATGATTCCATGCTCACACAAAGCTCATCAACTTAAAAACAATTCAAAATAAAAAACAACTCTCACCCTCTCAAAGGCAAACACATACATGATCCTTCCCCAAAGGCTTGCCCATATTCTCCAATCACCATGATAATAAGATCATTCAAGATTACAAAGGTTTTTCAAGGCTTATAACGGGGCTGAGGGTAATGGTATGATCATTTAGACTTAGTGACTTCTACCTTCATGAAACATGACTTGCATTTCATTCTTTCACCTTCTCTATAACACGTTTTGATTCTCAAAATCCACACCCTATTCTTTTACGCACAACTTATTGGATACCCCATTTCCTTTGCTCATTGCACAAGCTTTATTTCAAAAAATCTTTTCTTTTTCAATCTTCTTCTTCTTTTCATTTCTCTTTTTTTTTTATATAGAGGGGTTCCATATTTTTCAACACAATCTTTTAAAGGGGGAATTTCTCAAACTTCTTGATTCGCCTCATTTTTCACAGTATCCCCAACTTAGGCTTGGCCTAAGTTGGGTATTCGAAACAACCAATGCTCAATGAAGATTATATATGGGAAAGAAAATGGGTCATTCGTGTTCAAGGTTCTTCCAAAGAAAAGAATAGGCTATAGTGGTGCCAAGCTAGGTTCACACTTTCACTAGGTGGTCTCAAATATGTATAATGGCAATATTGGTTCACTATCCACAAATTGTACCTAAGATCATCTCTATCATTCGCTCACACTAGCCAATTGGACCAACTGGGCAAGTTTTAGGTATTACCAAACATGTATTTCAAGTCAACCTCACCACACACAACATTAACACAATCATCAAACAAGGCTTTACCATTTTTTCTAGCGTACAACAATCATCACAAGAGTTCCACTCAATAAATTGCATAGTCATAATGAGATACTACGAGTTCACATATAATTATGCAACTCAATTCTCCTCATCGAATTTGCACATACATGTTGTTTAAACAAGAGCACTATTTAAGTCATCGGTATTGAACAAAATCGACACTCAAAATTGCAAAAGAACAACCACATTTACACACATCAAGAGTTGGAAATTTTTAAAATCGGTTCAAAACCATTTGCACAGTAGAATAATGGACCAAATCTATGGATCAAACACTAAGATACATATATATAAACACTACATACGACAACATTCACAAAACAAAAATAATAATATCCACAAAAAACAGCCCAATAGAGGTAGGTATGGAAATACCTCACCTCGCCAAACAAATCTAGTAGTTGTCCTCAAATTCAAAGAAATAGAGAAAAAAAACAGAAAGGGAGTCAAAAGAAATATCTTGCCTGGCTAAGCCTGGGGTGAACTCTGCATATCGGTGACTCCATCATCTTGGGCATCAATGTGTGGTGCAACATCATCCTTGGCTCCACTGGATCCCACCATCGACGTATCTCTGAGTGATGCCTCAAGCGCTGTCGAAATCATCATCCCATCAAGGTCTGCTAAATCATCATACAAATGATCCCTCTAGACCTCTTTCGAACTAGTTTATTAATACCTGCGACCTTTGGTCTAGCCATTTCTGCAAAAAAAATAATTACATACGTTAGATGCAATTCAAGAAAAATATCACAGTTTGAAAACTGCATAGAAAGACTTGCTGGTCAGTGAGCGTTGAACCCTTTCGATGAGCCAAGTCAAGCTCGCCAAAAGTTCCAGAATAATATCTAACTAAAATAAGCACAAGTCGGCGATGTCCAGGGACATTCGGTGGATTGCCGACACCATTTGGCGAACTAGAAGTAGCTCGCCAAATATTATAGAACATTTTCAAGAATTTAGGGCGCAGATGGATGATCAGAAGGGATATTCGGCAATAGTTATAGAACTTAGACCTCAAAAATTGAGAATTAAAGGGCGATCTAGGGGTCTTTAGGAAAACAACCGAATTTCTTGGCGAGCTTAACCCAGCATGCCGAATAGTCCAATCTACCTGTTTTTCACCCTGACCTTCAAAATCTAACCCGCAGCCCATGAAAACAAAACAAAACAATTATTCTATGCAATTAGGCTCAGACCCATACTAACCATGCCCACAAGGTACTCAGACTTCCTCCGATTTGGCCAAATCTAGCCTAGCAACATCTTTTGCCCTTAAGAATGGCATCACCTGCTCCATCATTGGGGAAAATTTGTCAATCAACACAATTTTGGGTTACTCAGACTTCACCCACAGTAGACCCAACATAAAATCAACGCGACCCACTAAATTTATCATGCTAAATACAAAATTTTAAGATTTAAGGCCCATTAACATCAATATAAACTAATTGCGAGCAAGCCTCATCGACACACATTCAACAAATCATAATTAAGCATAGAGAACAACCACACAGTGATGATACACTTGATTTTTTACTAAAATATAAAGCCAGGGTTCGGTAAACCAACATTATATGTAGAAAATTTGAAATGCTAGGCTAGCAATGAATCCAAAATCCTCCTCGAGTTATAGATCCCACACAAAAAAACAAGTAGACTAGTACGAAAATAATAAGATGTGTGGGTATGAAAGTTTGGAAGTCGAAAAGTATGAAATGAGGGAGAATTTTAAATTTAAAAATGGTTTGACATTTATGACTCTTCATTTTGCGCGCCAGTTGGCGATCACGACTTAAGCCATCGACCCACTCGGTGATGCGCTGAGTGGTACTTTAGTCTGCCGAGTTTTACAGAACCTCCAGTAAAATGGATGGTTCAAACGTCGGTCCAAGGGCTCGCCGACTGGACCTTTGGCTCACCTACTGCTCATTTTCCCACAATTTCAAATTTTCAACCTGTACATTCAACACCCGTTATTCAAAAGCAATATTAAAAGCATTAAACACTTGGGTTACCTCCCAAGAAGCGCCTTATTTAATGTTGTGTGATGAAGAAGATACCCATTCAAGATTCATTCTTGGGATTGGCCATGGTGTCACTCGGTAACCCTCATTTTGGCCTTGGATTCAAATGAGTTGAGATTTGGCCCATTTGTGTCTCTAGATATTTAATAGATACCAAGTGAGAAGTAATCGTTTGATTCAGAGTTGAGACATCATCCTTAGTTTTTTCGAGACTTTGTTTAACCTTTCCACTTTATTGAGAATATGTGAAAGCATATTTTCCGTGCAAAAATTCTTCGGGTCAACTCTTTTCTCTTTAGGATTTTGACGCTCATTGGGAGGTACATATCTCTCCTTGTCCCTATCTCTTTCCTTCTAATTAGTACCACGATCATGTCATTCCCTATCACGATCTCTCCAACCATCATCACACTCTCTATTCAGACCTTGATTCCCACTCGACCTAGGATAGTTCGGACAAAAACCATCACCTTTATTTGAAAGGAATCTCACTTCCTCATTCTATAGAGCATCAAAACGTGCTTCATCGGGGTTTACCCTGCTAACACCAACAACATTCATAGCGCTCTAGTACCACTACCCGTTACATTCTTTGATAAAAGAACCAATTGGGTCATTATCTTAGTAATTTGATCTTGTTCTTGGTCCTTTTCAATTTGTTCCTTGGTCATCTGAAAGGTCAAAGGAGACACTTGATCCTCTCTTGTATACCAAGAATGATTGATTTTGGTTATGCCATCAAGAAAGTAGATGCGATCTCAAAAGGCTATTGCATGATACCTCCTTGAACAAATTGATCAGCCACACCTTTGTTCACCAAGTCTAGACTCCGATGAAATGCTATAGCAATATTTTATTTAGGAGATCGTGAGTCGGCCATTAGGGTATCAATTTTTGGAACCGTAGCCAAGTATCTTGGATTAGCTCACCATCCAAGTGTTTGAAATATTGGATATTATCTCTTAATGACATCATCTTTGAAAGAGGAAAGAACCTTATGTAGAACGCTTCAGTCAATTCATCCCAAGTGGTGATAGAGTCCCTAGGTTAACCGGCTAACCATTTGGTAGCCTCTCCCATTAAAGAAAAAGGGAACAATCAGAGTCGACTTGACTCTTGGGATATGTTCTTGAACGAGAAGGGACCACAAACGTCCATAAAATTTTGAATATGGTCATGGGGGACCTCATGAGCCAAGCCTCCAAATAACCCTTTTATTTGCAAGAGTTGTAGCATCGTGCTTGTCACGTGGAACACCACATATTTCTTGACGTGAGGCAACCAAATAGCCCTACACCACTCAAATGTACCACATTCACTGGTACTTCATTCATATCATTCAAGTTACCGATATCGTCATTTTGGTCCAACTGGGTGGCATTGCTTCCATTTATACTCATTTCGTCACCTGCTCAAAGTCAAGAGACAACACACAAAAAGTAAATAGGTTCAACTACAACACAATATGATCACAAATCAACTTCAACTGGAGATTTCAACAACACTACTCTCCGGCAGCGGTGCCATTTATGATAAATGCTCATCTACACCTAATCCAATACTAGGTGTAGGCGATCATAATCTAGTACAAAACCTAACAAAGAGTCGCGGTCGAACCCACAGGGAACGGTACAATATATAATTTAATTGAGAAGTAAAAGTTGTGATTCTAATCAGTTATAGAGGTAGACATTATCAAAACCAAGAAAACTAAGTTAATGGTTTGACAACGAATGTCAGATGGGGGTTTAAATGTGTCAATTAACAACTACGATAATCACGAAAATAGGGGAGAAGATAAGTAGAGAGGAATTCTCGATGATGTGATCGATTATAGGCTAGTTTCGCTATATGGGTAATTGATGTTTATCAATAAATTGTTGAATCTTAGTGGGTAGGCTGGATTATAGATGCAATAGCTTTCTCTTGAACAACTATTATGATTCAAGCGAGTTCTCTCGAACCTCGACAAGCTTAATACTATAAACAACCCAAAACCTTAATTTATCTACTCTCTCGAGCTATATAGGTTGGATTGAATTAAGATTCACTCTTTCGAGCTGAACCCACAACAACCCAATCACTACATTCATCAGTGGATATCCTTGGTTCTAGAAACACTCTCTCGAGCAAGCCCAAAACACTAAGCTAAAATTGCATTTGCAACTACAATTTATGAGTTAATACACAACTATCAATCAAATCCACTTCAAAACAACATTTAAATCAGTAAAAAATAATACCGTAAGCTAATTAAATCAAATAATCACATGATAACACCCCTAAGAAATGGGGTTTTGAGCCACACATCATAAAAATGAAAAAATCAATTCTAATTACGTTCTCCATAATCTGGGTATCGCAATGCACATCTTTACAATGATCCAAAATGCTCAATATCGAAAACCCAACTCCAAATCTACTTGAAAACTCCTTCAACTAAGTAAAACAAAGTCTCAAGAAAAAACTCTAAGTTCTACTGTGGAGAAATTACTATGGAAATGACTGGACTAAGACTGGACTTTTTTCTGCCTTTTGAATTTCAATTTATACTTTCTCAAATTTTTGCCTTCAGGATCCCTAGGTGAGGTTAGTCAGGTATCGCTGACCAAGTCGGTGACACGCCAATGGTTCCATTCCATTGCCGATTTTCTTTGGCTCTTTAACCTCAGGTTCTGTTACTTTAGGTGATCCAAGTTTGTGTCGCTGATCCATTCGACGATTCGCCGAAGGCCCAAATCTATCACTAATTTGGCTTCTCCCTAGGGCTGGTAGTCTGGAACTTTAGCCGAGCTAAAGTACCACTCGGCAAGTCGCTGAGTGGCTTTGGCGATTCTTAACTTTTGCTATCTTCTTCATTTTTTATCTATTCATTTCTTTTTGCCTGATACTTTCATTTCTTTGCTCCTTTGCCTTTATTCCTGCAAATCAATACTTTAACATCATTTTAGAGCATAAATTAGGCATCGAGGATAATAAAACTATGAAAACAAAGTCCAAAATGGGTCAAAATCTCAAACTCATAAGGTACTACTCAGTCCGCTCAGGCAGATGAGCCTTTAGGTATACCTGCCCCTCACCTTCTGTTGTTCTTGCTCTTGCTTTTGCCTCCCGTCCCTCATTAACCTAGGCCTTGTTATAAAAAATGGGCAACCTTGCCTATTCTGCTAATGTGAGGGCCTCGAGGGTTGAGGGTGTTGTGCCATCTATGATTATATAAGCGATAAATGCGCTATTGACTTCTATTCGGGAGGAGTTGAGAGTACACCAAGAGATAATCACAGCCCATGGATTAGCACTGAATTCCCTCATCGCCCAGGTTGTGGTATGTGAGTTGGTTGATCGTGGCTCTATAGATGTGACAGCCTTGAAGGCTGATATACCGATTTACATCAAGATGTGGGTGAGATTAAATCAACCAGCATATTGATGCCGTGGGGCGGTGTAGATATCCCCGAGGACCCCAGTTCTAAGTTGCTTGCAGTTCCAAGTGTTTTCTGTGATTCCTCCGGCTATTATGATCAGAGATGCTGCTGCAGCCGATGGTGATGGAGAGTTTGACATAGAAGAGATGGATGAGGAGGGGCTAGAGGTCCGTGATGGGATAGTGTTTGAGGATTTAAATGATTTGAAAGGTGACTTGGTACAGGTGGCCAAAGAGGCTTCACTGTGAGACATGTCCATGATCAAACCTAGTGGATCTCAGCCCATGGTAGAGGTCGATGCACACCCCAAAGCTAGAGAAGTGCTAGACACTGATGCTTAGATTGAGGCCACCCAGCTACACAGAGTTTACCTTAGGCCTAGCATGACAGGAGGATTTAAACTCTCCTTGCATTTTATTCCAGTTTGATATGTTCAATTTTTTTATTTCACATTGAGGACACTGTTTAGTTATTTTGGTGAGGTGAAGGTATATTCATACCTATCCTCTTGGTTGTATTTTGTTTTGTTTTAGATATTTTGTTTTATTTTAGATATTTTATTATTTTATTATGCTGGTTTGAAACTCCTCTATGTTGCTTGAATGTGAATGAATATTGGTTTTACTTTATTGGTTTCTATCTTGATTGCTTGTGAGTGTTGATACTGTTCGTTTGTACATTTGAGTGTCGGCTATGATCAATACCAATGACTTGAATAGTGCTCTTGATGAATGATATATTGTACAAGTCCAACAAGGTAATTTGAGTTGCATAAGTCTTGTGTGAACTCTTAACATCTCATTCTGACTAGTCAGATTGTCAAGGTAAGTCTTGCAATGACCATTGCACGTGAGTTTAACTTGTAGATTTGTGACCGATGATTGTGTTTTATACCATGTGTGGTGAGGTTTACTTGAAAGTGTGCATGATGATACCTAGAACTTGCCCCGTTGGTCTGATTGACTAGCATTGGCTAATGAAAGAAATGATCTTAGGCATAATTTTTTGAGAGTGAGCCTATTTTCTATACTTTTGTGTGACTACCTTGTGAGCGTGTGAACCTAGTTTGGCACCATTTGAGCCTAACCTTTTGTTTGGATGAAACATAAATGCAAATGGTCTTGTCCTTCCGACCTAAAACCTTCGTGAAACATTGGTTTGCTTGAATAGCAGACTTAGGACAAAAGCCTAAGTTGGGGATGTGGTAAGAATGAGAAAATAAATCAAGCATGAAGTTGGTGAAATTCATCCTTGAAGGCATACTCCATATAAAAAAAGAGAAGAAAAAGAAAAAGGGAAAAAGAAAAGAAGAAAACAAAGAAATGAAATTTGTATCCATTGTGCAATGTTGTGGAAATAAATGGGTGTCTGATGGGCTATAAATTTTTTTTTGTGGGCTATGAATAGGCTAATGATGAGTTGTGAAGATGAAAAGAATGAAAGAAAAGGAGAAGGAGTGAAATTTGAGCCATGTTTCATGAAGGTAGAAGTCATTAAGCCAAAATGATCATACCCACCCTCAGCCCAATTACAAGACTTGAAAGACCTTTTTGATCATGCATGAGCTGAATGATGTGTTGGTTGGAAAATATGGGCTAGCCTATGGGTAGAATCATGCATGTTTTCTCATTTGGGAATGTGCGCTGATTTCGATCCCTTAATTGTTATTCTTGATTGACTTTGTGAGAGCATGGAATCATTCTTGATGTGAGGGCATTCAAATACTCTTGTTCAATATGAATATGTATTTGAAGTGAGCATTATGAGGTTGAACTCTATTTGATGATGACTAGTCATGGTTTGAAACTTTTAGTGTACAATTGGACATTACATGTGTAGATTGAATCGGATGTGCATTCATGTTGAATCTCAAGGAGCACTTTGTGTAGACATCGCTGTTGGCTTGTTTGATCTTGTGTTTTACTTGAGGACAAACACAAGTTTGAGTTGGGGGTGTTGATGAGTCAGGAATTTTGTCTCATAAAGGGCTCATTATGCCATAAAATAGTGTCCACAATTCCTATTTTGTGCTCACAACTGATGTTAATGTGTTTATATGCAGTAATGAAGGCCTAGGAACAAGGAAAGGACATTATGATGCGAAAAGAAGCAAAAACATTGGAAAAAACAAAGAAGAAAAAACCTAGAACTTGAAAAAGCTACTCAGCGATTCGTCGAGTTAGCCTCTAGACCGCTAAATCTTCCAGCGAAGTAGTCCATGTACCAAACCAACTTGGCGAGCAAAAGATGATTCAGTGATGCGCAAAATGAGTTGGCGATCACAACCAAATTACCTAATCTTCCATAACAATTGAATGCAGGAGTCAAGATAAAAGGTGAGAAGAAGTGCAACTCAGCGGATCACTGAGTCGTTCGATGATCCCAACTAATATCACTGAGTGGACTCCATGTTGAAATTTGGGGAAGTTTTTGGAAACATATAAATGGATTTTTTTTTTGAAAAAAGAATAGAGTGTTTTTGGGAGTTAGACAGTTTTGAGAGCTTTTACATACTTTTACATTATTGAACACTCTTGGAGAGGATTTTGATTCTAGTCTATATTTTGGTGTTGGGCATTGGAGAATGTTGAACAATTCAGATGGATAATCTATTGGGTAAGAATTTGTTTCTTTTTGCTATGTTTGGCTAAAGCCCCTTCCCTTAGGGGTGTGATCATTTAGTTTAATACATTGATTAACTTATGGGTATTGTTAATTGCGGAATATAATGTTGTTTTGAAATGAGTTCAATAGTTTATTCATGTTTTCATTGATGAAATTAAGTGGTAAATTCAGTTGTAGCTTAGATCTCTATGCTTGCTTGAGAAAGATGCTTAGAGTGGAATGAATAATTGATAGTTGTATTGATCGTATCTTTACAATCTATCTTCAGAAAGTGGGTTTGATTGCATCTCTACGGCCAACTTGAGAAAGTGAGTTTAATTAAGGAATTGGGTTGCTTCGTATTGTTAAACTTATCAAGGTTCGAGAGAACTTGCTTGAAGCATGATAGTTGATTGAGAAATAACTGTCGTAATTACAACCTATCCTACATATTGAGATTCAACAACTATAAGCAATTGATAATTACCCATTAAGTGAAATTACAATTGGATTGCTCACACTACTAAGGTTCTCCCCTTAATCATTAAATTCATGTGTTAATTGTTCATTGTTAACAATTAGTTACTAAATCCCCTCATATGATATTGGTTAGTAAAATTCATTGATTTAGTTTATGTTGCATAGTTTCTTAACCCTACAAAAAGTTGAATACGTCTTCACTTCATAATTGATTTCTTTACCTTATCATTTCCTATGGGATCGACCCCTAATCATTGTTGGGTTTATAATTATTAGAGACCACCTATACTTTGAATCAGAAGAATTGTAGTTGAGCTTTATCATCAAGTTTATGGGAATTCGACCCTTTATCAATTTTAAGTTTCTCTTAGCTATTTTCTATCATAATTTGTATTAATGGGTTACGTTGGATTAATAGTTGGTTCTCCCACCTTAGGGTTAGTTTGGTTTCCACTCATTATGGTTTAGTCGTGATAAAGTTGGTATAAAAGCCCTAGGTTCACTGATTTTATCGTACCAAATTGAGTTTAGTAGAGTCCTTCGAAATGGATAAGAAACGTTTGTACTTTTTTTTTTATAACACCTCAAATTTTAGGGAAAGGGAGATAGGACCTTTCTGGGCTAAAGTATGGTTCTACGGGTCCCATCTACGGATCGTAGATGGCACCGTAGGAAGAGGGAAAATAATTTTTCAAAAAATTAAGTCCAGTACCCCTTTTTATGGTTCACCAAGATGGCCCGTCAATCGTTGTACGAGCTATAGATAGGTCTCTTAGGTAGGTCTCTGACTTAGTAAAGATTTTAAGGGATAAAGTTGGTTTCTATGGCAGGTATATACAAACCATAGGAAGACTTACAAGCCATAGACAAGGTCCATCAAAGTTGCTCCAAAATTTAGCTTTTTGAAATTTTCTATGGTTGACCAATACGGTCCGTAGAAGTAGGTCCAAACCGTAGAAGGGCTACAACAATTTTTTTTAAGGGGTTTTGAGTCTTTTCCCTAATTGTTTAAAATCAATGCTATATCATTTTACCTTCTATCATAAATCCTATGTAAAGCATTTAGGCATTAAAGCTACCCACTTCAATCCCATTCTCCTAATTTCCCAAAACCTAACCAAATGCATAATCCCTAAATTCTCTTAATACTAAGGAAAGAGAAGAACCTAGGGCTAATTAAATTTCATCAATACTCCAATGTTTTTTGGCTTAAAGAAAAAAGGTATGCAGGTATTCATCCATGGATTACTTTCCTCCATGGAGTCCCAAGGTTTCTAAATTTGTCAATTCAATTTCAATTCTTTAAGTTATGGTTTCAATCCAATCTCTGTGGGTTTCATTGAATTGTGATTTATTATTGTTAATTAATTCTTATAATGTATGATTCAATGTTAACACATGATATTTAGTTGAAATTATGTTGACCCATGCCTCAATTTTTATTTTTCAACTATGAACTTATGATGAACTCATGAACCTATGAATTGATGAAGATGTGCATGTTTTGTGAAGTTATTATAAATGATTTGAGAATGTGTTGAAAGGAAAGTATAATGTTAGTGTGACAGGTTTTGTCACATGCTATTATGATCATGATTGTGAAAGGTATTTCTCATACTTGGGTTCACATTGGTGAAATGTTTTTTCATTCATGTTGAATTATGTTTAATGAGCTATTCTATGTTTAGATCTTGAAAGAAAGTCGATTGGTATTGATCATTGCCTTTCCTATGTAAATTGATATTTGATTTTTATCTATTCCGTTGGTATTTAGACTAAGCACTGAGAGCGCTTTGAGGTGGAGGATCAAATAAGGTAGTCTCTAGTAGGACCTCTAGTCCCAACCTACGTGACCCTATAGATTTGTCTTAAAAAACATAACTAGTGGATCCACTTTAGCAAAATATGATATGTACAGAGTATACCTTTGCAACTAGATTCCTTTTATTTCAGTATGAGGGATATACCAGATTCCATGATATAGCTCTCATGATCTTATTGTCGGTTAAACTAATATCCCATAAAAAGACTATGTTTTTTTCAAAGCTTTTCTCATGTCCCTTATGTTTATGTATTTGACCATATTACATGATTTACATGTCATTTCTTCCTTAAGTTTTTAAATGTTTAAAAAATGATCATGTCTATTTTTAAGCAATTCATGCTATCATGTCTATTTTATGGATATTTCCCCATAATTAGTACATTCTATGCACTAATACATACTTGTGCCTACATTGGTTAACTAATGTAGGGTCCGATGCTCCTACCTCCCATATTCGTGGCTAGTTGATTCTTTCGGACTTCAACAGTTTGGTAAGTCCTTATGTTCTGAGGACTGAGATACATTTACTTGTTCATGTCTTTTATTAGTGTTCAAACTTGTATGTGATTTACGAGTTACGTCCCAATCACTTTCCTTATGATGTAATAGATGACTTATTGAGACTTATGTTAGAATTTCACTTTGTCAAAACTCTTGAAATACGAAATGCTTTCTTTTTAACTCTTTACTTCTATTATCTTGTATGGTGTATGCTAAGTGGCTTGTGTAGGGCCTCTTGGGGTCCTATACGCCATGTTACACCTAGGGTATACTTTGAGTCGTGACAAACTTGCCATTCAGAGCATAAGATTTAGAAAGGTCCTAAGATGTCTTATATGCCACATCGAGTAGAGTTTTGTTCGTGAGTGTGAAGTGCGCCACATTTATGAATAGGAAGCTATAAGATGTTTAGGAAATTCCACTTCTTTCATCACTCTAAATTTGTGTGATAGAGTTTAACTCTATATCTCTCTCTCTCTCATAAATTTACTATCTGATGCTTTTTAGGATATGGCCCCTTGAAGAGCATATGTTAGGAGGAATGTGAATGAGAATCTGGATGAAGAAGTTCCTCAAACACCTCAAGAGGCTCCACAATTTTCAGCTGATCTTTTGGCCGGACAAGTGACTAATGCGGAGTTTCGAGCTGGTTTTTAAGTGTTGTCTCACGCCATGATGGCTCAAGTCAATAGAGAGGCTGTGGTCCCCGTGAACCCAAACATGGGTATGGTGACAACTAGAATGAGGGACTTCACTAGAATGAATTCCTCAAAGTTTCATGGTTCCAAGATTGAGGAAGATCCTGAAGAGTTCATTGATGAGGTGTAAAAGGTTTTAATGATCATAGGAGAAAAGCCAATGGAAAAGGTGGAATGGGCGCTTACCAACTTAAGAGTGTTACTCAAGTTTGGTTCAACAATAGAAGGAAAACATGGCGGTTGATGCGAGCCCTCTTGATTGGGAAAAGTTTAAGGTTACTTTCCTTGATAGGCTCTTTTCCCTTGAGATGAGGGATGCAAAAATACTTGAATTCACTAACATTTATCAAGGAAATATGAGTGTGAATGAGTATGCCTTGAAGTTCACACAACTTTCTAGATATGCTCATACTATGGTTGTAAACTCTAGGGCAAAGATGAGTAAGTTTATTTTGGATGTGTACGAAATGGTCGTTAAGGAATGTCATACCGCCATGCTCATCAAGGAAATAAACATTTATTTTCTAATGGTTCATGCTCAAAAAATTAAAGATAAGAAGCTTAAGGAAAGGTCTAGGAAGGCAAAGAGGGCAAATACCGATGATGGTGACTTCTCACATTCAAGGTCTGATGGACATGGTCATTTGAGGTTCCAATAAATGTTTTTCGGTCAATGTTCCACCAATGATCCAACTCTTATATTCAAACAAGGAAAGGTCCAACCCTAAGCCTCAATGTGGAAATGGTGGTGGAAATGAATCTTCGGTTCTCGCAAGCCAAAAGTGTGGCAAAAGTCATCTAGGAAAGTGTTTGATGGGTACAAATAATTGCTTTGGTTGTGGTACAAGTTATCACCGCTTGAGAGATTGTCCGCCTAGAATTGACAAAGGAAAGGATAGTAGGCAAGCTCCGCCTAGTGGTTCGGGTTCATGTGCTCCAAAGTAAAATTAGTTTTATGCACTTCAAACTGGTCATGATCAAGAGGGTTCTCCTGATGTGGTTATTGGTATGTTGAAAGTTTTTCATCTTGATGTTTATGTGTTGCTTGATCCCGATGATACTTTCTCTTTTGTGACGCCATATGTGGCTATGAGGTTTGATGTTCTTCTTGATGTGTTGATAAACCCTTTTTCTGTCTCTACACCTATTGGTGAATCTATTGTGGCTAAGAGATTCTATAGAAGTTGTCGAATTTCTTTATCCCATAGAGTCACTCATGTTGATTTTATAGAGCTTGATATGTTAAATTTGGATGTAATTCTTGGTATGGATTGACTACATTTTTTTTATGCTTCTATTGATTGTAGAACCCAAGTGGTCAAGTTTCAATTCCTAAATGAGCCTGTCCTAGAGTTGAAAGGGCGATATTCTATGCCTAAGGTTCAACTTGTTTCTTGTATCAAAGTTAGAAAAATGATTTCTAAGGGTTGAATATATCATCTTGTTTGGGTTAGGGATATGGATTCCAAAACCCCTATCTTTGAATCAATCCCCATTGTAAATGAGATTCAGGTAGTGTTTCTAGATGATTTATTTGGTGTTCCTCCCAAAAGGGAAATAGACTTCGATATTGACCTTCTCTCAGATATGCAACCTATCTCCATTTCTCCTTACCGTATGAATCTGACAAAACTTAAGGAATTCGAAGAGCAATTGAAGGATTTGTTGGATAAGGGTTTCATCCGACCGAGTATCTTTCCATGTGGTGCTCCAATTTTGTTTCTTCAGAAGAAAGATGGTTCACTTCACACGTGTATTGAATACAACCAATTGAACAAGGTCACCATTAAGAATAAATATCATCTTCCAAGGATAGATAATTTGTTTGATCAACTCTAATGAGCGAGTTACTTCTTTAAGATTAACCTTAGGTTGGGTTATCACCAGTTGAGGTTAAAGGAAGGTGACATCTCGAAGATGGGTTTTCAAACTTGGTATGATCATTATGATTTTTTGGTAATTTCGTTTGGTTTGAATAATGCTCTAGCTGCATTTATGGACTTGCTGGATAGGGTGTCTAGACCATACCTTGATATGTTTATGATAGTGTTTATTAACAACATTTTGATTTACTCAAGGAGAGAGAATGACCATGTCGATCAATTAAGGATTGTATTGCAAGTCTTCATGAAACAACAACTATTTGCAAAATTTAGTATCCGAGTTTTGGTTGAGATCTGTGGATTTTCTTGTTTACATTGTTTTCTGTAAGTGTATTGAGACGATCCTAAGAAAATCGATGTGGTTAAGAGTTGACTAGACCTCTACCCTCTTTGGATATTCAAAGTTTCTTGGGTTTAGATAGATATTACAGAAGGTTTGTGGAAGGGTTTTATTCGAATGCCTCTCCATTTACGACATTGACCCAAAATAAAGTTAAGTTTTTATGGTTGGAAGCGTGTGAAAAGAGTTTCCAAGAATTGAAGATAGACTAACCTTCGCTCTAGTGTTGAATTTACCGGAAGGGTTCGATATGTTTATGGTTTATTGTGATGCTTTAAGGGTTGGATTAGGGTGTGTTCTTATGCAAAACGAGAAATTTATTTCTTATGCTTCAAGGCAACTTAAGATTCATGAAAAGAACTATCCTATCCATGATTTGGAACTAGCGACACTTGTGTTTGCCTTATAAATTCGTATGATGTTCATGTTGATGTCTTTACCGACCACAAAAGTTTGCAATATGTGTTCAAGAAAAAGGATCTAATTCTTTGCTAAAGCAGGTGGCTTGAGTTACTAAAGGATTACGCCATGAGTGTCATCTATCACCTAGTAAAACGAATGTGTCAACTATCAATAGGTAGTATTGCTCATGTTAAGGATAATGAAAAGGAGTTGGTTCGTGTTGTTCATAGATTGACCTGATTGGGTATTTGGTTGGTTGATTCCAATAAAGGTTGTGTTATTGTTCATAATTGTTCAGAATCGTCCTTTGTGTAAGACGAGAAATCCAAGCAAGGTCTTGATTCAATTTTGGTTGAATTGAAGGAAGTAGTGCTTAAAAAATTCATTGAGACTTTCTCCTAAGGGGGAGATGGTGTGCTTATGTATCAAGGTCATTTTTGTCTTCACAATGTTGATGATTTTAGGGAGTAAATTTTATTGGAAGCCCATAGTTCTCGATATTCCATTCACCTAGGAGCCACCAAGATGTATTACGACTTACAAGAGGTCTATTGGTGGAATGTGATGAATAAGGATACTACAGAATTTGTGGGTAAGTGTACTAATTGTCAACAAGTGAAAGTTGAGCATTAAAGGCCGGGAGGTTTGTCCCAAGACATTAGTATTCCTTCATGGAAGTGGGAAGATTTGAATATGGACTTTATTGTTTATTTATGCCGTACCCAGTAGAAACATGACTTGATTTGGGTTATTGTGGATCGTATGAAGAATTAGGTTATTTCATTCCCGTCAAGGTTTTTTATTTAGCAGAAGACTATGCTAAGTTTTATCTAAGGGAGATGGTTTGGTTGCATAGAGTTCCCCTATCCATTATCTCCGATCGCGGTACCCAATTCACTTTCCAATGTTGAAAATCATTGGGTCTTGGTACTCGCATTAAGCTTAGTACGACCTTTCATCCTCAAACCGATGGGTAAGCGGAGCGTACTATCCAAACTTTGGAAGATATGTTGAGAGCTTGTGTGATTGAGTTCAAGGGTAATTGGGATGATCATTTGCCTTTGATTAAGTTTGCTTATAATAATAGATACCATTCAAGCATTAATATGGCTCAATTTAAGGATCTTTATGGTAGAAGGTGTAGATCTCCTATAGGTTGGTTTGAAGTTGGTGAGGTTGCTTTGATAGGTTCTGAGTTGGCACATGAGGCTATGTAGAAAGTTCGGATCATTAGAGAAAGATTAAGAATGGCTCAAAGTCGACAGAAGTTCTATGCCGATGTTAGAAGAAGAGATTTAGAATTTGATATTGATGATTGGGTGTACTTGAAAATTTCACCCATGAAGGGTGTAATGAGATTTGGAAAGAAGGGGAAGCTTCATCCCCGCTATGTGGGCCCATATTAGATTATGAGGTGTATTGGTAAAGTTGCATATGAACTTGATTTGCCTAATGACATAACATTGGTGCATCCAATTTTTCATGTTTCGTTGTTGAAGAAATTTGTTGGTGGTCCGACGTCTATCATACCATTGGAGTCTTGGTATAAATGAGAGTATTTCTTATGAAGAAGTTTTGGTTTAGGTTTTGGACCGGTAGGTTAAGCAATTGATAAATAAGAAAGTTGCATCTGTGAAGGTCTTATGGAGGAATCAAAGGGTTGAAGGTGTTACTTGGGAGGCCGAGACCGATATGATGTCCCATTATCCCCATCTCTTTCCCTCCATTCCTACTCTAGCTTGAGGTATTTAGTTTCTCATGGTTCATCCTTTTTAATTTCATGTGTCATAGTTGTTCTCATGTTTCCTCATGCATGCATGCTTATGAAAAAAATGATTCTTGAGAAAATGAGTTAGTTTGATTAATTACTTCATGATAATGTGCATTGAGTATGATTTGCATGCATGCTTTATGAAATGATATTTTAAATATGATTATGTGCTTTTGATGAAGTTGATTCTTATTGGGCTGTTAAATCTCTTCCCCTATCTTCCTTGTATTTCCTTAAATTCCATTCGAGGATGAATGTTCCCAAGGGGAGATATTGAATTACCTCAAGTTTTAGGAAAAGGGAGAAATTACCTTTTTAGGCTGAAGTCTGGTTCTACGGGCCTCGTCTATGGACTATATAAGCTTCTACGGGCCATAGATGGCAACCATACGAAGAGGAAAAATAATTTTTCAAAAAATCAAGTCCCAATACCCCTTTTTATGGTTCACTAGGATGGCCCATCCATCTTTTATGAGTCATTGATAGGCCTCGTAGTTAGGTCCCGAACTAAATGAGATTTTAAGGAATAACGTTGGTTTCTATGGTAGGTGTCTACTGACTGTAGGAAGACCTACGAGTGGTAGACATGGTCTTTCAAAGTTTGTCCAAAATTTACGTTTCTGTCTTTTCTACGGCTGACTAGTACGGGTCCAAACCGTAAAAGGGCTTTGACAGTTAGTTTTAAGGGATTTTTAGTCTTTTACCTAATTGTCTTAAATTAATACAATGTTGTTTTACCTTTTATCCTAAGCCTTGTATAAAGATTTTAGGTTCTAAAACTACCCACTTCAACCCCATTCTCCTAATTTCCCAAAACCTAACCAAATTCATCCTCACTAAATTCTCTCAAGACCAAGGAAGGAGAAAAAGCTAGGGCTAATTCAAGTTCATCAATCCTCCAATATTTTTGGTCTTAAAGAAGCAAGGTATGTGGGTATTCACTCATGGAGTTCTTTCCTCCATGGAGTCCCCAAGGTTTCTAAATTTCTTAATTCAATTTCAATTGCTTAAGTTAGGTTTCAATCCAATCTTTATGGGTTTCATTCAATTGTGATTGATTATTATTAATTAAGTCTTCTAATGCATGATTCAATGTCAATAAATGATATTTAGTTGAAATTATGTGGACCCATGCCTAAATTATGATTTTTCAACTATGAACCTATGATGAACTCATGAACCTACTAATTATGAATTTATGAAGATATGCATGTGTTTGTGAAGTTATTATAAATGATTTGAGAATGCATTGAAAGGAAAATATCAATGTTAATATGGAAGGTTTTCTCACATGATATTATGATCATGATTGTGAAAGGTATTTCCGACACATGGATTCACATGGGTGATAGGTTTTCTCATTTATGTTGAATTACTTTTAAGGAGCTATTCTATGTTTTGATCTTGAAAGAATGTGAATTTGCATTGATCATTGCCTTTCCTATATTAAATTTATAATTGAATTTTATCTATTCCGTTGGGATTTAGACTACAAAACGTAAGGGATAAATGTGAAATGACATCATGTTGATAATCTCATTCAATGAACCTATTTATTTTACTTATGGTTTCAAGTGTTATTGTTCTTTGTGATTTTGATTGTACATGTTTGTGATTGCTGGTTGGCTCAGGTACCACATCGGTACATGAATACTAACGGTTGGCTCGAATACCATGTCTGGCATAAATACTAACATTGGTTTTCTCAAATACTGAACTGGTACACTAACAATTTCTCTGTGGGTATCCTAAGACAACTGGGTATGTGTTATTGAGATCATGTGGGACATGTTCCAAGTATTAGTTGATTCATCATAGTGTGACTGGTAGTCTATATGTTCGTGATTGTTGTTATATGTGCTGACCAGTGTTTACTATGTTGTAGTTGTTTGTTTACATTCCTAGTTTGGAACTGACCGTGTGATGCTATTAGTACAGTATGACATTGCACTAATGCTGCGCTTGATCTTTTCTTGTTGAGTATAGAGTATATTAAGGCTGCTAATAAAGACCTCATTTTAGGTATGCTTGACTTCGAATCCAAGGTCCAGGCTGCCTTGGGTTCCTCTATATCTTCTTGTCCATCCTTTCGACACCAACTTTATAATTTTAGTTATGTTTCCTAGATTCTGGGTTGCATCCCCATTATTGAGTAATTCAAGTTTTGGTACCTTGACTTTTAGTTTCTAGGGGTTAATTTCTGTAAATGTTTTGGCTATTGATTTAGTTTATGATAGCTCGAACCTATATCAATTTTAAGTTGCTCTTAGCTATTTTCTTTGATAATTTGGTTTCCATAGCTTGTATTGATGGGTTAAGTTGGGTTAATAGTTGGTTCTTCCACCGGAGGATTAGTGTGGGTGCCACTCATGACTGTCTAGGTCATGATACCATATATAAACAACACAAAATAAAACTTTGGCTTTTGATCACACGTAAAGTGAGAGTCAACACAAAGAGCCTCAAAGAAGACATAACTACTACCATCAATGAACCTGGTCCTATCAAGATATATCTATATAATTCTTGTGTGGTAATAATTATTTTCTTCACAGGGTTCAAATATAATTTATTGATTACTTTCTTAGTTTATTGTAGTAGGTGTTATTTTGTGTTGTAAGGAATTTCATTGATTGGGTAGAGTCATTGAAGAAAAGTAGATTTCACGACCTTAGACTACTCCTTACTCCTAATACGGTGCTTAGATCGCAAAGGACTTCAAGCTAAACTTTGATATTGGCATAGTCATAATCAACTAAATATAAACATGTAAAATAATGAAAATGATTTAAGCGGAAGCTTAACTATGGAATACTGGTTCAATATATTTTTGAACAAAGTTTTGTGTACAACAACTGTAATGTGAAAGTAATTTGAAATAGAATAGACCAAATACAACTGTCTATAGAGCCTTTACTAATACTAATTAAAGTTAGCTCAACATGACCTCCACTTACCTTAATCAGTATATATGAATATACATAACATACTAGAACTACAAATTGACTTGAGTGCTTGAAATAAGATAACCTATCACCTTCTGGCCAGAAGATGCGATCCAATTGACTAGGATCCTAATAGTAAGAACCTGAATCTACAGAACATGAAAAGTGTAGGCACAAGAGGTATGCAAATCAATACTTTGAATGTACTGAGTAAGAGATACATGAATTATAACTTGTAAAGCTGGACGTGATGAATCTGAGACACAAAAATGAATATGAAACTGAAATGATTGAATGTAAGGTCAAAGAAATATTTTGAAAATCATAACATAAGCTTAAATCAAAGTATTTTAGGAAGTCATAAAAACCTTTGAAGAAAATATAGTTCTTTTTTACATATATACCATTAACCGACATAGACTATGTGACCTATAACATGGCATCTTATGTCTTTCCCACACCAAAAAGAGATTGTCAAACTTGCTAAGGTAAGGACAGTACCTATTAGTTTTGGTGGATTCACAAGCTAGGTCTTTTCAAGACAAATCCTATAGAGGCACCTAGTTAGGAACAATTAGACTGCTTCTAGAGACTCGACCTCTACTAAAGGGAGGGTCTCCATCTCAAAGTCCTCTCAGTGCTAAGTAAAATTCCAATGGAATAGATAAATTAATAATCATATCATAGTCAAAATACATGGAAAGGCAACAATTAAGACTACTAATCCAATCATAAGTTCATATTATAATAGTTCCTTTAAAAACCACGATTTGATAACTTCATTCATTAAGAAACTTACATATCTAAGCATCTAAATCATGATTCCTTTCAAATGTGAGAAAACCTGTTATAAAAAAAAATTGACACTTTATCTTAAAAGTATCCTTTAGTCATAAATCATCACTTTCTTAAAATACTTCTTAGATAATGTATTTAAAATTAAATATAATAATACTATCTTAAAAATTATTAACTAGAAGTAACATATACTTTCTTGTATCTCTTCTAAAATCATGCACTTTAAATTAAAGATAATAATACTTTCTTGAAATAATTATTGAAAATAATGTACTTAAAACTAAATATATGGTGTTGAACTCTTTCTTGAAATACTTCTTTAAAATATTGAACATACTCTATCTGTGAAATTCATGCATATGAAATACTACGACAAGGTTTTCAAATAACTTTGATTAGAAAAGGGTCCATATGGAATAATAAGCATGAACCATGAATCAATAATCATTATTGACATAAATTACTATAATTTTGATGATAAAATCAAGAATCTATAACAAGAGATAAAGGGAATTCAAAATACAAAAATATGTGGTAAAATACAACTTTGATCTTATAAACATATATTGTAGAAGTAGAGCATGAGGAAGAACAAAGTTCCTCACTTTAATAATATTACACACCTTAAACACTCCATGAATCTTGAAGAAGAATGATCAAGAAATCCTTTCTTGACATTCTTGAATTAATTTCTTGAAAATCCTATGACCGAGATTAAGATTTCTATTAATGATTCATTATTATGAGAAGGAATTTGAATTGGAAAGATTGAATCTTGTAGAACGACTTACCTTGAAGAAGAAGTTTGGAAAGGATTTGTATGAATCTTGGTTGAAAGTTTTATGCTTGCTTTTCCTTATATTTTTATCATAGAATTTGAGAGAGAAGAGAGAGAGAGAGAGGAATTAAATGATGGAAATATGATTGTTTAGGGCTTTATAGAAGTTTAGAAAACCAATTTTAAGTTTTCCTAGGGGTATAAGGACAAGAAAATTACATTGTTTAGAATTTTTCCCACAGCCAAAAAGGAACTACACTGCATTATTTAGTGAAATGATTATAACACTCTACTCTTAACTCGAAATGATGCAAAATTGGTGGCGTTGGAAAAAGATTCATAGAGCTTTAATTTGGTAGGTTACGGGTCACATAAATCTTCATATCTAGGAGATATTATCGTTTGAAGTTCAACCAAGTTAAAATCTTATCTACAAACTCAACCAATATCAACTCTATGTTAAAGGACTCTTATGACTTCAAATTATCTCCAAATCTTTTCCCACACTAAACAATTGACCTTAAAACCTATTAAAAATTAAGAATCACTCGATATGACCTAGTACATATATGAAGAATGGTTCAGATCTTAGCTTAGAGATTTTTGGGTGTTACATTATCTCCCACTCAGAATCATTCGTTCTCGAATGATGGTCAAGTTGGAATACAAGAGAAAATAGCTAGTTCTTTTAAGGTTTGATTCAAACCACATTTTCTTATCGCATTTAAGACTAACTCAAAGTCATAAAATGTTACACATAATTTAGTTATACTAATCTAAAACACAAGATTTATATTCTATACCTCTTTAGAGAATTTCATCCTAAGAATACTTCTCTTTACAAAAGCATTCAACAAACCTAGAGTTCTAACCAATAAGCACTTAATGCATCATGCATTCATCCACATGTTATCAAAACCACATTCAAACATAGTAATATAGCCACTTCATGTTATTAACACCACATTCAAGTCTAGTACTATAACAAATTTATGTTATCAACACCATATTCAAGCCTAGTACTATAACCACTCCATGATATAAACTCCACATTCAGGCCTAGTACTATAACAACTACATACAATTCTAGGTAACTAATTATTCTAGGAATTTTTTCCTTCTTATCATCTCTACCAATAAATTTTTTATGAATTACTATAAAGATACACACCAAATATTCTTGTCTAGCTATACATATAACCAAGCCTCATTTTGGTCTTCCTCCACACTTACAATCTTATATATATGGAATATGCATACTACTATTTTCACAATAAGGGTCGTCTACCCTCTCATATAAACTAATACTAAGTTATTATTGACATGGCTATCAAAAGTGAATGAGAATCACTAGAAGGTATTGGAGTGAAAATATCATAAGCACGAATAGTTAAAGAAATTTGATAGAGAATATGCATGACATAAGGTGATTTCACTGGCCTTTAAGGATATATAATGAGTTTATGGGACTGAGGGTACTGTGAAACATGGGTGCATATATATCATGATTCATATAACATAGGATTGGAAATTCTTGATTTCATGAAGTAAGATTGGAATCGCTATGCTGAATTTTTTGCTTCATATTATAGGAACTAAGCATAGTCATGAATCTGTCTGAACTGCACGAGCATAGGTATGTGAATAATGCTGATATGCAATAAATAAGCAAAGTGAAATATGAGGAATAAGCTAAAGTAGGAATGAGCTGTTATCACATAATATCTCTTTCTAAGCACATCACCTTATCATCCCCCGCTTAGTTGTAAGACTGACATTTTAAGTCTTTGGACCTATTTCATATTCTCTAAATTATTCTACATTCACTTTAATCAAGGATAATTAATAAGAACACATAGAAAATTATAAGCTTAGAGCCTCACATGACTATATATTATACTATCTTGGGTGCCCATCTCTCTTCCTAAGGCTTAAAGTATTCTTCTACCTAAATATTTTGTTACAACTTAATACTTCACATAGGGAACAAATATACTTTATAGTCGCATCACCAAAATCATTGAAAGCCTATCAACTTAAACCACTTCACATGTTAACATCCATTTACCACTTAAAACTTGATCTATATTAACACAATGACATACTCTATGTCACCTTGACCAATAACTTTCTTTGTGATACTAACATAAGATCTACACACACTTATTAAGTCTTAGCCAACGCATAATGGAACATCACCACATTAATAACTTATTGGGTGCATAATTTAAATAACTTACTTTACTCAATTACTATCGCCAATCTTTTAAGGTTAGTACACTTCTAACTTTAAACTTCTAAATCTAAGAAATTCTATTATAATCAGCTCATAACAACACAAATCACACTATCTTTTGGGTGCAAAACTAACCCAAGCATTCTAGTACATATTTTCCTTTCAATGTATTATCTATTAAAAGGTTTCAAAAAAGGTTTGAGAGCATAACATACTTTGGTTCAACGCACGATTCATATGAATAAGAGTGCATTTTTTAGAAAAATTAAGGTTGAACACATGATGTCTCCTCTAAATCCCTTATTCAATCTCTTTACTTTTTGATGGCTATATATGAGAGTACCTCATGGATAAGGATTTGAGATTTACAATTCCTACCACCTCAAGGAAAAGGCATAGGTAGAGAAATTGGAGAAACACACGAACTTGCATAAGTTTCTTAGCAGGAAACTCTATTGCATGATCAAGAATACGAAAGAGGGGAAACAATTCAAAAATACCTTGTATCCTCTCGAAGAAAAGTATAGATGTCTCCATACCATTCTGGAAGACTCTACAGGTCATGACTTCATAGACATCCTAGGACACTTGAACCTTTTGCTCTTAATATCATGTTTTTCAGGACCCGAGACTAACCCCTAGTCGTACCATGATACTAAGAATCACATGCGACTCCAAGCTAACCCTTGATACTAGCATAGTCATGAGAAACTAAATATGAACATGTAAAAGAATGAAAATGACTAAGTGAAAGCAAAATTATGGAATATTGGTTCAATATATTTTTGAACAAAATTTTGTATACAATAAATGTAATATGAAATAGATCTAAAATAAAATAGATTGAATACAACAACTCTAACTAATTGTCTATGCAAACTCTAATAATATTGATTATAGTTAGCGAGACACGAACCATGATTACCTTAACCAATACATGTGAATATATATAACATACTAGAACTATAAACTTACTTGAGTGCTCAAAATAAAAGAACTTATCACCTTCTGACTGAACCTGCAATCCAACTGATATGATCTTGATAGAAAGAACCTAAATCTACATCACATGAAAAATGTAGGTTCAAGAGGTATAATAATTGGTACTTTGAATGTACTGAGTATGAGATATATTCATGATAATTTTTAAAGATGGACCTGATGAATCTGAGATACAAAAATGAATATGAAACTGGAATGACTGAATGTAAGGTCAAAGCAATATTTTGAAAATCATATCATAAGCTGAAATCATACTCTTTGAGGAAGTCATAAAAATCTTTGAAGAAAACATAATTCTTTTGTGGGATATTTACGATTAACTGACATAGATCAAGTGAACTATAACATGGAATCCAGTGTCTTTTTTCCCGCACCGAAAAGAGATTGTCAGTTGCCAAGGTAAAGACCATACATATTAGCTTAAGTGGATTCATTAGCTATTGTCTTTCCAGGACAAATCTATGGAGCATGTAGTTAGGGTCAAAAAGATTGCTTCTAGATATCCAACATCTACTAACGGGACCGTTTCCATCTTAAAGTCCTCTTGGTCTAAGTAAAATCCCAACTGAGTAGACAAAGTTATAATCATATCATAGACTAGATACATGGAAAGGAAAATTTTAAGACTAACAATACAATCATAAGTTTATATTAGAATAGATTCTTTAAAACCAATGATTTCATAACTTCATTCATTAAGACACTTACATATCTAAGCATCTAAGTCATTGACACTTTATCTTAAAAGTATCCTTTAGTCATAAATCATCACTTTCTTAAAATACTTCTTGAAAAATGTACTTGAAATTAAATATAAGAATACTTTCTTGAAAATAATAAACTAAAAGTAAAATATACTTTTTTGAAACTTGTCTAAAATCATGTACTTTAAATTAAAGATAATAATACTTTCTTCAAATACTTCTCGAAAATAATGTACTTAAAACTAAATATAATTTCTTGAACTCCTTAAAAGACTTCTTTAAAATATTGACATACTTTATTTGTGAAATTAATGCATATGAAATACTTTGATAAGATTTTTAAATAACTTTGATTAGAAAAGGGGTCGATTGGAATAATAAGCATAGACCATGAATCAGTAATCAATAATGACATGAATTATCATAGTTTTGATGATATAGTGAAGAATCAATAATAAGAACTAAAGGGAATTCAAAATAATATAATTTTGGGTACCCGCTTTGATGTTATAAACATATATGTAGAAGTAGGGTGTGAGGAAGAAAAAAGTACCCCACTTTCATAATCTTACATAGCTTAAATGCTTCATGAATCTCAAAGAAGAACTATCAATAAATCCGTTTTTGAGATTCTTGAATTAGTTTCTTGAAAATCCTATGGCCAAGGGTTAAGATTTCTATTAATAATTCATGATTATGAGAAGAAATTTGAATTGGAAAGATTGAAATCCTTGAAGAAGGACTTATCTTGAAAAGGATTTGAATGAATCTTTCTTGAAACTTTTATGCTTGCTTTTCCTTAGATTTTTTTCTTAGGGTTTGAGGGAGAAATTAAAAGATCGAAATATGATTGTTTAGGACTTTATAGAAGTTGAGAAAACCATTTTTGGGTTTTCCTAGGGGTATAAGAATAAGAAAATTACATTATTTACAATTTTTCCCTCTGCCAAAATAGAATTGCACTGCATTGTTTAGTAAAATGATCATAACTCTCTACTCCGAACTCGGAATGACGCAAAGTTGATGGCATTGGAAAGAAGACTCATAAGACTTTAATTTGATAGTTTATGAGCCACTTAACTCTTCATATTCTAAGAGATATTATATCTTGAAGTTCAACCAAGGTAAAATCTTATACAAAAACTCAATTGATAAGGAGACTTACAACTCAACGTTGTGTTAGAGGACTCTTATGAATTTAATTTATCTCCAAACCTTTTCCCACACTAAACATTTGACCTTAACACCTATTAAACATTAAGAATCACTCAGTATGCCCCTACAAATATATGAAGAATGATTCAGATCTTTGCTTAGAGATTTTTAGGGTGTTACAGTGGATAAAGAAAGGTCGAGACATGGACTATTGGAAATAATTTCTTTGTTGTACAAGATTGGTTATAACCATACGTTGTTTTTGAGTTTTGTGAAGATCTTGGGTTAAATATTACAGAGGAAGGTTGTGACTTTTGTCTTTTATGAGAAAATTTTTTTCCTTACTAAAATATTTATGTTTATTTACTTATTCTACAATTTACCTTCTTTCATAGTTACTCATGTAATATGGTTCTAGGAATACCTAGGTGTCATCCAATTTAACTTGAAATATCACACTCAAATCATTAAATAAAGGTTAAAATCATGGAAGACTGAAGATGGTTACACCTTAGAACTCAATTAGGACAATCAATAACAACACCACAATGCTTCAATGGTAAACATTATGGATTGTGAAAACTGGTAACATCCAAAATAAATCTCCAATTAAGGAGGTGTCTATGATCGTATATAAAAATATTATCAAACTATGAGTCGGGGTCGAATCCCACGTAGATTGGTGATAGGATTTGCCAAAGTTCATTTCTCAACCTACAAGAGTATGCATGCTATAGCAATAATGAATATAGTTTTGGGGGGTTTTGTTTGTAATAGTTATTGATTTCAGATTTCAATTGTAAAATGCAACACAAATTTTAATCATCAAGATTGGAAAGACTAAGAGTGTGAATTTGATGTGGTGTCAATTTGTTATTGACTAACTATCTTAGAATATATTACCACATGGATAATATTTGGCCTAAATTACTTTCAAAGTTTTTCAACCCAATGAATGTGTTTGTTACCTTAAAACAATGCCATATAAATCTTTGAAAATTACGTTGAGTGGGAAATGTAACGATCCAAAATGGATTTAATGTCACTTGTCTATTTTCACCAAGACAAGTCAGCCTCAACCCAACAATACAAAATAAATGCAAAAGTAAGACAATAATAACACAAAAGCGGAAACCTAGTCATTCTAATATAACCCCCAAAACCTGGTTGTCACGTGAACAAGCCACTAATTTGTAAAATACAAAATTGAAAGATAATTACAAGTCTCAATGTCTTTATTTGTAGGATAGAACAAAACATGAAGTAAAAGTGTAACACTTCAGAATTTGGAAAAGAAAGAAAATAAGTTTTTGGGTTGTAGGTTGTGTCTACGGGTCCCATCTACAGACCGTAGAAGCTTTTTTGGGCCGTAGATGGAAACCGTTGAGAGGAGGAAAAATAACTTTTTCAATACAAATCCTAGTGCTTGTTTTATGGTTCACCAGGATGGCCGGTCATTCTATGTACGATTCCTAGATAGGTCTCGTAGGTGAGTCGTGGATTTAGTGAAATTTTGAAGGTTAAAGTTGGTGTCTACAGTCCGTAGGGTGACATACGAGCCGTAAAATAGGTCTGTCAAAAGTAGGTCCAAATAATAGTTTCTGAACTTTTCTATGGTTGAAAAATACGGTCCGTAAAAAGTCCTACGAACTGTACGTCTCAATCATAGGTCGAGTCCGACAGTTACTTTAAAGGGCATTTGAGTATTTTCTATAATAGTTTTAACCCAATAGTACATCGTTTTACGTTCTACCTTAAGCCCTATATAATGCTTTTAAGCCCCAAATCACCATTTTCTATTCGTTCTCCTAAATCCCCCCCAAATTCTCTCAAAACTAAGGAAGAAGAAGAGCTACAGTTAATCCAAGTCTCCAATTCACCATTCTTTGTGGGATTTTAGCATCAAGGTATGGGTATTCACCCTTGGAGTCCTTTCCTCCATGGGGTCCCTAGGATTTCCAATTTTCTCAATTCAATTTCAAGTGTTTAAGTTAGGTTTCAATCCAATCATGTGGGTTTCATTCAATTGTGATTGATTAATGTTAATTATGTTTTCTAATGCATGATTCAATATTAATACATGATATTTAGTTGAAATTATGTTGACTCATTCCTAAATTATGATTTTCAACTACGAACCACTATGATGAACTCATGAACCTATGAATTTTAGATTTTTGAAGATATGCATGTTTTGATGAAGTTATTAAAAATGACCTGATTGTGCTTTGAAAGGAAAATATTAATGTTACTGTGAAAGGTTTCCTCACGTGTTATTATGATCATGATTGTGAAAGGTATTTCTCACATATAGATTCACATTGGTGAAAGATTTTTCATTTATGTTGAATTATGTTGAAGGAGCTATTCTATGTTTTGATCTTGAAAGATATAAATTTGTATTGGTGATTTCCTTTCCTATGTTATAATGATATTTGACTTTTATCTATTCCATTGGGATATAGACTTAGCACTGAGAGGATTGAGGTGGAGGCTCAAATAGGGTAATTTCCAGTATAAACATCTATTCCCTAACTACGTTCCCTTGTAGGATTGACTTAAATGATCTAGCTAGTGGATCCACTTTAGAAAATGATGATATTTACAAATTCTACCTTGGAAAGTATATTCCCTTTCTTTCGGTATGAGGGATATACCAGATTTCATGATATAAACTCTCATGGTCTTATTGTCATTAAAGTGAATAATATTCCACAAAATGATTATGTTTTCTTCAAAGCTTTCCTCATGTTTTTTATGTTAAAGTATTTGACCATATTTCATGATGTACATATCATTCTTCCTTAAAGCATTTAAATGCTTAATTATTGGTCATGCCTCTCATGTTTTATGTCCATCATGCCATCATGTCTTTTATGCATATTGACCCATATTTAATACATTCCATTTACTAATACATACTTGTGCCTGTAGTATCTCATGAATATATGGTCCGATACTGCTACCTCCCATACTAGTGGCTTGTTGACCTCGTTGACGATTCAAAGTTTCAAGAGTTGGTGAGTCCTCATGTTCTGAGGACTATGACACTATTATTTCTTTCTTCAGATTTTGTATGTTATGTATGGATTACTTCCCAATCACTTTTCTTATAATGTATTAGATGACTTTTAAGACTTATGTTTAGACTTCCACTTTGTCAAACTCTTTAAAATATGAAATGCTTCCTATTGAGTTCCTTAAATTCTATTATATTTTATGATGTATGCGAAGTGTCTTGTGTACAACCTCTTGGGATCCTATAAGCCATGTTATGCCTAGGGTATACTTTTTGTCATGACAAACTTGGTATTTAGAGCACATGGTTTAGAAAGGTCCTAAAATGTCTCATAAGCCAGGTCAAGTAGAGTTTTGTTCATGAGAGTTAAGCTCCAAATTTATATATAGAGAGTTATGAGACATTTTTGAAATTCCACTTCGTTTATCACACAAAATTCGTGCAATAGAGTTTCACTGTATCTGTCTCTTTTCTAATCCTTATCCGATGCTTTTTAGGATATGGACCCTCGAAGAGCATACATTAGAAAGAATGCGGGTGAGAATGTGGAAAGAGAAGCTCATCAAAAAGCTCCATAAGTTCCACCCAACTCTTTGGCAGAGTTTCGATTTGCTTTACAAATGTTGGATCAATCCATGACGACTCAAGAAAATAAAGAGGATATGGTCCATGTGAATCCAAATGTGGGTACAATGTCAACTAGAGTGAGGAACTTCAATAGAATGAATTTCCCAAAGTTTCATGGTTCTAAGGTTGAGAAAGATCCTCAAGAGTTTATTGATGAGGTGTACAAGGTTTTGATGATTATAAGAGTGATGCCAGTGGAAAAGGTAGAATTGGCCACTTATTATCTTAAGGGTGTTGCTAAAGTTCGGTACAACTAATGGAAGGAAGAGAGGGCGGTTAATGCGGCTCAACTTGATTGGGAAAAGTGTAAGGTTGATTTCCTTGATAAGTTCTATCCCCTTGATATGAGGAAGTCAAAGGTACTTGAATTCATTAACCTTTGTCAAGAGAATATGAGTGTAAAGGAGTATGGCTTAAAGTTCACACAATTGTCTAGGTATGCTCCTACTATGGTTGCTGACTCTAGGGCAAGGATGAGTAAGTTTATTTTGGGTTATTTTGGGTTTGTATTGAATGGTGGTTAAGAAACGTCATACCTCCATGCTCATTAAGGAAATGGACATTTCTCGCCTAATTGTTCATGCTCAATAAATCTAAGAGGAGAAACTTGAGGAAAAGTCTAGGGAGGTAAATAGGGCAAAGATCGGTAATGGAGGCTTTTCCTATTCAAGGTCTGATGGACATGGTCTTTCTAAGTTCCGACAAAGGTTTTCCTGTCAAGGTTCCTCCAATGCTTCGGCTCCTAAGTTCAACAAGGAAAAAGTGTCTAACCCTAAGACTTAAGGAGGAAATGGTGGTGGAAATGGTTCTTCGGTTCACGCATGCCAAATATTTTGTAAGTCATTTTGGGAAAATTCTTGATGGGTATAGATAATTGCTTTGGTTGTGGTAAAAGTGTCCAGTGCTTGAGAGATTGTCCTTCTAGAGTTGACAAGGGAATGGATGGTAGGCAAGCTCCGCCTAGTGGTTCTAGTCAAGTACTCCAAAGCAAAATTGGTTTTATGCACTTCAAACTCTTCATTATCAAGATGGTTCTCTCGATGTTGTTAGTGGTATGTTGAAGTTTTTCACCTTGATTTTTATGCTTTGCTTGATCCCAGTGCTACTTTGTCTTTTGTGATGCCATATATGGCTATGAGGTTTGATGTTCTTCTAGATGTGTTGATAGACCCTTTCTCTGTCTCTACTCCAATCGATGAATCTATTATGGTTAAGAGAGTCTATAGAACTTGCCCCATTTTCTTATCTCATAGAGTCACTCATGTTGATCTTGTAGAGCTTGATATATCAGATTTTAATGTTATTCTACATATGGACTGGCTTAATTCTTGTTATGCTTCTATTGATTGTAGAACCCGAGTGGTCAAATTTCCATTCCCTAATGAGCTCGTCCTATAGTGGCAAAAAGGCAAATTCTATGCTTAAGGGTCATTTCATTTCTTTTGTTAAAGCTAGAAATATGATTTCAAAGGGTTGCATATAACATCTTGTTCAGGTTAGGGATACAGATTATGAAACCCCTATCTTTGAGTCGGTCCCCATTGTGAATGAGTTTCCAAAAGTGTTTCTAGATGATTGACCCAGTGTTCCTCCCAAAAGGAAATAGACTGTGGCATTGACCTTCTCCTCAATACACAAACTATATCTGTTTCTCCATGCCAAATGGTTGCAACATAACTTATGGAGTTAATAGAGCAATTGAAAGACTTATTGGATAATGGTTTCATCAAACTGAGTATCTCTCCATAGGGTGCTCCAATTTTTTTTGTTTGAAGGAAAGATGGTTCACTTCGCATGTGCATTCAATACCGGCAATTGAACAAGGTCACAATTAAGAATAAGTATCCTGTTCCAAGAATAGATGGTTTGTTTGATCAACTTCAAGGAGCGAGTTACTTCTCTAAGATTGACCTCCAGTAGAGTTATCACAAATTGAGGGTGAAGGAAGATGACATTCCCAAGATGACTTTTCAAACACGCTATGGTCATTTTGAGTTTTTGGTAATGTCATTTAGTT
Organism: Solanum bulbocastanum; assembly: GCA_037074985.1. Classification (NCBI taxonomy): domain Eukaryota; kingdom Viridiplantae; phylum Streptophyta; class Magnoliopsida; order Solanales; family Solanaceae; genus Solanum; species Solanum bulbocastanum. The sequence goes on from CM073602.1 coordinate 27,683,384, forward strand.
TGACTAATGCTCCGGCCACATTTATAGACTTTATGAATAGAGAATTTAGATAATATCTTAACATGTTTGTGTTTATCAATGACATTTGATTAACACAAGGAGTGAGGATGAGCACTTCGATCATTTAAGGATAGTGTTGCTTGTCCTCAAGGACTAACAACTCATTGCAAAAGTTTTGTAAATGCGAGTTTTGGTTAAGATCCATGGATTTTCTTGGTCACGTTGTTTCCATTAAGGATATTGAGGTAGATCCTGAAAAGACCGATGCTGTTAAGAATTGACCTAAACCTCTATTCCGTTCAGATATTTAAAGTTTCTTGGGTTTGGCTAGTTATTATGGAAGTTTTGTGGAAGAGTTTTCTTCGATTATATCTCCATTCATGGTGTTGACCCAAAAGAAAGTTAAATTCTTATGGTTGGAAGCGTGTGAAAAGAGTTTCCAAGAATTTATGGATAGACTTACCTCCGCTTCAGTGTTGACTTTACTAGAAGGGTCCGATGGATTTGTGGTTTATTTTGATGCTTCAAGGGTTGGACTAGGGTGTATTCTTATGAAAAATGGGAAAGTTATTGCCTATGCTTTAAGGCAACTTAAGATTCATGTAAAGAACCATCCTACCCACGATTTGGAACTTAAGGTTGTTGTTTTTGTCTTAAAGATTTGGAGACATTGTTTATATGGTGTCCATGTTGATGTCTTTACCAACCACAAAAGTTTGCAATATGTGTTCAAGCAAAAGAATCTAAATCTTCATAAAGGAGGTGGCTTAAGTTGAGAAAGGATTACAATATGAGTGTTCTCTATCACCCGATAAGGGGAATGCGGTGGTTCATACTCTTAGACTACTATAAAAAAGTAGCACTATTCATGAGGAGGAAGATAAAAAGGAGTTGGCTTATGATTTTCATAGAATGGCTCGATTGGGCATACGGTTGGTTGATTCTAATGAAAGTGGTGTTATTGTTCATAATAGTTCAGAATTGCCATTATGTCAGATGTGAAAGCCAAGCAAGGTCTTGATCCAATTTTGATTTAATAAAAGGAAACACTGCTTAAAAAGTCTGTTGAGGCATTCTCCCAAAAAGATATGGTGTGCTTCGATATGAAGGTCATTTGTGTGTTCCTAATGTTGATGACTTTAGAGAGAAAATCTCATTAGAATCCCATAGTTCTCGACATTACATTCGCCCGAGATCCATCAAGATGTATCGTGACTTGCAGGAGGTCTATAGGTGGAATGGGATGAACAAGGATATTGTGGAATTACTAGCTAAGTGTCCAAATTGTCAACAAGTGAAAGTCAAGCATCAAAAGTTGGGAGGCTTGTCCCAAGATATTAGAATTCCTACTTGGAAGTGGGAAGAATTGAATATGGACTTTATTATTTGCTTAGCCCGCACCCTCTAACACACGACTCAATTTGGGTTATTGTGTATTGTATGACAAAGGCGGCTCGTTTCATTCCCATCAAAGTTTCTTATTTAGCAGAGGACTATTCTAAGTTGTGCCTAAGGGTAATGGTTAGGTTCCATGGAGTGCCCCTATCCATATCGTGGTACCTAATTTACTTCTCAGTTTTGGAAATCTTTCCAAAAGGGTTTTGGTACTCAGGTTAAGCTTTGTATGGCCTTTCATCCTCAAACTGACTATTAAGTGTAGCATACCATATAAACTTTAGAAGATATATTGAGAACTTGTGTGATTTACTTCAAGGGTAATTATGATGATCATTTTCTTTGATTGAGTTTGCTTATAATAATAGCTATCATTAAAACATTGGTATGACTCTAGAGGCCCTTTATGGTAAAAGGTGTAGATCTCCCATAGGTTGGTTTGAATTAGGTGAGGTGGCCTTGATAGGTCCCAAATTGGTACATGGGGCTACGGAAAAAGTCTGGCTTATTAGATAGGCTAAAAGTGGCTCAAAGTCCATAAAAGTCCTATTATGATGTTAGAAAAAGAGACTTTGAGTTTGATGTAGATGATTGGGTCTACTTGAAGATTTCATTCATGAAAGGTGTAATGAGGTTTGGAAAGAAATGATAGCTTAGTCCCCGTTACGTGGGCCCATATCAAATTTTAAGGTGTATGGGTAAAGTGTCTTATGAACTTGATTTACCTAATGACTTAGCAATGGTGCATCCAATTTCTATGTCTCTTTGTTGAAGAAATGTGTTGGTGATCCAACATTTATTGTACCATTGGAGAGTCTTGGTATAATGGAGGTCTTTCTTATAAAGAAGTTTCGGTTGAGATTTTGGACCGACAAGCTAAGAAATTGAGAAATAAGGAAGTTGCACCTGTAAAGGTCTTATGGAGGAATCAAGGGGTTGAGGCCGCTACTTGGGAGGCCGAGGCGATATGATGTGTTGTTATACCCATCTATTTCCCTCTGATCCTACTCTAGCTTGATGCATTCAATTCCTCATGGTTCATCCTTTATGGCTTATGTGTCTTAGTTTTTCTCATGTTTCTTCATGCATGCATACTCACAAAAACTTGATTTTTGGGAAAATGAATTAACTTGATTGACTACTTCATGATTAGGTGCAGTTGAGTGTGATTTTCATGTATGCCTCATCAAATGATGTCTTGAATATAGTTTAGCTTAGATTTTGATGTTCCTCCTTGGTTATTTGTTGTTGATGAAGTTGCATTCTTTTTAGGTTGTTAGAACTCTTTCCATACTCTCCTTGTATTGCCTTGAGTTCTATTCGAGGACGAATGTTCCCAAGGGGGAGATATTGTAACACCTCAGAATTTTGAAAAAAAAGATGTTTTTGGGTTGCAGGTTGTGTCTACGGGTCCCATCTATAGGCGATAGATGGCAACCGTTGGGAGTGGGGAAAATTAATTTTTCAAAATATGTCCGAATACTTGTTTTACAGTTCACTAGGGCAGCCTGTCATCCTATGTACGAGTCATAGATAGGTCTCGTAGATGAGTCCTAGACTTAGTGAAATTTTGAAGGTTAAAGTTGGTTTCTAAGATTGCTGTCTACGAGCCATAGACAGGGTCTGACAAAAGTAGGTCCAAATAATAGTTTCTGAACTTTCTACTTTGACTAGTATAGTTTGTAGAAAGTCCTATAGACTGTAGGTTGAGTCCAACAATTATTTTAAAGGGCTTTTGGGTCTTTTCCCTAATTATTTTTACCTTCTACCCTAAGCCCTATATAAATGTTTTAAGCACCAAATCATTATTTTATGTTCATTCTCCTAACCCCCCCCCCCCCCCCCACCTTCCCTCCCCCAAATTCACCCACCAAATTCTCTCAAGACTAAGGAAGAAGAAGAAGAGCTAGGGTTAATCCAAGTCTCCAATTCACCATTTTCTGTGGGCTTTTAGCATCAAGGTTTGTGAGTATTCAACCATGGAGTCCTTTCCTCCATGGGGTCCCTAAGATTTCCATATTTCTCAATTCAATTTCAATTGTTTAAGTAAGAGTTTCAATCCAATCTTTTGGGTTTCATTCAATTGTGATTCATTGATGTTAATCAAGCCTTCTAATGCATGATTCAATATTAATACGTGATATTTAGTTGAACCATGCCTAAATTGTGATTTTCAACTATGAACAGCTATGATGAACTTATAAACCTATGAATTTTGGATTTATGAAGATATGCATATTTTCATGAAGTTATTATAAATGAATTGATGATTCTTTGAAAGGAAAGTATTAATGTTATTGTGAAAGGTTTCCTTACATGTTATTATAATCAAGATTGTGAAAGGTATATCCCATATATGACTTTACATTGGTGAAAGGTTTTCGCATCTTTGGTGAATTATGTTTAAGGAGCTATTCTACGTTTTGACCTTGAAAGATGTGGATTGGTATTTATCATTGCCATTCCAATGTTATGATGATATTTAACTTTTATCTATTCCATTGGGATTTAGACTTAGCACTAAGATGATCTGAGGTGGAGGCTCAAATAGAGTAGTCTTTTGTAGCAACCTCTAACTACGTGCCTCGTAGGATTGTCTTAAATGACCTAGCTAGTGAATCCACTTTATAAAATAATTTATGTATAGATTCTACCTTGGCAAGTAGATTCCCCTTCTTTCCACATGAAGGATATATTGGATTCCATGATATAGCTCTCATGGTCTTATTGTCGGTTAAAGCTAATATCCCACAAAATAATTATGTTTTGTTCAACGCTTTCCTCATGTTCCTTATGTTAAAGTATTTGACCATATTTTATGATATATATGCCATTTTCTTGTTAAAGCATTTAAATTTATAAATATTTGTCATGCCTCACACGTTTTAAGTCCTTCATGTCATCATGTCTTTTATGCATATTTCCCTATATTTAGTACATTCCATGTACTAATGCATAATTGTGCCAATATTATCTTATGAATATAGGGTCTGACACTCCTACCTCCAATACTCTTAGCTATTTGACCTCGTTGACGATTCAAAGTTTCAAGAGTTGGTGAGTCCACATGTTTCGAGGACTATGACACTATTATTGCTTTCTTTACTCCTGTCATCAGATTTTGCATGTGATGTATGAGTTACGTCCAAATTTCTTTCCTTATAATATATAAGATGACTTTTGAGACTTATGTTTAGGCTTCCGCTTTGTCGAAGTCTTTTGAAATATGAAATGCTTTTTATTGTCTTCCTTAAATTCTATAATCTTGTATGATGTATGCTTTGTGGCTTGTGTAGGGCCTCTCGGGGTCCTATATGCCATGTTACGCCTAGGGTATACTTTGGGTCGTGATAAAAAGAAAAAGAGGGCCCGTGGGGACGACAAACAGCTACCTCTCAAAATCCCTTCAAAGCCTCAGAAATCAAAAGAAGAAGAAGATCACACGGTTCCGGGCTTGGAATCTACGAAAGTGTAGAAAAAAAGAGTGAGTACCAAACAACACGATACTCAGTAATAAACCTATTAAACAGAGCAAACTATTAAGAAAACGAGTACTCATTTCATCCCAACCAAACTTCCTCAAGCTACAACCTGGATAGAAATCAGCCCAATCTAACAATTCACAAACACAATTCAAAAGTTGGCATAGTCACAATCCAAAAGTTACTGTTCATCAATCATAAGTAACATTCCATCAACCAGATGTATCAAGTCATCAATCACAACTATCAAGGTCATCAAGCACAACAATCAAGCATACCAAACACAAGTATGAAGATTATCATGCACGAATATCAATCATGACACATGGGAACACCCATAGTCTAAGTACTTGCCATAAATAACCTCAACATCAATATTACTACCTGACAATGACCTTACAATCAATAACACTCGCTGAAAATGACCTCTACATTAATAACACTTGCCGATAATGACCTCGACATCAATAGCACTTGTAGGCAATGACCTCGGCATCAATAACACTCACATGCAAAAACATCAGGATAATCACTCACCGTTAAAATCCTCGACATCAATAACACTCACTTGCAAAAACATCAGGATAATCACATTCACCGTTAAAAACCTCGACATCAATAACACTCACTGGAACCTTTTCTTTTTGGCGTGATCATCACATGTCTCATTATAGTGCACAAAAATAAATGCAAATAGACAATTTCAAACCATAAGGAAGAGACAATAACTCAAGCAATTCAAGTTCACAACGATGCCATAAAACATTTAATCAATCAACAATTAAGGTCCACAACAAGGCAATTAACATACCATAATCAACAAGTTGCCTTTTTCATAATCCCCTTTTTATTCATTAAGATCAATCATGTGGGATAATTGAACATATCACCTAATTTTCTTTACTCCCCAACGCACACAATGAAGGGAAATACAAAATTCTACAAGGTTTACAAGGTTTAGAAGTCACTTTCCTCAAATCAATCAAAAGTCAATCCAAGACTTGAGTCTTTCTTTCCGAACAAGGTCCAAGGCCACACAATCTAGTAATCTTAATAAAATTCCGGAAATAACAACACACATATCATACACATTGAAAAATAATTCAGTCAACTCAAAAACCCAATTCCAAAAATGTGGTTTGAATCAAAAAATCTTTACTTGAAAATGTTATCCAAGATATTTGGAACTCATTGGTCAAAGCCATTTTAAAAAAGGGATTAAAATTCGTGCACAATCAGCATTTTTACTTTAGAATTAAAGTTTTGAAAAACCTTATCATTTGTCAATTAAAATATCAAATTTTGATGTTAATATTCACAAATTAGAAAGGCTTACCTAATTGATTCATCACAAAAACCTCTCTAAATTGCCTTCAAGGGTTCTCCAAAACTCAGAATGGGGAAAATAGGATAGAACCCCAAAATTTCAGAACAAAAACCCTACCTGATCTCGCAGAAGCGAACACAGATTTGTAAAAGTGAACCCTGAAAATATTCTTGGTCTTAGCTTTTGTGAAAAGGCCTTTGATTTCATTAAGGCCGAAAAAATGAACCTCCCTTCGTGATCGTGAAGGTCCGATCACCTGGTCTTTTGCTTTCGCAAAGAACTGAAGATTCCATGCACTAGAAAAATAAGCCAACTTTCAAATCCATCGAATGGACCCTCAGGATTCGTTCAAAACCCCATACAAATATACCATATAAGTAATTTTGCTAAACTCGACGTTCAAAACATAATAGAATCATCGAAAGACAAATCCGAGGAATCCTTGACCTGAAATATGTGCAAGTCACAAGAAACTAATCATAACCGCCTAAAAGGCCAAAACAAGTTCATGACTTCTAAAAATTCACCCAAGGCCTCACTTAGGCCTAAAATAATTCTCCGAATGCAATAGAACTCTAAAAAATCCATTCTGAGCGTGTGAACCTTGAATGTTAACAAAAGTCAATCCAAAGGCAAAAAATTCACAAATTTCCAAATTAGGAACTCAAATCCTCCAATGGACTCTGAATTAGAAATCAAAAACTATCTTGGATCAATTTCTACATTCTTGGATTGATAGAATCAATGTAATTCCATTATGAGACTCGAAACTTCAAAAGACACCAAAAATCACTTTTCAACAACTTTAGCCTTCCAAAGTAAAAATCTTACACAATTCACCACTTTAACTCAAAACTAGAAACCAATCTCAAAATCCAATAAAAAATGACCGAGGGTCAATGTCGAGAGGGGTAAAAATTGTAATTTTACACAAATTTCCAAAAGTGACATTTCGGGTCATCACATCATCCACAATTAAAAACTATGTTCATCCTCGAACATTAAACAAAAGAAAGTACCTGAAACCTCGAAAAGATGGGGATATCTCGTACACATATTTAACGTAGTCTCCCAAGCCGCCTCACAACATGAATGATGTTTCCCTTGCACCTTTACTGAAGCAATCTCCTTATCCCTAAGATTGCGAACCTTCCTATCAAAGATGGCTATAGGCTTATTCTTAAAGGATAAGTCTAGACCCAACACAACCAAATCTAGTGAAAGCACATGAGACTGATCCGGCACATACTTCTAAAGCATGGAGACATGAAACACAAGGTGCCTAGCTGACAAGATAGGTGGCAAGGCTAACTTATAGGCCACCTCTCCTACTCGACTCAATATCTTTAGAAAGTTATAATGAATCTACGGCTAAGATTGCCTTTCTTTTCGAATCTTATCCCACCTTTCATGGGTGACATGAAAAGCCAAACATGGCTGCTCTCAATAAACACTAAGGCTCAAAATCTCCTATCGGCATAACTCTTCTATTGAATTTGGGTTGTCAACATTCTACCCTAGATCATACGAACCTGGCCCCATAACATCTCTTAAAGAGTCAGTATCCAAAGAGTCCATCATTGTCGAATCAAACCAACCAATTAGAGATCTACATAACTTGCCATAAAATGCCTCAAATTGGGCCATCTGAATAGTACAATGATAAGTGTTTTTGTCGACAACCTTTAATAAGGGCAACTCTAATCCCATTGACGACCAAAATTATTCATACAAAGCTTAGAGCATGTCATCCAACACCTGAATCATCCGTTTGGACTTACAATATATCCCAGACAGGAAGGTTGTACTCATATCCAACTGAGTACCCAAACCATGGTGTAAGGCCTTCCAAAAGTGAGAAGTGAACTGTGTTCCTATATCAAAGACAATAGAAATGGGAACTCCATGTAGTTGAACTATCTGACTAATATAAAACTTGTCTCACTTTTACAACGTATACTTTACTCGAACAAGGATGAAATAGGTAGACTTGGTCAGCTGATCAACAACCACCTAAATTGAGTCATAACAACCCACGATGGTAGGAAAACCCACAACAAAATCCATTGCGATCCATTCCCATTTCCAAGTAGGAATATGCATCCTTTGTGATACACCTTCGGGCCTCTAGTTCTCCTACTTGACCTATTGGTAAGTCAAGAATATAGAAAGAAACATTACAATATCCCTCTATATGCCACACCACCAATAAAGCTGACTCAGATCATAATACATCTTTGCCGCTCTTGGATGAATAAAAGATCGAGAACAGTGGGCCTTCTCAAGAATCAATCTAATCAACTCGCTGGGAACACAAATCATGCCTCAGATCCTCAAGACACTATCAGAATCAAGGACAACCTCTTTGGCTTCCCCTCTCATCACATTGTCTCAAATGAGACACAACTTCTCATCATCAAACTGGTGCTCACATATCTATTCAACTAAGGAAGATCGAGCCTCTATGAAAGTAATCAAACCACCACTCTCTTATGAAATCTGCAACCTAACAAGGCTGCTGGATGTTCTCTAAATATTTCTAGCCAACGATCTCTCTCAACATTGATAGCTGCAAGAATCCCCATACTAGAAGACTTCCTACCAAAAGCATTGGCCACCACATTGACCTTCCCTCGATGATACAAAATGGTGATATTATAGTCCTTTAGTAACTCAAGCCATATGTGTTGTCTCAAGTTCAGATCCCTCTGACTAAATATGTACTCAAGACATTGATGGTCAATGAAGACCTCATAATGAATTATGTACAGGTAATGATGGCATAACTTAAGCAAAAAATAACAATTGCCAAATCCAAATAATGAGTAGGGTAGTCCTTCCATTGGTCTTAAATTGTCTCGAAGCATAGGCGATCACCTTTACCTTCTACATCAGAACACTACCTAACTCGACTCCAGAAGCATCACAATAAACAGTTAAATCCACACCCTTCTCCAGTAAAGTCAAAATAGGAGTCAAATTCAACAAGGTCTTGAGCGTTTGAAAGCTCTCCTGAGACTCATCAGACCAATGAAAGCTTACACTCAATCAAGTCAATCTAGTCAAAGGAGATGCAATAGTGGATAACATGAACAAACCACCTATAAGGGCATCTCCAACCCTATACTCTATTTTACTCTCCAATTATAGAGTTTTCCATTTTTTCAGGAAACTAAATCCAACCTAATTCTCTATTTTACTCTCTAAAAAAAAATCTTTTTCTCTCTCCTCAATAGTCACTATTATATTATTATTTCTATTTCATTCTTATTTTGTTATTTCATAATATAAATCCTTTACTTCTTTTTCCCAAATAATTACTTTATATAATTTTCATGTGATATAAAATTTAATTTTTTCAATTTTTTTATTTAATATAAAATTATATTCTATTCTAAATTTTTAAATAACATAAATTACAAGAAAATATACTATAATATACGAATTAATGGACAAATTCAAATAAAAATGAAAAAAAATTACATAAACATTACATAAACACTCAATTTTCAAAATTATTACATTGCTCCCATAAATGCTCTATTAATGCATTACGGTGTTCAAAATGAACATTTTTGTCCGTAAAAAATAAAATACTATTAATTCGAGCTTAAAGTAGTACATATTAAATAAGATATTATAAAAAAGAAATATTATATACAATTAAGAAGAATTACAAATATTAGATATTTAATTAAGGACATTATATGTAAAATAATATGTTAATTAGAAAGTAATAGAAAAAAATAATAAACTAATGAAAAAGTAAAATAGAGAGTGTGAATAGTAGTTCTCCAAATTTGGAGAAATACTATTCAACTCTTTAAATTTGAAGAATAGAGAGTGATATGCAGGTGGGTTGGAGTGCCTATTCCCTATATTAGTCCCCAAATATAGAAAATAGAGAGTAAAATAGAAGTCGGTTGGAGAAGGTCTAATAACCAGCTAGCCCTATAAAACTCCAAATCTTAGTAACTACAGTAGGCCTGGTCCAACCTCTAACTTCCTCAATGTTGGATGTATCCACCTGAATACCATTATTGGACATCACGTGTCCCAAAAATGCAACAAAATCAAGCCAAAACTCACACTTTGAGAACTTGGCATACAAAATCTCTTCCCTCAATCTATGGAGCACAATCCTCAAATGTCGGTCATAGTCCTCCTCAGTCATGGAGTACACTAAGATGTCATCGATGAAGGCTATCACAAAAGAATCCAAATATTGTCGAAACACCCCGTTCATTAATTGCTCGAACATTGTAGGGGAATTACTCAAACCGAAGTACATAACAGGAAACTCATATTGCCTAAATTGAGTCTTGAAAGCGGTCTTAGGGATACCCGATGCCTTAATTTTCAGTTGGTGATAACCAGACCTCAAATCAATCTTAAAAACAAAGTTGCCCTTTAAAATTGATCAAATAGGTCATTGATGTTAAGAAGAAGTTACTTTTTCTTCATTGTAACTTTTTTTCAACTACCGGTATTCTATACACATCCGCATGGTTCCATCTTTCTTCTTCAACAACAAGACAGAGGTGCCCTAAGGAGACATACTAGGGAGAATAAACCCTATGGGAAACAAGTCCAGCAAGTGATCCTTCAACTCTCCTGGATCCATAGAGTAAGGAAGGGTATAAATGTCTTGGTGTCCGACTCTAAGTCAATAGCAAAATCAATATCTTTATCCAGAGGAACCCCTAGAAGATCAATATGAAACACATCCAAAAACTCTCAAATTACAATAAAAGAATCCATGGGTGGTGGCTCAACTAGTATTCCGAATAAAGGACAGATAATAAAAATATCCTATATCAACCAACCTTTGAGCTTGAATGAAAGAGAAAACTTTGCTAGGGTAAGAACCACTAGCAGTCGTCCACTCAACTTTTAAGATACTCGAGATCTCTAAGGTCATAGTCTTAGCATAAAAATCAAGAATAACATGATGCAAAGAGATCCAATCCATACCTAAAATAATATCAAAGTCTACCATCCCCAAATTATTAACTCTACCCAAGTATCAAAGTCAACCAAAGAAATAAAACAGGACCGTACACTCAATCCACCGCTAAGGACTCACCCACTGGTTTAGAAACATGAATAGACATATGTATACTATCAAACATCATATCAAATGTAGAAGAAAAATAGGTAGACACGTATGAGAAATTAGGCCTAGATCAAACAATACAGATAGAGATGGAAAACTAGGATGATGCATGTAATCATAGCATTAGAAGTCTCAGCCTCTAACCTTCATGGAAAAACCATAACTGCCCTTGTCAACCGCTTCCAGTATGAGTTGTACCTTGACCCCTACCTTACTAGGCAGTACAACCTTTACCAGAAGCTTTGTCGCCTCTACATATCTGACCTCTGCCTCGACCCCTTGCTGGAGGCGCTAAATCTCTATCTGGAGTAGAATAATAAGTATGCTGGTGTCCTGAGTGTGTTTGCAAAGGACACTACCACATCATATGACCTAGATCCCGCACACAAAAAATAAGACCTCGGTGTGGATGGTTGCTATGACCGACCAAATGAACCACTATGGCCAAACTCACCCAAAATGGTAAGACCCTCAAGATAACTACCTACTCTCAGCTACTGGAATGGATGCATGGTAAGTACCACGACTCAGAAAAGAGATATCTCCTCTATGTGAACCTCTACCTCCATATGAGGCTATAGAAAACTGTCAACATGATCGGGCCCTCTTAGGGTTGCCAACCCCTCTCTAACTAACAACTCCACCTCCTTGGTGGTATTCATGAAGGACTGGAAAGAAGCCTCATTCTCTTGCTGCTCTGAACAGATAAGACTTGATGGAGAAAGTCAACCCTTTCACGAACCTGTGGACCCCCTCTGCCTCATCCAGAATAATGGTCATCGCATGCCTAGATAACTCACATAAATGAGACTCATATTTATATACAAATAAACTGCCCTGTGTTAATCCATCAAACCTCAATCGACTCTCCTCTCTCACACTTCAAAGAATAAAGCGATCTTGAAAAGCACTAGAGAACGCATCCCACTGTGCCGAAGGAGATCCAACTTGTCTAGACCTTACATAAATAATCCACCACTCTCTGGCTTGTCCACAGAGTTGAAGTGCAACAAAACAAACACCAAAAGCATCACCCAAACATACTTCCTTCTAGCATCTCATGGCATAAAATAAAAAACTCATGAGAATCCTTGCTCTTACCACACTAAAATTAGGGTGTTTTCATATTTTGAAACATCTCATAACACCGCTTATCATCAACTGTCAAAATAACCTTAGGAGCAATTTATGTGCCTACTACTAGTTTAGAAACCATAGGTGGCAGACCCACGTAATCATGAATAACTCGACCCTAATGCTGACCTGGGGTTAGTACTCTACTCCTATTTGCGGACTCTTTGGTTTTCCTATTGTACTGTAAATAGAAAAGCTCTTTAGTACACCTAAAATCCTCACCAAAGTATCCTAAAACAAAGGAATTGCAAATCAGGAGAAACCCGGTCCTCAACAACCTCAAACTGTGGCTCAAGAGAGACCTCTCTAGCTCGATCTCTAGCTGGTGCCTCTCCAAGGACACAACCTCTAGCCGGTGCTACTCCACTAGCACGACCTTTAGATCGAGCCCTACACCTACCCCTAGGTGGGGTCTAAGAAACCACCTCGAGGACTACCTTCATTCTACCACTAGAAATAGAAGATATGGTCCTTGACATTAGCCAAAACAACACGTGGAATCTCAACACTAGAAAAGATAACAAGGCATAGTAAGAAAGGATAAATATAATGAAGTTTTCTAACAATCTTCGTAGCCTCTTGAAGATAAGTACAAATGTCTCCGAACCAATCATCAAGACCCTACTTAGACTTGGCTTGAGCACACGTGAGACTTATGAACCTGGGCTCTGATACAATTTTTCATGACCCAAAATGGACATGATGACAGTTGTCTATTCCCACCAAAACAAGTTAGCCTTAACCAACAATACGAAATATGGAAGTAAGACAATAATAATACAAATGTGTAAAAAGACACTAATGTATGAAATATAGAATTGAAAGATAATTACAAGTCTCAATGTCCTTGTTTTTTGAATAGAAAAAAACATAATGTAAAAGAAACAAGAGGGTCCACCGGGATGACAAACAACTACCTCTCAAAATCCCTTGAAAGCCTCATAAGTAAGACCAAGAAGATCACAAGGGTCTAGGCTAATGAGTACCAAACAAAATGGTACTCAACAAGAAACCTATTAAATAAAGTAAAACTATCTATAAAATGAGTACTCCTTTCATCCCAACCAAACATCCTTAAACTACGACTTGCATAGAAATCAGCCCAACCTTACAGTTCACAACCACATTTCACAAGTTTCCATAATCACAGTCCAATATTTACAATTTATCAATCACAAGTATCAAGTCATCAATCACACATATCAAGGTCATCAATGACAACAATCAAGCATACCAAACACAAGTATCAAGATTATCATGCACAAATATCAAACGAGACTCATGTAAGCACCCATAGTCAATGTACTCACCAAAAATGACCTCATCGTCAATAACACTCGCCGATAATGAGCTTGGTATCAATAACACTCATTGTCAAAACCTTATAATCAATAACACTTGCCGATAATGACCTCATTATCAATAACACTCGCCAACAATGACCTTGGAATCAATCACTCACCAGCAATGGCTTCGGCATCAATAACACACCCCGATAAAGATCTCAACATAATCATATTTGCCGGCAAAGACCTCGACATCAATAATATTTACAGGAACTATTTCCTTCTACTTTAACAACACATGTCTCATCACAGTGCAAATAAATCAATGCAAATAGGCAATTTTATATCATAAGGAAGAAACAATAATTCAAGCAATTCAAGGTCATAATGATGCGATCAAAATATATTATCAATAAACAATTAAGGTCCATAACAAAGCAATTCGCACACCATTGTCAATACATTGCCTTTTTCACTAATTCTCTTTTTATTCATTAAGATCAATCAAGTGGAATAATTGAACCCATCACCTTATTCCCATTACTCCCCAACACACACAATAAAGGAAAATTCAAGATTCTACAAGTTTTATAAGGTTTAGAAATCACTTACCTTAAATTAATAAAAAGTCAATCCAAGACTTGAGTCTTCCCTTTTCAAACAAGGTCCAAGGCCACAAAATCCAGTTCAATGAAGTAATCATAATAAGATTAGGGAAATAACAACATTCATATCATACACTTTGAAAAATGGGTTGATTAACTCAAAAATCCAATTCCAAAAATGAGATTTGAATTCAAAAATCATTACTTGAAAACATTACATTTGGAACTCATTGGTGAAAATAATTTTTTTTTTAAAAAAGAATTAAAATGAGTTCACAATCACCATTTATACTTTAGAACTCAAGTTCTTAAAGAATGTTGCCATTTACCAATCAAAATCTCAAGTTTTGATGTTAATATCCATAAATGATTAATGAATTATGAAGTTTAAGAGGTACAAAGGCTTATCCAATTGATTCTCCACAAAAAAACTCTCAAAAATTACCTCCAAGGATTCTACAAAACTCAAAATGGAGAAATGGGGGTAAACCCCCAAAATTTCAGACCAAAATCCCTCTCTAATCTCACAAAAGAGAACATGGGTTCACAAAAGTTAACCCCAGAAAAATTACCGGCTGTCGCTTTTGCGAACATGCCTTCAGTTTCGTGTAGGTCACAAAAGTGAACCTCCTTTCACGATCACGAACCTCAGGCCACCTGGTCTTTCAATTTTATAATAAAACCTTCACGAAAGTGACCAAGGCTTCACTTTCGCAAATCACTGTAAATTCTAGGCACTAGAAAAATCAGCCAAATTTCAAATTATTGAATTGACCCTTGGGATTCATTTGGAACCTCGTACACATAAACCATATATATAATTTGACTAAACTTAACGTTTCAGGTACAACAAAACTATCGAAACATGATTCAGAAACCTCCTTGACCAAAAATCCATGCGAGTCACAAGAAACTAATCATAGTGCGTAAAAGGCCAAAATATGCTCGAGACTTCTAGATATTCAACCAAGACCTCAATTAGGCCTAAAATCATCCTCCGAATCTAACAAAACTCTGTGAATTCCATTCCGAACATCCAAACATCGAAAGTTGACCAATGTCAACCCAAAGACTAAAATTTCACCAATTTCCAACTTAGAAACTTAAATCCCCAAATAGACTCCGAATAATGAACTGACAACTCTCTTAGACTAATTTCTTCATTTCCTGACTGATGAACTTGATTGAATTCCATTCCATGACTCGAAACTCCAGAAGGCACTGAAAATTATTTTTTAACAACTTTAGTCTTTTAAAGTCAAAAACTTTTATAATTCACCACTTTCACTCAGAACTCGAAACCAATCTCAAAATCCAATAAAAATGACTTCGGGTCAAAGTCAAGAGGGGTAAAATGGTAATTTTATATAAATTTTCAAAAATGACCTTCTAATTCATTATATGGAATACACTTTCTATCTCAATTCCTTAAATAAGGGTTTAATCGGATTTAAACTATTTCTAAATCTAATCCTTTGATTTAAACTTCAAGTCCACATCATTGAAGCTTTACCTTATCTGACTTCTCTTTCTCAAGAAAAAGTTAAATTAATGTTTGCAAGCAATCATTAAATTTGGAGTAAAACTTGAAGAAAATAATAGATCCGTGATTTATAATTAATTGTAAGAATGATTAGTCAATACCTATCAAATGTAAACACCCATCTCACACACACACCTCTAGAAGAGAATTTATATACTCATAATAAATGAAATAGGAATTATACCAAGGTTGAATTTCTCAATTGCATTCATTATGAGTAGATATAATCTATTTCATGCTTGAGTTTCAACAAAAATGATATTTTCTTCATAAAAAAGAAACTAAGAATATACTATCAAGTATGCTCTATTCAATATGCAATTCTTTACTATTCACAATACCCAATTTTGGAAAGAATAACATATTCTACTATTGCATAAATTCCCAAAATATCCTTGGAAGCTTCCAAATCACATATTTTTTCCTGGACAATTTTTCCCTTTGGATCTATTTCGACCTATTAGCGGTGGTATTGTGGGACATATGTGCTAAAAAATACTCAACCAACCTTCAATCACTCTTCCTCTGCTGGTTCCTATGAAAATAAAGGTGCTGACTTGTGGCATACATATGTGTAGGCAATAAGACCCTTTGCACCTGCAAAACATAAGCACCATTTATGGCATGCATGCTTAACGCATGTTCCCTGACCGATTTCTTTTCATTCAAATCCTTCATCATCTTGATTTCAAAGAAATATCTACACATACAAGAAAAAATATATAAAATAATTCTAAAAATTATAAAAACAATGTTATTACTCATGATTAAGAGCCAAATGAATTGGTAAAATACCAATTTATTAGAATGTAAGAATGTAAGACTTCATCGTGTGAGAAGATCCTGAGTTGTAGGATATTATTATGAAAGGTCTCAAAATTCCTTCTACCATAGATGAAAATGGGAAAAAATTGTTCCAAAAAGAGAGAACAATGCAACAATTAAGACATCAAGATAATCCAATAGAATGCAAATAAGAAAAGTTTTTATTTGTGGTATAGGTCCTAATTAATACATCAAAATATCATTTATGTACAACTTCTAAGGAGGTATGGATTAAAATGTTCAACATCACCTTATTAAATAGGTAGTACAAGATTTCTAAAATGAATGAAAGAGAATACCTTCAAGAGAATTTCAATAGGTTGATAGATTAAAACAATGAATGAAGTTATATGGAGTGATTTCATTTTATATTGTGGTGCTTCCACAACCACAAGGTGAAAGTGAATTCATTTTAAGTGATTTCATATATCATGTTTCAACTTAGCTTTTTACTAAGTTGTGGTAGCTGATAACACTCAACTACACTTCATCCAATTCTAAGTGTAGATAGTCGAAATCAAGTATTAACCCAACGAAGAGTTGGGATCAATCCCACAGTGAATGATACAGCACAGAATTCAATTACAAAGTAAAAGGCATATTTTAATCATTTGTAGAACTAGAAATTATCAAGACAATCAAAGTATATTGAAGGGGTTTGACTACTAGTGTCAATTGAGGGGATTAGAGTGAACGATTCACAACTATGAAAACAGGGGAGTAATCAAACAGAGAAGATTCCTTTGGAATGTGATCGATTAAATGCCGATTTCGCTATATGGGTGATTATTATCTACTAAAAGAAGTTGAATCTTAGTGATAGACTAGACTTTCAGTGTAACAACTATTTGTCAATCAACTATTCCTGATCAAGCGAGTTTTCTCGAACCTCAACAAGCCTAACAAACTAAGCAGCCCAAAACCTCAATTAATCTACTCTTTTGAGCTATATTAGTAGGATCGAATATGGACCCCCTTTCTCTAGCTAAATCCTAAATAATCCAATCACTGCAGTTATCAATTACTAGCTTTAATCCAAAAACCTCCTTCTCAAAGAAGCTTTGAATACTAAGTTAGAACTGCATGTGCAACTACAATTCATAAATGAAAACTCAACTAATAGTTAAACCCACTTCAAATCAACATTTAAATTAGTAAATGCTAACACCCATAAGCTAATTGAAATATTTAATCACATAATCATACACCCCCAAGAATGCAGGTTTAAGCCAAACATTACACAAGGCAAGAAAATATTACCAACTATGTTCTCCATCAAATTGGGTAACAATTTGCAAATCTTCACAATGCTCAAAATTAGTTCCAAATCAAAACTCAACTCTAAATTACTCTTCAAAAGACTAAAACTAATGTTTAGAGTGTTCTATATCAAAAATTCGGAGTTAGAATGTGTTGGAGCTCCTTGAACTCTTTTCAAAATATCATTTATATGTTCCTAGATTTTGGTCTCTGGGATCATTCGGTGAAGTAAGTTAGGCGTCACCGACTTGGTCAGCGACGCACCGAATGCTCCTATCCATTGACTTCTTAGCTTTCCCCTTTTGCACTTCCTTCCTATAACTTTATGCAACACCCCGTATCCAAAAACAGACCAAACCTTTCTAGAAGGTGCAGGTGCAACCCATGGTTGCCACCCATGGACCATAGGGTGACCCACAATCTATGCTGGTGGTCCGTGTATGGCCACCTGCAACCCTCCCCAGAATCAGCCCAAAAATTTCTCTAAGGCATGACCCACTGCCGAACCCACGGACCGTAGTCCAGATCTCTATATCGAGGCTTCAAAACCTAGTTTTTGAAGTTGATTGATAGACTAACATGATGGATCATGGATCAGTCTACGGATCGTTGATCAGTCCGTAGGTCCAGGTCCTCAGGACCTCCAGAACCTATCCTCTGAAGTCGATCGATGGATTGACAGGATGGATCGTGGATCAGTCTATAGATCATTGATCAGTCCATAGGTCGAGACACCCAGGACCCCCTAGAACCCATCCTCTAAAGTCGTTCGATGGAATGACAGGACGGATCATGGATTAGTCCACGGATTGTCAATCAGTCCATAGGTCGAGATTTTCAGGATCCCCCATAACCCATCCTATGAGGATGATCGAAGGATTGACAGGATGGATCGTGGATCAGTCCACAGACCCTCGATCAGTCCGTATGTGGCTTTAGTAGATTTTAAGTCAAGGGTTGTTTGGTCTTTTCCCCATGCATTGCCCCTAAAATATGTAGTTCTGGTCAGTTTTATACTAGTAAACAAATTAGAACCTAACCTAATCAATTATACACCAAAAGTTCATCAAAATTAGAGCAAATGGAGGAGAAAGTCGAGCAACCTTATTTTAAGAACGCAACAAGTTTCATTAGTTCCAACCCCGAAATCGAAAGATTTCTCCGTGAATTTTGTCATCAAATATGTGGGATTTCACTAGTGGGTTCCTTTCACCCATTAGGTCCCTATATTTCAGTCAGAATCTTGATTCCCTTAATATTATCTAGACCTAGCGTTTCTTGAATGTTAGAAATTATTGGGTTTTAGCTGTTAGAATGATCCAAATCAGATTATCATAATTTTTGTATCATTTTGTGTAGATTTTTTTCATATGTAGTTCTTTTAGTTCATGAATTACACATGCTAAGCTAGTGATTTCAGATATACATGCTTCAGTTTACGAATGTCACATTATCAGTCATAGTTGTTGCATTCTCATAAGTGAGCTATCCAGTACTTCACATTTCAGTCATAAAATTCTTATATACATTCTAATTGGGAGTAGATTCATACCGAGTGGACTAGGGTTCACCGTACTTGAATAGTCCTAGAACTATGTACCTTTGTAGGTTTATAAGTCCCTTTTATGGGCATTACATTTTAGTGATTACGCAGTCTTGCCTCTTTATCTCAGGCAGGGTATATTGGATCCTCTCAATGGGGCTTATACATCGAACTCCACATTTAGCTCATGTGGTTTTATGTCGGTTATTAGTAGCTCCTTTACAGTCAAATTCTATTGCATTTACCATGTTATCAGTTACAGTCAGATCTAAGTCTCAGCATGTTATAAATTTGGTCATTGTATTCAGTTAGTTCATGTTCAGTATTCTCAACATAGTATCATGCTTATCTTTTATTATTGTTCAGATATATGCTTTGGTTCAGTTATGTTTATTGTTCAGCTTTATTCTATCCTGCATGCTCAATACCTTTCAAATACTGACGTATACTCTTCGCTACATCTTTTTGTGATGTAGGTTCAGGTTCTAAGATTCTAGATCACGCATAGATCAGTTCCCAATCTTTAGCTCAGCCATATTAGTGGTGAGTCCTAATTCTCTGAGGACGACATACATGTTTCATTTGCTTTTAGTCTTAGTTTCAGTTTTGCTAGATTTAGCTGGGGCATGTCCCAACACTTCTAGTTAGTTAGAGGCTATTTTCAGACATAGTTAGATTCAACTTTAGCATTTGAGTTTGACCTTTCAGTTATTGTTAAATTTTTAGTTTTATATATTTAGATAGTTTATGGGTATTCCCTATCATTGCAGTTTTTCTTATGATTTAGCTTCCACACAATATTTCCTTATTTTAGTTTATTTAGTATGCTTATGATATGCCAGCAAGGTTAGCTTGGGGTCACTCGTGATCGTAGGTCCCGTTTCCGCATCCAGGGGTAGCTTCAGGGTGTGACACTTTAGGCGGTCTAAATTTCCATTGCCAATCCATTCCACGCTTTGCCGAGTTGCATTTTCCTTCGTCGAGTTGGCTTCTTCCTAGGGCTGGCCATTTGGAACTTTTGGTGAGCTGAAAAACCACTCAGCGATTTTCCTAATTGTCTTGGCGATCACGAGCCTTGCTTTTCTTCAACTTTTTAAATCTTTTCTACTCCGTTTTGCTCGGTAATGCCCATGCCTTGCTCTTTTGTCTTCATTGCTGCAAATTAACACTTTCACATCAGTTTAGAGCATAAAATAGGCATTGAGGACAATAAAAATCTCTATATTAAGCCCTAAATGAGTTGAAATCCCTGACTTATCAACACCCCCAACTTAAAATTTTGCTTGTCCTCAAGTAAAACACAAGATCAATCAGTTCAATAGAGCTGTCTATAAATAGTGTTACTCAAGACAAAACATGCATGCATATAAGGTTTAATCTACACATGCTATGTTAAATTGTACACTCCAAGTTTCAAACTATGATTATCCATCATCAAATAGAATTCAAACTCACAATGCTTGCTTCAAATGCAAATTCAAGCTCAACAAAAGTATTTGAATGCCCTTACATCAAGAATGATTCTATGCTCACACAAAGTTTCAATAAAATTTCAGAATTTAGGAATCAAAAGCAACTCTCACACTCTCATAGATAAACACATGCTCGATTTTCCCCATAGGCTTGCCCTTATTTTCCAATCGACATGACATTAAGCTCAATCAAGATCACAAAGGTCTTTCAAGGCTTGTAACGGGGCGGAGGGTAAAGGTATGCTCATTTTCGCTTAATGACTTCTACCTTCATGAAGCATGTCCGACATTTGATCTTTTTTCCTTTCTTTCATTCTTTTCGATTTTCACTATCCCTCTATATTCTTTTAAGCATGACTCATTGGATACCCCATTTCTTTTATCCATTGTAAAAACTCTATTTCAAAAATTTTTTTATTTTTCAATCTTTTTCTTCTTTCATTTTTCTTCTTTCTTTTTACATGGAGGGAATACATATTTTTCAACATTATCCTTCAAGGGTGAATTTCTTCAAACTTTTTGACTTTCTCCATTTTTCATCACATCCCCAACATAGGCTTTTGGCCTAAGTTGGCTATTCAAAATGACCAATACTTCTTGAAGATTGTAGGTGGGAGAGAAAGAGGTCTAATGTATTTAAGTTTCATCCAAAGAAAATGATAGGCTCAAACGATGCCAAGCAAGGTTCACACTCTCACAAGGTGGTCACAAAAATTTATCATAGCATTGTTTTGGTTCACTCTTCACAAATTGTGCCTATCATCTCTATGATTCGCCTACGTTAGTCGATTGGATATTTTTCTATTACTCTCATATGTCGAGCACCTCCTCATCAGTCTCATGAGGCTCTAACTCAACTTCATCATCTTCCATAGCAGCATCTCCATTGGGATTTCAGAAATAGCCGAAAACTCTGTGCTCGAAACCTCAAGAATGTCTACCCTGCCAAATAACATAGACAAATTCATGGATTTAAGCTCGTCCACATCACGTCTCAAGCCATCAATATCACCATGCAAGACTGTCACATTATAAGGCTACATCCTACCCTATTCACATACCTTCTCTCTCACCGTGAGAGCATCTAATACAAATCCATAGGCAGTAGTCAGCTCCCAATGCTCTCTTAGCTTAGCCCAGATAGGACCTAAGGCAGAAGAAATATCCCTTTCAATCATCCCAGGAATAACAACTTATACTTGAGAGGCATGCTTATCAATAGATTGGGCCAGATGGCCAA
Organism: Solanum bulbocastanum; assembly: GCA_037074985.1. Lineage (NCBI taxonomy): Eukaryota > Viridiplantae > Streptophyta > Magnoliopsida > Solanales > Solanaceae > Solanum > Solanum bulbocastanum. The sequence goes on from CM073602.1 coordinate 27,705,612, forward strand.
TCTTGAACAACGTGGACTGGGTCAATGTGGGCTGGGAAGCAGTAGTAATAGGGGGAAGAGTAGTGGTTGAACTAGAAGGGATAGAAGTGGAAGTGCTAGGGGTACCTGTAGGCTCACTGCCCTAAGTAGAAGGGATTGTGTCTTTCGGCAACATCTCCACATCAACCACCGGGAAAGTGTCCACCTGTGCAACTCTCCTCCACTCACCCTCATCCCTGGTATACTCAGCCTCGATCCTCTGGATATCAGTAGAGGAAGTTGGAGTCACTTCCACATCCGTCTTCTCTATCAATGTCACTTGAGCGCATCGACACAATTCTATAATCAACATTGGAAACAAGAGAGAAGTTTGACTCTGCTTGGCCCTCATGGCCATATCCTTCTCAATAATTATGATGAGATTTAACCTATCTTGGTCTATGATGCATCACAATAATGCAACCATCTGATGCTTCAGTATCGACTCATTCTGTGAGGGTATAAAAATGCTGCTAATGAACCTAAACCAATATCTAGCAGCCACGTTCAGATCCTTATTCTCTATCGAGACACCCACCTCAATCCATGGTGGTGTGATGTCTAAGATCAATAGAGCTAACCAACCTTTCAAGTCGTCTAAGGTCATCTTTTTTATCCGATCCACTAAAAGGTGGATTACATTCAGTGTACTCCCTAGCACCTCATTTATGTCGGTGCTGATGTACTTAACTTTCCTGCCTCACACCACTACAAGCACCACTGGTGTGAAAGAACTTTCATTTTTCTTCCACTTAGGCACTAGCTTCCCGTACTCTGCATAAAACTCACAAACCCAAGAAGAAATGTGGGAGCCTCAGAGCTTGGTGAATATGTGGAACTTGATACTATTCCACACCTCCGGATATTTATTTACTACACTATCTGTAGACAATATCTTCTCCTCTAGAATTTTCTCAATCCCGCAGCCTTCAGTCTGTTTAACAATCGGGTAGGGGGTGCCTGAATTAGTAGCACCGGAGGTACCTGCTCTACTATTTGTGCTGGAGGTGGAGGAGAAGTAGGAGGCACTAGGATCCTGAATGGATCATGTAGAGACTTAGAGTGCAGATCCACTCTCCTCGTCTGTAAAGTATAATCATCTTTGGGCTCAGACACAGAGATTGGCGATCTTGCCCCTGATTTGCCCTCACTTTGTGACTCTGAAGTAGTGAGGTGGGTGGCATAGATGCCCATGCTATCATAGCTTGCCTACTTAGGAGTTGGCTCAGCTAGCCCCTTTCCCTTTCTTATCTTCTCCCCCCTAGTCGGAGGAAGTGCCTGAGTAGCCCGTGCGGGCACATCACCGTCATTGATAATGATTCCCCGTGTTCACTTACGGGGTGGTTGTTTTCTTCCAGGTACTTTAGTCCTAGCCATACCTACAAAACAACAAGGAAAAAACCACTTTTTTAGAAACAGTTTGAAGATTTTTTATAAAACTTGAAAAATGTGTAGGAAAGTTCGCCGAGTTATTGGATGAGTCACTGGACCTATTTAGTAAGTCAAGTTGGGCTCGTCAAATGTTGTAGGATAAAATTTCTCAAAAATCTACTCAAGTCGGTGATGTACAGGACCTTTTAGTGAATCGCCGATGCCATTCTGTGAACTAAAAGTAGATCGCCGAATGTTACAGGATGGTTTCCAAAAATTGGGCTATAAAAAGGCAATCTAATAGGCATTTGGCGAGTTGCCAAGTGAACTCAGTGAGCTCAGGTATATCACTGAATGTGACAGAAACTATTTATCAAATATGTAGAAAACAAGGTGATCCAGGGGACACTTGGCAACCTGCTGAACCATTCAGCGAGTTTGACTAAGCTCACCGAAAGGTCCTTTATGCTAGATTTTGACCCCGACATCCAATTTCTAACCCACAACCCACAAAAATGAAATTAAACACCTATTCTATGTAATTAAGCCCTGATCCATACTACCAATGATCACGAGTGCTCACACTTCCCCCGATTAGTCCAAAATTGAGCAATCGACGTCTTTTGCCCTTAAGAATGACGCCACCCACTCTATCATTGGGCAAAATTAGTTGATCGGTGCAATTGGGGTTACTTAGACTTCACCCACACTAGACCCATCAGTTAAACAACACACACCCACAATTTAAATTAGTTAACACACGAGATTTCACAATTATAGGCTAAAACAAGCATAAATAAAATATGACACAAGCACACACTAACAACAATCATTCAAACAACCAATATTACGCAAACAATTCAACAGGGGTACGATCATGCATTGAAAACTACTAAAAATTTAAAGACGAGATTTGAACCACCAACCACAAGATCAGATAAATGAATGCTAGGCTAGTGAATGCACACGCAAAACGCACAAAATCCCCTCGAGCAATTGATCCCCCATTCAAAAACAATGAGTACTAAGATCTAAAATATGGTTGTGAAAGTGAAAAGGTCAGAAAATATTAACTGAAGGAAGTTTTTGAATTTCAAAATGGTTTTTGGCCTTGTAACCCTTCAGTTCGCGTGCAAGTCGGCAACACTCACTTATGTCGCCAACCATTCAGTGATGCGCCGAATCGCTCTTTCACCTGACAAATTTTATAGAAACTTCATCCATTGAGTTGGTCAAAACGGCGATCTAGATCGGGCTCGCCGACCTGTTCAGCAAGTCGTCGATTGGTGCTTGGGCTTGCCTAATTGCTCCTCTTCTCAAAATTTCAAATTTTCAACCTGTAAATTAAACACCCATTATTTAAACAACAATAATAAAAACTCAAAAACATGGTTTGCTGATGTTTGCGTAATCAAGACACAACTTCCGATGTAATTGTCTACGATCGTACAATAATTTAGTAACCCAACCAAGGATTAGGATCATCCCAAGAGAGTGGTTTTGAGAATTTATAGAAAAATAAAAATTAGTTCTAACTAGTCGTAGCTAAAGACATTAACGAGTAAAAACATTGTAAATTAAAAAGGGGGACACAACAATGTCAATTAACATTGGGGGGTTTTTGTCACTAGTAAATAAAAACAACAAAATGAACAAGGGTTTCTAAATAATGAGAGGGAATCCTTGGGATGTGACGGGAATACGGGTTAATATAGATTATTGTGTACATGTTTTTGATAGGTGATTCATAAAATAATTGTGACTAAGCTAGAATTTAAAGAGGATAATCTCTCTCTCGAGCAACTTACCCTGTTTCAAATGCGTTCCTCTCAGACACCCATTTGCTGCATGAAGACCAGCCTACGCCTTAACCCACTCACTCTCTCGAGCTGAGTGCGTGGATATGGGACTAGGGTTCACTCTTTTGTGCTGAACCTTATGTCGACGCACTCGCACTGGCCATCAATTTAGTGATCTTAGTTTTACGACCTCTTTCTCGAGCAAGCCGAAAACACATAAATAAAATTGTATTTCCAACTACAAATTCGTTAAATTCATCCCCAACCACTAAATGAAATCACTTTTAAACTATGAATAGACTATCAACAAACAAGACCCAACAATTATCTTAACCCATATGCACTAAATCACGCCCCAAGAATTTGGGTTTTTAGCCACACTAATAGAAATTTATACCTAAATAAGCTTGCACTCAAATGGGTATCAAGATTTAAGTCTTATTACAGGCCAAGAATGAAGAATCCAAGGGATGCAAGTCCAAATCCTTGGAGATGAAACCCTCTTCTTCTTTAAGTCTTCAAAACCCTCAAAAATTACTATTCTTTATGAAAATTATCACACTTGTTCGACTCTAGATTAAAATTATAATAATTGTTCCACACTAAAATTAAAACTCTAACTAGTATTTATAGTTTTCACAGATTTGTGCTGCAGCGGATCATTCGGCGTTGTTAGTAGGAATCGCCGATCAACTTGGCGATTCACCCTTTGGTGTAGTTCATCACTGTCTTGCACCAGCCTTCAGCATCATCGTGCTCTGGTTCATTGGGCGGCATGGTACTGCTTCGCAAAACTACTCGGCGATATGCCGATTACTCCCTCTTTTCGCTGACTTGATCCTTTTCTTCAAGGCTCAGCACACTGGAATAAAAAGCAAAGTAAGACCCTTAGGCGACTCACCAAGTAGACTCGGAGATCCTTAGGCCTTCATTTCTTCATTCTTTTTCAGACTTTTTGTTCCTTTTTGCGACGTAGTGTCCATGCTTTACTTAAGACTTTAAATACCTGAAACATAAGGGTTTTCATAAGATATTGAGATAAAATGAGCATTTGATGCCACAATTTTATTAAAATATAGCCTTGAATGAGTCCTATTTGTGGACTCATCAACACCCCCAACTTAAACTTATTCTTCTCCTCAAGAAAACTCAAGTTCAGCTATTTAAAAAGGATGTCTCAAACAGTGCTACACAAGACTCAATCATGAATGCACACAACAAGACTCAATTTACTTATGCAAAGATCAAATGTGCACTCAAAGATTCAAGTTGTGACTCACCAATATCAACGAATCTCATGCTCACAATACCTACTTCAAATGCAAATTCAAGCTCAACTATAGTGATCAAATGCCCTCACACAAAGAATGATTCCATATTCAAACAATGGTTTCACAGTTTAAAGCTTTGGAATTAGTTGCAACGCTGACAATCACAAAGAAGAACATAATCCATAATTTCACCCATAGGTTTGCTCATATTTTCCAATCAACATTTATTTCAGCTCACTCAAGATCAAAAAGGTCTTTTCAAGGCTTTTAATGGGGCTGAGTGCAAAGGTATGGTCATTTAGGCTCAGTGACTTTCATCCTCATGAGATGTGGTACTCGCAACACTTCTTTTCCTTTCTCCTTCATCATTTTCATTGATGCTTATAAGTTATCCTATTATTTACTTTTCAAGAATTGTTTGGAAACCCCCTTTCATTTTTCAACTTTATTCCACTACTTTTCTTTTTCATTCTTTTTATTTTTCTTTTCTGTCTATTTTTTATATGGAGGGGTTCCATTTTCCTCAAACCCATGGGTAGGAGGGACTTTCTTGCACTTCTTGACTTGCCTTCTCTTTTCACCACACCCACAACTTAGGCTTTTGGCCTAAGTTGGCTATTCAAATTAACCACAACTTCATGAGGATCATGGGTGATGGATTAAGAAAGATCTAGTTTTTATCAAGTTTCTTCCTAAGAAAGGTAAGGCTCAAGGGGTGTTCACACTCTCACATGGTAGGTCACAAAAGAGGTATATGTCAAATTGGTACAGACTTTTCGAAGTTGCCTAAGATCATATCAAGATATAACATCACTTAGTTGACCGGACCAATGGGGAAAATTCTAGGATCCATCATGCATAGTTCACAGGTAAGCTTATCACAGTAGGCATTGACACTGTAAGTTAAACAAGACACCACACTTTTGCTAGTGTGCAATGATCATCACAAGAGAATCAATTTGATATAAGGCTAGTCATAACGAGATGCAAATAGTTCACATATTATCTATGCAACTTCATTTGGCTTCGTCGTAGCAGTACATTCATGTTCATTCGATTGTAAGCACTATTTAAGTCATTGATATTGGTTGATACTGAGAATCAAATTTTTGCAAAAGAATAGCCACATTCAACACATAAGAGGTGGCAAAAATGTGCGAAAAATTCAAAATTTTTTGGAAGGGTTAAAATTGTTATGCAATTTAAAAATAAAAAGAGCCAAAAGCTTAAACATCTATAGAAATAGATAAAACACAATTTTAAAACACATAAAACACAACAACCCAAATATATACTCAAAACATAACTATCAACACAAAATGTATGGGCCTCACCCCACCACAATTAAAAAGTATTTGTCCTCAAATGAAAATAAAAGTATCCATAGTAAAAATATAATAAGACGGAGAGGGAGGTAAAGAATGGTCCTCTCTATGCAGTCTCTCTCACTGTCAGGGTCTCGATAGCTGGTGTAGCAGTCTGTATATGGGCATTAGTGCCCGAGTAGCCTCAGACGAAATAGAAATACCGGATCCATTAGGAGCTGCTGTGGACGTCTCAGTCGGCAATGTTTGGATCACTGAATGCACAACCATCTCTATAAGATAAGGCAAGTCTCTGAATATGCCCTCATCTTTGCTCTCCTGTGTCTCCTTAGTATGTATTGATATCAACTCCTCGCTGATCTCTGCATCTGACTCTGCATGTGCTGCGCCATCCCCCTGCACATCTCTAGTGGTCTCAGGAGCATCCTCATCATCTAACCTCTCTAATAATGAAATGAAGTCAGTAGACTTAAGATAGTATACGTCCTTCCTCAAACTTGCAATCTCGGCTTTTAAAGACGTCACCTCAGAGGCTTCCCTCTGTCTGCTCTCACAAGGAATGACTCTCACTGTCAAGGCATCAACAGAAGTCTGAAAGGGGGTAAGTGCTGCTAGTATGGCCCTGTCAATCATCTTTGGAACAGACCTCTCCAGTCGGGTAGCTATCACATCAGCTGAATAGGTCAACTGCCCCATCTTCAAGATCATGGCCTGAGTGATCCTGGAAGGCTGGGAGGATAAGGAAGCATTTAGAGCCAGTGAGGAAGAGGAAGAAGGAGTGGGTATACTTGAGGGCTCAGAGGCCGGAGTAGGCGAAGATGCCTCTACTGGTAATGAGTCAACATTGACCTCTGGAGAAGTATTTGTTGGAACTGCTCTCCTCCTGTCAATCTCCTCTAATGTGAACTTGTCCTCTATACACCGGATGTCTGTGGAGGATGAAGGGATGACCTCTATATCATGCGCAGGATCCTAGGGTACTCTGGTATACCGACATAACTTAGTGATCAAAATCGGGCATGACTGAGAAGTAAGTCTTTGCTTGGCTCTCATGGCCATCTCCTGTGGAGTCAGCAGTTGTAGGTCAATCCGCCTCTTGGACATGATAGGACCAAGGCAAGCCACCTTAGGATGGCACAAAAGAGACTCATTTTGGGATGGCATGATAGTCTGCTGATAAAGCCAAACAAGAACCTGGAGGTGATGTTCATGTCCCTCTTCTCAATGAGAGTTCTTGCATCCATCCACCTCGGGGTGGTGTCAGTAATCATCGAAACCAACCAATCTTTCAAATCATCCAGGGACTGAACAACCGGTAACCCCTCGTAAGAGAGTGTAGAGTGTAGTGGTCTATCGAATATAACATTAATATGCTTGTTGTGGCACTCCACCTCTTTGCCTCTGACCATAACCAATTTCACTGGTCGAAATCCACTTGCCTTCTTCTTATTTTTAGGCACTAACTACCCATAGGCTGTGTAGAATTCTCTTACCTAGGAGGGAATGTAAGGGTCTCGGGGCCATGTGAACTACTCGTATCCATGGTATCGAAGAGTTTCAAACATATCAAGATGCTTGCCTTCCAGACCCTCCATAAATAGTAGCTTCTCCTCTATGATTATTCGGACTCCTTCACCTTTTAGTCTGTTCAGTAGTCTAGGTGGAGGAGCAATAGGCAGTGCACGAGTTACTGAGAGTACTTGAGCTGGCACTGCATTTGATTCAGGAGGAGCTGCAGCTGATGAAACTCTGGTGGGGGTAGGTTGAGATCTAGCTTGGTGTTTGCTACGGCGGTGAACCAAGAGCTCCTCATCGTCCGGTTCAGAAGAATCTGGCTCAATAACTGCCCCTTTCTTAGCGATATGCTTCCTTTGTTTGCCTTTATCTCCCAGTGGGAGATCTTGCTTTCTTTTCTATGAAGGACGTGATCCTCCTTCATTTATTGTACTACCCTTTGCCTTTTTCTGAGATGGCTCGTTTAAGTTTGTCCGTACCATACTTGCAAAAGATCGAGAGAAATTAAGGGAAACTCAAAACAATCACTGAGAATCTTATTGCAGATAGACTCGTCGATCCAATCGGTAAGTCGCCAAACCTCTTTGACAAGCTAAATCGAGCTCGCCAAAGGGATTGACTCAACGATTAAGACAAGTCAACGATAGGGAGGGTCTTTCGGCAAATTGCTGATTACTTTCGGTGAGAAAGCTTTGTCCATCGAAGGTTACAGTGTTCAAGGGTTCCAGGGATGCAGATAAAGGGCGATAAAAATACTTTTGGTAAGTCGCCAATTGTTTTCTATGCCCTTAGACTTCTCGCTGAAAGTTACAGTATCAAATATCAATCAAGGCACCAAATTATCACTGAGATGGGGACATTAGGCGAACCGCCGAGTTGTTCAATGAGCTCGACCTCGCTCGCCAATCCCAAAGTGCCTATTTTCAACCCATCTTCTCGAATTTAATCCCGCAACCCCCAAAAATATAATCAAATCATGAACTCATGGAATTCAAACAAGACCCATAGTACCTATTACCCTATGATACTCAGATTTCTCCTGGATTTGCCACATTTGGCCATTTGACGATATTTGCTCTTAAGAGCAGTGTCGCCCGATCTATCATTAAGCAAATTATTTACATTTAGAACAAATGTGGGCTACTCAGACTTCACCCAATTGATTTAACAATACGAAATAATGACCAACTCATTAAAAAGTACAAATATTACGGGCATTTGACAGTCAAACCATATAAGCAAAATTTCTTTCAAATTAAAACAGACAATTAAGGATTGTAATCCTATCAGAAAGGCCTAGCACACATCAATATGATATTATTACTGCAAAAGAGTTCAAAATTTTCAACAATAAACTCGGGGTTCGAGAATGAATCTTTGATGCCGATTAAATTGCGATTAAAAATCTAGGCAGCAAAGTATCTTAACTCAAAGCACAGATCAACAAACTAAAATGATAGAAAAGCGCTCAAATAAAGAAAATACTACCTTAGTGTAAGTTTAGGAGATTTAAGAGCGAGGGAAAGTGAAGAATTCCAAATTTGGAGTCCCTTGGCCATTATAAACCGTCCAATTTGCGCCTGTTCGACGACGTTAGTCGCACTCGCCGATTCACTCAGTGATTCACCCAGTGATCACTTGCCCCGCCGATTGCTAGAGTTCTTTCAGTTTCTTGGGTGTCAAGATGGCGATCTGTATCGAACTCGCCGACCTGGTCGGCGACACGCCAAACTGCTTCATAAGTCCATCGAGTTTTATAGGCTCTGACTTAACCTTAAATTGAGCCAAACGGTGGGCCAAGTCGGGCTCGCCGACTGACCATTTTCTTGCCAATCTGTATTTTTCACCACTTTCCTCATTCAAATCTGCACCACTAACACACCATTATTTGTAAAAAAAAATAAAACATTTAAAACCTTGGGTTGCCTCCCAAGAAGCACCTTATTTAATGTCGTGGCATGACGCATGTCAGCTGTCAAATTCCATTTTTAGGGTTATCCATAGTATCAATACGCAACCCCTTTTATGTTACGAGTGTAGATCGGGTAACACATGACCCATAAGGCTCTTGAGTAACTGGACAACTTTGGATTGAGACAAAATCAATTGCTTCATCCCTTTAATGTTTTCCTTCAATTCTTCCAGCTTTCTATCTTGCTCAGTTACCTTATGGAGAATGATTGTGAGCATGCCCTCAAGGCATTTAAACTCATTGTCCTTAGGACTTCTTCGCTCATTAGAAGGGATGTATTTATCCTTCCTTTTGTACTGGACTTCGATCTCACCATCTTTTTGGCCAACTCATCAATTTGAGTCATTAGAGAGGCCAACATGAAGTCTTTTTCTATCTCTTGGTGTGTTTCAACCATTTGATTAAGTAGTTGGGCTGCTTTCACATATGACTGTTTTGCAAGGCCTCCCGAAATGAGTTGGTCGACCAACCTCTTGTTTTCGGGACCAAGACTTCTGTAGAAGCAGTCCAGGAGTGCCATGTCAGGAATGCTATGAGTTGGGCATTGAGTAATCAGGTCATTTAACCTTGCCCATGACTTGTGGATCTGTTCACCTTCCAATTGCTTAAAGGTGAGGATACGATCCCGGAATATCATTACCTCTAATAGAGGAAATTCTATTAGCTTTCGAGTACTGCTCGCCATGCTCGCTTCCTTTGTTTGGATACCGACAAACCAACTAAACAAAACTAAAAAATTAAGTTAGTAAACTACGAGTAAGAAGAAAAAAAAATTCTATTAATCTAAAAATTCTCAAATAACACCACTCCTCGGCAGCGACGTCATTTTGATGTTTGCATAATCAAGACACAACTTCCAATGCAAGTGTTTACGATCGTAAAATAGTTTAGTAACCCAACTAAGGGTTGGGATAGTCCCAGGAGATTGGTTTTGAGAATTTATAGAAAAGTTAAATTTAATTCTAACTAGTCGTAGCTAAAGATATTAATGAGTAAAAACGTTGTAAATTAGAAGGGGGGGGGGGCATAAGAGTGTCAATTAACAATGGGTGTTTTTTGTTACTAGTAAGTAAAAACAACAAAATGAACAATGGTTTCTAAATAATGAGAGGAGATCCTTGGGATGTGATGGGAATACGGGTTAATCCAGATTATTGGGTACATACTTTTGATAAAAGATGTAACACCCCTAAATGTTAATAAGAATTTGTATATTGATTTACCGCTGTTAAACTATTTCAATATGGTTTACTCTCATTTTGGAGAACTTTAAAGTTGTTAAAGTTGCTAACTTGCTTAACATAAAGTGTATACGAATGGATGGAATTGTGTTGGGATATGTACATAATATTCTATCCTAATTGTGGGTAACTAAATGGTGATGAGGCATATACATATAAATATATATTTATGCATTTTTGGGCAGCACAATAAAAAGAATTTGGGCAGCACCTTGGCTAGCCAGCTATCCAAAGTGATAACTATCACTTGTGTGTCTATATATTGACCTTTCCTAGTGAATTTCGGTTCTTGGAAGAAAAAAGAACTTTAGAAATTTAATTAACCCTTTCTTCATCAAAATCACAAGAAAAAAACCTTGGTCTTTTGGCTGAAATTCAAGAGACAAACTGCCTTGTTGGTAAGTGCTGGAATTTGTTTCTGAGCTGGGTAGTGTTTGATAATTTGTGTATTTCTTGTGTTTTAGAATTCCGTTTTGGGTGAATAAATATGTTTTGGAAATCTTATTCATGTATCCACAACTCTTATGTTTATGTAAAAGTCTAATTTAGCTGTTATGGGTGTGAAAACTGGGACGCAACACAGGACAAGTTCTGTCCAGATTTCTCTGTTGTTTTAGCTGAGTAGGTTGTGTTATGTTTAGAATATATCGTTCTGTATAACTCCGTTTTGGGTGAATAAATATGTTTTGGAAAGCGGATTCATGTATCCACAACTCTTATGTTTATGTGAAAGTCTAATCTAGCTGTTATGGATATGAAATTTGGGACGCAACACAGGACAAGTTTTGTCCAGACTTCAAATTTAGAAACCCAGTAGGAACTACTGTTAGTGTATTGATGATATCTTTTTGTACAAAATGTATTTTTTGGTTATTCTTATTGATTTGCAATATTAAGGGATGTATCTACATCTTTCATGAAGGTTAAAAAGTATAGTTTTGCCATTTTCCTGTTCAAATCTAAGTTACAATATGGGGTACTGAACTGGCCAGAATCACTGTTTTAGGAACAAAGTTGTATTTGTGCGGGCTGAGCTTACTTATGATGATAACCCTATTTTATTTTGACATTATCGGGATATTAGGAATTAAAGAAGTTATTTAATTATATTTTTAAGGTTATATATATATACTTGTGAACAAGTTGAGGACCTTGACACGTTGGCTGGTCTCCGATTTGAGCTTGCGAAGTTGGTTGGGCTGTTGCTATGCTAAAGTATTGAGGTTTATGTATAAACTTGTACTTGCACTCTTGTAATGGCTGGTATATATGAAATTTGATCTTGATACCTCAGCTACCTCTTGTCACTTTGCATTGTCATGTTGGTATGATGCTTGGGTAACTCGCCCACTTGTACGGATTGTTTGATCACTTTGCACTCTTGTTGGGACCATGTCCTTCTTGTGGCTGTGGCTTTGTCACTATTGGCAAGCCTCTTGTTTCGGATCATTTTCCATCTTGACTTTGGATTTGTAGTTTGTCTTAGGAATGGAAGTTATCCATTTTAAGTCCGAATTAGAAAGCCATTTTTAATATGGTTCTTGGTTCTCTTGATACAGGGCTTCAGTCCTTCTGATACAGGGCTTCGGTCCTTCTTGATATAGGGCAGCGACCCTTCTTGATACTTGCTTGCACCGGGTGTGATGACATGATGTATATATGGGGTGAGTCTTGCTATTGAAATTCTTGGAAAATGGTGCTATGAGCTTCTTGACATTTGTATCTTTGAATATAGAACTTGATACTTATTATCTATTGTTACTTGGTTTATTTATTATGTTTCAAGTATGATGCTCATTGACTTGGAAAAGGTAGCTTGGTGAATTTTGAGGATTCCGACCCTATAGTTTTTACACCACTAAGCTATATGCTTACCGATAGTTGTTTCTATCGTACGGGCTGATCGAGAGGAGGCATGAAGATGGCCATGGGAGATGGAAATTTTGAGAAATTTTAAGAAGATCACATTTGCATATAGGCACATATATTTTGTATAAATTTTGATACTTATACACGATCTATGTGATGTATATTTGAATTCGATTTTAAAGCCTAACCGTATCATGTCCATGGGGTGTAATCTAATTTGCTTTATGTTTGGTTTATTTGGTGTGTGTACGCCCATATTTGTAATATATTACATGTTCTACTTGTTTGGATGATCGTATGAAGCATGAACCCAATTATTTTGGGTACTCGAAAGTTGATGATAAATTTTTATTATCATTATTTACTTGCATGAGGACAATATATGCATAAAAATATCTCGTGATTTATGTGCATATGATAATTGTAAAAGGTCGTTACAAGTTTTTGGTATCAGAGCCTAGGTTTGTGGTTCTAGGACTTTAGCTATAAAGTACTTGTATACTTGTTCATTTCGGAGACAAGAGTTATGTGGATTATTTGTTCACTTGCATGGTTCATAATTTTTTTATCGCATGTAAAGTGTACGTGCATCATATATATGCCCATAATGCATTGTGATCTTCCTTTTTAAAGGAACTAAATAATGGCCTCTTCTGCTGACCGACCTATGGAAGCCGCTCGTGAAGGTTCTGGTCCCTCTATTTCCCAACCTAATGCACTGGAAGAGGTTGGAGAACCATTATCGGATCATTATATTCCCTACACTAGTGGGTCTGAAGTGGGAAACCAGCAGGGTGCCAGAGATAGTTCACGTCCTCATGTGAGTTGTGGTACTCAAGCTATAAATACTCCTTTTCAACAAATAGCTGAATTCTTCCACCACATGGCGGAAGCGATCCATGATTCTAATGTGCTTAACTTTGAGAAAATGAGGAAAATGGGTGGAGTGGAATTTGAAGGCACCGTTGATCCCATGGATGCTGAACAATGGCTGGAGCGCATGGAAAGGGTATTTGAGCAGTAAGAGTGTTCCGATGTTGCCAAATTTAAGTATGCTATTTCACTCCTACAAAAGGATGCTTATGATTGGTGGGTAAGTGTTCCGAATGCCAAGGTAAAACCTCCTATTCTTACTTGGAATGATTTTCTTAGGGAATTTTGTATGAAGTATGTACCATTTGCGTATTGTGATGCAAAGAGAAAAGAGTTTTTGAATTTAAGGTAACAAGGCATGTCTATTGCTAAGTATCAACAGAAGTTTCTACGGCTCTCTCGTTATGCTGGATGTATTATTAAAGAAGAGAAAGACAAGTGTCGAAAATTTGAAGATGGTTTAAACAATTCCATTAGGAAGAATGTGGCGATCTTGCAACATGAGAACTTTTGTAAGTTAGTGTCTACTGCTTTTACTTGGGAATGACTTGATAAAGAAGAAGCTAGTTGAAATGAAAAAAAATTCCGAAAGCCGAGATCAGATTTTAGAGGTCCATCCAAAAGGGGAAGGTTTGATGATTCTAAAGCTGGTAGTGTTAACAGGCCACCTCAACAAAAGCAAAGCAGATCAGAATTTTCTATAGCTAGCACTCCAAATTATGGCCAAGGCAGGTCTCGTGTCCCCACTTGTCCACAATGTGGAAAAAATCATTATGGTACTTGCAAGAGAGCTTTTGGTGCATGTTTCAATTGTGGGAGCTTTGATCATAAAGTGAAGGATTGTACTAATCCTGATAATGCTCTTTCCTTGAGAACTGAAGGCTCAGTTCATAAGCCTCCTATTAATCCTCCTCGAACTAATGAAGGTTCAAGATCTAAAAATACACAAGCAACAGGTGCAAGTGGAGCGAATAAAGCTAGTGGACCATGAGCTACTGCACGCACTTATGCTATGAGGCAAAGGGAGGATCAAGATGGACAAGACGTAGTTGTCGGTAAATTTCACTTATTTAGCTTATGTGTGTTTACATTGTTTTATCCCGGTTCTACACATTTCTATCCTTGTTCATCACTTTCTCTTCCTGAAAATGTGAAATCTGTGAGACTTGATTTTGATGTGTTGGTTGAAAGTTCTTTGGGTTATTAGGTTGTGTCTAATCAAGTTTATCAAGATTGTCCCTTCATGATTCAAAATCTAGTCTTCCCTGCTGATTTGATTGAAATGCTCTTCAAGGATTTTGATGTTATTATCAGGATGGATTGGCTTTATAAATATCATGCAGTTGTAGATTGTAGGTCTAAGCAGGTGACTTTTAAAGATCCTACATTTTCACACATCATTGTACAAGGAGAAAGATCATTGACAGCTAGTATTATCTCGGCGGCCTTGGCAAGAAAGTTAATGCGTCAAGGTTGTGAGGCATACCTTGCCCACATAGTTGATTCACGGGTAGAGAGTCCTGGTATCAAGGACATCTCTGCTGTGCATGATTTTCCAGAAGTCTTCCCAGAAAATCTTTCGGGATTGCCCTCGGAAAGAGAGGTTGAATTTCCTATCGAGCTTATTCTTAGATCTGCCCCTATTTCTATTACTCCTTATAGAATGGCTCCGGCATAATTAAGAGAATTGAAATCTCAATTGCAAGAACTTCTTGAGAAGGGTTTTATTCGACCTAGTGTTTCTCCTTGGGGAGCCCCAGTGTTATTCGTAAAGAAGAAAGATAGCACTCTCAGGCTTTGTATTGACTACAGACAATTGAATAGAATCACAATCAAGAATAAATATCCACTACCAAGGATCGATGATTTATTTGGACAACTGAAGGGTGCTAAAGTATTCTCGAAGATTGATTTAAGGTCTGGATATCACCAACTGCATGTTAGAGAGAAGGATATTCCTAAAACTGGTTTTAGAACTCGGTATGGTCATTATGAATTTTTGGTGATGCCATTCTGGTTAACAAATGTTCCTGCGGTATTCATGGATCTAATGAATCGAGTATTCAAGCTTTATCTTGATCAGTTTGTGGTTGTTTTTATAGATGATATTTTAATATTTTCCAGAAGTAGAGAAGATCATGATAAACACCTTCGAATTATTTTGCAAACTTTGAAGGAGAAAGAACTTTATGCTAAACTTTCCAAGTGTGAATTTTGGCTTGATGAAGTGAAGTTTTTGGGGCACGTTGTATTGGCCGAAGGCGTCAAGGTGGATCCTGGTAAGATACAAGCAGTCGTTGAGTGGAGACCTCCCTAAAGTCAAATCGAAGTAAGAAGTTTCTTGGGCTTAGCAAGATATTACAAAAGATTTGTGAAAGGCTTTTCTATTATCGCCCCTCCATTGACTAAGCTATTGCAGAAGGAAGTGAAGTTTAATTGGAATGACAAATGCCAAGAAAGCTTTGAAACTCTCAAATCCTTGTTGACTGAAGCACCTATACTTACTTTACCTACTGAAGGGAAGGAATATGTAGTATATAGCGATGCTTCTCACAATGGTCTCGGATGCGTTTTGATGCAAGAATGGAAGGTTATTTCTTATGCCTCTTGGAAATTAAAACCGCATGAATTGAATTATCCAACTCATGATCTTGAACTTGCCGTGGTAGTGTTTGCTTTAAAAATATGGCGGCATTATTTGTATGGAGAGAAATGTCATATATTCACTGATCACAAGAGCTTAAAGTCCTTGGGTACTCAAAAGGAGTTGAACCTCCGACAGCGTAGATGGCTTGAACTTATTAAGGGTTATGATTGTACAATTGATTATCATCCAGGTAAAGCTAATGTGGTTGCAGATGCCTTAAGCAGAAAATCCTTCGCAAGTATTTCTCTGAGGCCTTTGCCCTTGATTCTTGAGTTGAGAGCCATGAATGTTTGTTTCACACTTGATTCAAAGGGTACAGTGGTTGCTAATTTGCAAGTAAAGCCAATATTACTTGAACAGGTGAAAGAAGCACAAAAGTTAGATGAGAAACTTGTCAAAGTGACCCGAGATGGGGGAAAACTTGATTCTACATTATCAGAGGATGATGTCTTATTTTATCAAGATAGACTTTGTGTCCCTAATGATGACAATTTGAAAAAGGAGATACTGAATGAAGCCCATACCTCATCATATGCAATGCATCCTGGAGGTACAAAGATGTACCAAACCATCAAAGTAAATTATTGGTGGAACGGTATGAAGAAAGACACTGCGGAGTTCGTTTCTAAATGTTTGGTTTGTCAACAAGTAAAGGCAGAGCATCAAAATCTAGTTGGGTTGCTACAGCCCTTGTCGATACCGGAATGGAAATGAGAGAGAATAACTATGGACTTTGTTTCTGGACTTCCTCGCACCCAAAGAAATCATGATGCAATATGGGTGATTGTGGATAGACTGACCAAGTGTGCACACTTCTTAGCAATAAGGATGGATTACTCACTTGAGCGATTAGCTAAATTATACATTAATGAGATCGTAAGATTACATCGGATTTCGATGTCTATTGTACTTGACCGAGACCCACAATTTACATCTAGATTTTGGGGAAGCTTGCAGGAAGCTCTGGGTACTAAGCTGAAATTTAGCACTTCGTTCCATCCTCAGACAGATGGTCAGTCAGAAAGGGTGATACAAGTTTTGGAGGATATGCTTCGGGCTTGCATTATAGAGTTTGAGGGTAGTTGGGACAAACATTTGGCTTTGATAGAATTTGCTTATAATAATAGTTACCAATTGAGTATTGGAATGCCTCTCTATGAAGATTTGTACGGAAGAAAGTGTCGGACCTCTCTTTTTTGGAATGAAATTGGTGACAGGAAACTTATTGGTCCTGAAATTATGCAACAAACAGAAGACAAGTTAAAAATTATCAAGGATCGTCTAAAGATTTCTTCGGATAGATAAAAGTCATATGCTGACCTTAAAAGGCAGGACATTTAATATCAAGTGGGAGATAAAGTATTTCTAAAGGTGTCTCCATGGAAAAAGATTATGAGATTTGGCAAAAAGGGAAAACTTAGTCCTTAATTTATTGGACCGTATGAGATACTTGAATGGGTTGGACCGGTTGCATATAAATTGTCTTGGCCACCTGAGTTAGAAAAGATACACAATGTCTTCCATGTTTCTATGCTCAGAAGATACTGTTCTGATCCATCTCATGTTCTTCCAGTTGAATTTATTGAGGTTAATCCTGACTTGACGTATAATGAATAACCTATTTTAATTCAAGCTCGGGAAGTGAAGCAACTTAGAAACAAGAAAATCCCCTTAGAAAAGGTACTTTGGAGGAACCGCTCGAAAAAAGAAGCTACCTGGGAGAGAGAAGAAGACATGAGGACCCAATATCCGCACTTGTTTCGGGACTAAAGTAAGGTAAATTTCGAGACGAAATTTCTTTAAGGGGGAGAGAGTTGTAACACCCCTAAATGTTAATAAGAATTTGTATACTGATTTACCGCTGTTAAACTATTTCAATATGGCTTACTCTCATTTTGGGGAACTTTAAAGTTGTTAAAGTTGCTAACTTGCTTAACATAAAGTGTATACGAATGGATGGAATTGTGTTGGGATATGTACATAATATTCTATCCTAATTGTGGGTAACTAAATGGTGATGAGGCATATACATATAAATATGTATTTATGCATTTTTGGGCAGCACAATAAAAAGAATTTGGGCAGCACCTTGGCAGCCAGCTGTCCAAAGTGATAACTATCACTTGTGTGTCTATATATTGACCTTTCATAATAAATTTTGGTTCTTGGAAGAAAAAAGAACTTTAGAAATTTAATTAACCCTTTCTTCATCAAAATCACAAGAAAAAAACCTTGGTCTTTTGGCTGAAATTCAAGAGACAAACTGCCTTGTTGGTAAGTGCTGGAATTTGTTTCTGAGCTGGGTAGTGTTTGATAATTTGTGTATTTCTTGTGTTTTAGAATTCCGTTTTGGGTGAATAAATATGTTTTGGAAATCTTATTCATGTATCCACAACTCTTATGTTTATGTAAAAGTCTAATTTAGTTGTTATGGGTGTGAAAACTGGAACGCAACACAGGACAAGTTCTGTCCAGATTTCTCTGTTGTTTTAGCTGAGTAAGTTGTGTTACGTTTAGAATATATCGTTCTGTATAACTCCGTTTTGGGTGAATAAATATGTTTTGGAAAGATGATTCATGTATCTATAACTCTCATCTTTATGTGAAAGTCTAATCTAGTGGTTATGGATGTGAAATTTGGGACGCAACACAGGACAAGTCTTGTCCAGACTTCAAAATTTAGAAACCCGGTAGGAACCACTGTGAGTGTATTGATGATATCTTTTTGTACAAAATGTATTTTTTGGTTATTCTTATTGATTTTCAATATTAAGGGATGTATCTACATCTTTCAGGAAGGTTAAAAAGTATAGTTTTGCCATTTTCCTGTTCAAATCTAAGTTACAATATGGGGTACTGAACTGGCCAGAATCACTGTTTTAGGAACAAAGTTGTATTTGTGCCGGCTGAGATTACTTGTGATGATAACCCTATTTTATTTCGACATTATTAGGATATTAGGAATTAAAGAAGTTATTTAATTGTATTTTTAAGGTTATATATATATATACTTGTGAACAAGTTGAGGAACTTCATACGTTGGCTGATCTCCGGTTTGAGCTTGCGAAGTTGGTTGGACTGTTACTACGCTAAAGTATTGAGGTTTGTGTATAAACTTGTACTTGCACTCTTGTAATGGCTGGTATATATGAAATTTGATCTTGATACCTCAGCTACCTCTTGTCACTTTGCATTGTCATGTTGGTATGATGCTTGGGTAACTCGCCCACTTGTACGGATTGTTTGATCACTTTGCACTCTTGTTGGGACCATGTCCTTCTTATGGCTGTGGCTTTGTCACTATTGGCAAGCCTCTTGTTTTAGATCATTTGCCATCTTGACTTTGGATTTTTAGTTCGTCTTAGGAATGGAAGTTATCCATTTTAAGTACGAACTAGAAAGCCATTTTTAATATGGTTCTTGGTTCTCTTGATACAGGGCTTCGGTCCTTCTTTATACAAGGCTTCGGTCCTTCTTGATACAGGGTAGCGACCCTTCTTGATACTTGCTTGTGCCGGGTCTGACGACATGAAGTATATATGGGGCGAACCTTGCTATTGAAATTCTTGAAAAATGGTGCTATGAGCTTCTTGACATTTGTATCTTTGAATATAGAACTTGATACTTGTTATCTATTGTTACTTGATTTATATATTATGTTTCAAGTATGATGCTCATTGACTTGGAAAAGGTAGCTTGGTGAATTTTGAGGATTCTGACCCTATAGTTTTTACACCACTAAGCTATGTGCTTACCGATAGTTGTTTCTATCGTAGGGGCTGATCGAGAGGAGGCATGAAGATGGCCATGGGAGATGGAAATTTTGAGAACTTTTAAGAAGATCACATTTGCATATAGGCATATATATTTTATATAAATTTTGATACTTATACACGATCTATGTGATGTATATTTGAATTCGATTTTGAAGCCTAACCATATCATGTCCATGGCTTGTAATCTAAGTATGGATATATGTTTGGTTTATTTGGTGTGTGTACGCCCAAGTTTGTAATATATTACATGTCCTACTTGTTTGGAATGATTGTATGAAGCATGAACCCAATTATTTTGGGTACTCGGAAGTTGATGATAAATTTTTATTATCATTATTTACTTGCATGAGGACAATATATGCATAAAAATATCTCGTGATTTATTTGCATATGATAATTGGAAAAGGTCGTTACAGAAGATTCATAAAATAATTGTGACTAGGCAAGACTTTAACGGGGATAAACCCTCTCTCGAGCAACTTACCCCATTTCAAATGCATTCCTCTCAGACACCCATTTGCCGTATGAAGACTAGCCTATGCCTTAACCCATTCATTCTCTCGAGCTGAGTGTGTGGATATGGGACTAGGGTTCACTCTCTAAACCTGAATCTCATATCGACCCACTCGCACTGGCCATCAATTTAGTGGTCTTAGTTTTATGACCTCTCTCTTGAGTAAGCCGAAAACATATAAATAAACTTGTATTTGAAACTACAAATTCATTAAATTCATCCAAAACCACAAAACAAAATCACATTTAAACTATGAATAAACTATTAGCAAGCAAGACCCAAAAATTATCTTAACCCATATTCGCTAAATCACACCCCAAGAATTGGGGTTTTTAGCCACATATCAAGAGATAGAAATTTATACCTAAATGAGCTTGCATTCAAAGGGGTATGAAGATTTAAGTCTTGTTATAGGCCAGAATGAAGAATCCAAGAAACCCAAGTCCAAATCTTTGGAGATGAAACCCTCCTCTTTTTCAAGTCTTCAAAACCCTCAAAAGCTACTATTCTATATGAAAATTATCACACTTGTTAGACTCTAAGTGAAAATTATAATATTTGTTCCAAACTAAAACTAATAATCTAACTAGTATTTATAGTCTTCACATATTTGTGTTGCAGGGGATTGTTCGGCGTTATTAGTCAAAATTACCGATCAACTCAGCAATTCACCCTTTGGTGTAGTTCATCGCCGTCTTGAATGAGCCTTCAACATCGTCGTGCTCTAGGTCATTGGGCGGCATGGTAATGCTTCACGAAACTACTCGGTGATATGCCAACTGCTCCCTTTTTCCGCCGAGTTGATCCTTTTCTTCAGGGCTCAACACACTGGAACAAAAGGCGAAGTAAGATCTTTCGGCGACTCGCCAAGTGGACTCGGCGATCCTTAGGCCTTCATTTCTTCGTTCTTTTCAGTCTTTTCGTTCCTTTTTACAACGTAGTGTCCATGCTTAACTTAAGACTTCAAATACCTGAAACTTAAGGGTTTTCATCGGATGTTGAGATAAAATGAGCATTTGAGGACACAATTTTTATTAAAATATAGCTATAAATAAGTCCAATTTGTGGACTCATCAATTTCCTTCTAAGAAGCACCTTATTTAACGTCGTGGCACAATGAAGATAGATATTCAAGGTTCATTCTTTGGGTTAACCAATGTATCACTCAATAGACCCATTTTTGGCCTTGGGTTTAAATAGGACGAGATTTGTCCCATCAGTGTTTCGAATTGCTTAATGGACCCCAAGTGAGAAGTTACCATCTAGTTCAGAGATGAATTGTCTTTATTCATTTTTTTTAGCATTTTGTATGATCTTTCCACTTTGTTGAGAATATGTGCAAGCATATCCTCTGTGCAAAAATTTTCAGGATCAGACCTTTCTTTCTCTTTTGGCTTTTAACGCTCATATAGGAGTATATAGCAATCATTGTCTCCATCCCTCTCCCTCCAGTTTGTACCATGGTCATGACATTCCCTATCATGGTCTCTCCAACCTTCATCATGCTCTCTATTCCAACCTTATTTTCCACCTTCACTTGGAAAGTTAGGAAGAAAACCTATTCCTTGATTTACCGGAAAATGTACTTCCTCATTGTATAAACCCTCAAAGTGTGCATCATCGGGGTTCACTCCACTAACTCCAACAACATGCACAACCTTAGAACCACTACCCATGACATGCTTTGGCAATATATCCATTTGGGTATTTATCTTGGCCAAGCTTTCATCCCGCTCTTCGTCTTTTTAAATTTCCTCCTTTGTTATCCTGAAGTTCAAAGGAGACACTTGATCTTTTCTAGTGTACCAAACACGATTAATCTTTGTCATCCCATCAAGAAGATTAGATGCTTTTCAAATGGTTGCTACATGATTACTCCTTGAACAAGCTGGCCAGCCACATCTTTGTTAACTGAATCTAGACTCTGATACAATTGTTGTAACAACACGTTGTTTGGGAGTCCATGAGTTAGGCATTGGAGTAGCAACTTTTGAACCCTCAATGTTTCATAAAATGGCTCACCATCAAATCATTTGAAGTTCTAAATATTATCTCTCAAAGAAATTATCTTTGAAGAAGGGAAAAATCTTATATAGAATGCAACAATCAGCTCTTCCCAAGAAGTAATTGAGTCCCTTGGTAGGTCAACTAACCACTTTGTTGTCCCCCCCATTAGAGAAAAAGGGAACAAACGAATTCGAACAGATTCCTGAGAGATGTTTTTGAAAGAAAACAGACCACACATATCCACAAAGTTTTGGATGTGGTCATAAGGATGCTCAGTAGCTAGACCTCCACATGAAACACCGCGTTGCCCACAATCGGAGGCAAACAAAAAGCACCCATACTTCCCAAATGATCTTCTTTAACATCGTGCAAGTTACTGATGTCATCATGGTGTTCAAGTTGGCTAGCGTTGCTCCCGTTAACACTCATATCTTCATATGTTCAATAGTAGCCAATGATAAGAAAAAGTAAGTTGATTCAACTACAACAAGATTAGTTCACAACAAAACTTCACTAAAAGAATTCTAAACACCATTCCTCGGTAGCGACGCTATTTTTGATAACCTCGACTACACTTCATCCATTTCTTAGTGTAGGTGGTCGCAATCAAGTATAAACCCAACGAAGATTTGGGGTCGATCCCACAGGGAGTGATATAGTAGAGAATTCAATTACAAAGTAAAAGGTGTATTCTAATCATTTGTAGAAGATAAAATTATCGAAACAATCAAAGTAAATTACAGGGGTTTGACAACTAGTGTCAATTTGGGGAATTAGAGTGAACGATTAACAACTACGAAAATAGGGGAGTAATCAAATAGATAGAGATCCTTGGGGATGTGATCGGTTTAATGCCAATTTCACTATATTGGTGGTTATTATCTACTAAACGATGTAGATCTTAGTTGGTAGGCTAGAATTTAAGTGTAACAACTATTTCTCAATCAACTATTACGGATCAAGTGAGTTCTCTCAATTCTCGACAAGCCTAACACACTAAGCAACCTAAAACCTCAATAATCTACTTTTTCGAGCTAGATTGGTGGAATTGAATTTGGACCTACTTTCTCAAGCTGAATCCACAATAACCCAATCACTACAATTATCAATTGATAGTTTCCTCTTTCTCAAGCAAGCTTTGAATACTAAGTTAGAACTTCATTTACAACTACAATTCATAAATGAAAACTCAACTTACAATTAAACTCACTTCAAATCAACATTCAAATCAATAAATACTAACACCCATAAGTTAATTGAAACATTTAATCACATAATCACACCCCTAAGACTGGGGGTTTTAGCCTAACATTACAAAAAGCAAGAAAAATATTACCAACTATGTTCTCCATCAGTTTGGGTAATAATTTCCAAGTCTTCACGATGCTCAAAATTAGTTCCAAATCAAAATCCAACTTACAATTACTCTTCAAAAGACTAAAAATAATATTTAAAGTGTTCCAGATAAAAAAACCTAGAGTTAGACTGTGTGGGAGCTGCCTGAACTCTTTTCAAAATTCCATTTATAGATTTTTGACTTTGGGATCATTTGGCGAAGTAAGTCGAGCGTCGCCGACCACATCGGTGAAGCGCCGAGTGCGCCTTTCCATTGCCTTCTTAGCTTGCCCCTTTTTCACTTCCTCGCTCTAACTTTAGGCGATCTGAATTACCATTACTGATCCATTCGGTGCTTCGCTGAGGTTCACTTTCCATCACCGAGTTTGGCTTTTCCCAGGGCTTGCCTTTTGGAACTTTTGGCGAGTTGAAGAACCACTGAGTGAGTCACCTTGTTGTCTTGGAGATCAGCGTTGCTTGTATTCAACTTTCTTCAGCTTTTCAGCTCCTTTTTGCCCGGTAATGACCTTACCTTTCTTTGCCTTCATTGCTGCATATTAACACTTTAACACCACTTTAGAGCATAAAATAAGCATTGAGGACACTAAAAATCTCGATATTAAGCCATAAATGAGTCAAAATCCCCAACTCATTTGTAGCTAATTCATATTTTGTATGCTGGAACTAGGCGATGATCCTACTAATGCAATTCGGTTTTTGTGTACTGATACTAGACTTGCTCTTTCTTTGTAGAGTATAGGGCATATTTTAACGGCTATTTCATTACCTCAGCTGTCATGCCCTGAGATTACCCCTATATGTGATGAGGTTCTTAGAGTCACAAGTGATCCCAAGCTAACCTCATGGAATGACATGACACTAAGATTAAAATATTAAGTTTGAAAAAAGACGTAGCGTGTAAGAATTTGATTAATGATATAAAAGGAAACTACATTGTCTGTCTCAAAAGCCTTTACTAATATGAGATGCTAGGATAAGCCTCAAGTTCACTCCAACTATCTAAATTGAAAGTCAAATACTGAAATCAAAGATAAATGAGTCGTCCTCGAATAATGAGGACTCTCACCAAAAGCTGCCCTAATGCTTGCTGGATATGTACTAATCGCAGGCTGTATACTGAGTGTCAAACTCAATATTATCAAATAATATAGGTAGAAAATATGTGGTTACTACTTTGAGTATAATGAGTATGGGGCGTATGCATAGAAAACATGATAACTGAACATTGTTTGTAGAACATGTTCATGCATTGACCAAGTAAAATAAGTTGAAGCTGAGATATAGTGATTTGAAATACATAATACTAGGTCATGCAATAACTGAAAATATGATTTTGGGAGATACTAAAATTGACATAAACCATATGAGCTACTACATGGAGTTATGTGTATTGCCCCCACTGTGAAAAGAGGTTGTCCAATACTTTCCATCGTAATGGTCCTGATAACTGACCTAAAGGTTGATACACTAGCTAAGGTCAATCTGAGACAAATTTTATGGTGACACGTAGCTCTAGGACTTAGATATTTGTACTAATGGTCCATGGACACTGACTGAAAACCTTCATCCCTAAGGACACTCGGTGATAAGTATTATTCTGAATAAAGACATGCATAATATGGAAAAGATAATAAACCGATAATATTGAATCATACTAATAAATGATATATACTGAGTAGCTCATAAATTATGATAATTGAAATCACATTGAGATATACTTTAACCAAAAGCATCTTATATCATGATACCTGAAAATAATCTGGAAGATACTTTATCTGAAAGTGTCTAGTTCATAAAAGTTTGATAATATTATACATGCATATGAAATAACATAATTATGAGCCATGAAAATACTTGCATGCTATAGTTCATAAAATTATCATCGAAAATAAGGAATTGTACTTTAAATCATGCAATTAGGGACTAAAAAACTAATTTGCAATGAAAAACAATGAAGATCATAGAAATCCTAGGTTTGGAGAATTCACAAAGCAAGGAAATATGAGGTTTCTTTGGGACTTAATTGCTAAAGGGATACCTATTGATGAAATCTCACATACATGGAGTAGAAACCTTGGCTTGATTCTTGGAATGGATACTTGAAGCTTGGAACCCTAGTTCTCGTTTGAGACGAAATTTGAGAGAGAAGAAAATATGGTTTGGCAGAGTTAGGATAGAATGAGAGGTTAGGGTAACTAGGAATAAGTTAATCCCAATTAGAATAGCCCAAATTGACATAGTATAGAAATTAAAAGAGTGGGAAAAGACCAAAATAACACTGAATTAAAAATTGACAGAGTTCTTTTTTACGGATGCTTCTATGGTCCGGATAACACATAACGGACCGTGAAGGTGTATGTGTAAGACAGAGAAATTTTTGGCGTTCTTGAATGTTATTCTACGGATGCTTCTAAGGTCTGTAGATCGATCCATGGGTCATACACTTGTCTAAGAAAGACAGAGTTACCTAGATTCTAAAGCCTTAGTTACGGACTAATCCATGGCATTAAAGCTTCCATGGTCTGTAGAAGATTCCATTCTTATAAATTTTCTAAATTATGAGCCTTGGTCTATGGATCCCATCACAACTCGTGATTCCTTTCACAGTCTGGGAAAGGGTCCGTACAAACCAACTTTGCTAATTTTAGTCTTTTTGACATTTCCAAGGTCTAGTTTGGGCTTAGGAACTTTTTGGGTGTTACAATATCTCCCTCTTGGAAAATTTGTCTTTGAATGGAGTCTAACTAGGCTAAACAGAGTAGAGAAAGATCTGCAACCCAATGTTGAAAGCTAAACACTGAATATTAAAGGAGTTACTAACTTCAAACAACATAAAAACTGATATGATTACATGAACATGCATGTATAGTATGATATTATAATATTGTAAGACATGAATTTGATAGATTATTGTGGAGGAAATATTAGCTTTCGCTAGAACTGAACTAAAAGGAAAAAGATGGGGATGCTTGGACATTATATCCGCTTTGGCTTCCCAAGTAGCACCCTCAACTAACTGATTTCTCCAAAGGACTTTCACTGAAGCAACTTTCTTATTCCTCAACTTATGAACCTGATTCTCAAGGATCTCAACTTGGACCTCTTTGTAAAAAAGATTTTTCTTCACACTAACACTTTCTAAGGGCACAAATGAAGCCAAATCACCAATGCAATTCTTGAACAAATGCATGAAACACTAAATGCACTGATGCTAATTCTAAAGCAAAAGCCAACTGATGAGCCATATTATCGAAACGCCTCACAATCTAATAAGGACCTACATGATAGGGACTGAACTTTTGTTTCATACCAAACCTTATCACCCTTCCATGGGAGAAATTTTTCAATAAACCCAGTCATCTACAATAAATTCAAGCTCTCTCCTCCTCATATCTACATAAGATTTCTGTCTACTCTGGGCCATTCTCAACCTATCTCTAATAAGTTGAACTTTCTCCATTGCCTCATGAACTGACTCGAGCCCTATCAAAGCCACTTCACCAACTTCAAAACAACTTACTAAAGTCCCACACCTCCTACATAGAGTGATTTAAGTGGAGCCATCTGAATACTATAGTGATAACTGTTATTAGAAGCAAACTCAATCAAAGGTAAATGATCATCCCATTTTCCTTTAAAGTCAATAACATAATCTATCAACATATCCTAGAAGATTTGTGTATTCTATTTAGCCTGATCATCTATCATCAGATGGAAAGCTATACTAAGATTAACATGAGAACTAAAACCTTTCTGAAACAATCTCCAAAACTGTGAGGTGAACTAAGTATCCCTATATGAGATAATGCACAATGGAACTCCACACAATTTAACCAACTCCCAAATGTAAAGTCTAGCGTATTTCTTAGTTGAATAAGGAATTTTAACAAGAAAGAAATGTCTGACTTAGACATTCGGTCTGTAACCATCTAGATAGATTCATGCTGATGACGCATATTATAAGGAAAACCTATGATGAATTCCACATTCAAATCTTCCCACTTCTAGTAGGAATACTAATATCTTGAGTCATACCTCCTAGTTTTTGATGCTCAACCTTAACTTGGCAATTTGGGCACTTAGCCACAAATTCTGCAATATCTTCTTCATCCCATTCCACTAATAGATTTCCTATTGATCATGGTACATGTTAGTGTCTTTCGGGTGAATAGAATATTACGAACTTTGAGCTTTTGATAGTATATGTTGCTTTAACCCATCAGTATGTGGAAGACATAACCAACCTTGAAAACGAAGAACCATCTCCCCCTTGGAGAAAGCCTCAATAGCTTTTTTGAGAAATGATTTCTTCAACTTAGCCGAGTGAGATTACCACCTTACTTTACTTTAACATCAATCACAAGAGATGATTCTGACCCACTCAGAATGATATCTTCACCATCAACTTAATCAACCAGACGAATTCCCAAGAGGGAAAGTCTGTGAACCTCATGAACCAACATTTTTTTATTATCTTCAATGTGACAAATACTATTCATTGACAACCCACTAAGAGCATATGCCACTACATTGGCTTTATCCGGGTAGTAAAGGATGCTCATTTTATAATCCTTCAATAACTCGGGCTATTTCCTTTGACAAAGATTTAAGTCCTTCTATTTGAACACATATGAAGACTCTTATGATATGTAAACGCATCCACATGAACACTATAAGGATAATCTTAAAGGAAAATACCACCGCTTCCAACTTTAAATCGCGAGTCAGGTAATTCTTCTAATAAACTTTGAGTTTTTTGGTAGCATAAGTTATAGCCTTACCATGTTGCATCAACACACAACCTAGGACAATCCTGGAGGCATCATAATAAACCACAAGACCATCTAAGCCTTCTGGTAGAGTCAAAACTGGGATGTAGTATGTTGACTCTTCAACTCTTAAAAATTCTTCTCATAAGCTCCAAATCGCTGAAACTTTATTTCTGAGTCAATCTAGATAAAGAAGATGCAATAAAAGAGAATCTAACAACAAACCATCTAGAGTAACAAGTTGAACCCAAGAAACTCCTAATCTCAGAAGGAGAAAGAGGTTTAGGCTAGTTCTTAATTGCCTTGGTCTTCTTAGAATCAACTCAAATACCCTCTATAGAAACTATATGGACAAAGAATGCAACAGACCTCAATCGAAATTTACTCTTAGTAAACTTAGCAAATAACTGATGGTCCTTAAGAATCTGTAGGATAATTCTCAAATGGCCTAATGCTCATCCTCACTCTGGAGTATATCAAAATGTAATCTATGAAGACAATAATGAACTTATCTAAATACTATTTAAATACCATGTTCATCACATCCATGAAAGCCATAGGAGCATTCGTTAGTCCAAAAAACATAACCAAGTATTCATAGTGACCATACCGAGTCTAGAAGGCTATCTTCAGAATGTCACATACTCTGACTCTGAGCTGATGATAGTCTGTTCTGAGGTCTATCTTAAAAAAGAAACTAACACCCTAAATTTGATCGAACAAGCCATCAATATAGGGATTAGATACTTGTTCTTGATGATAACCTTGTTCAACTGAGAATAACTGATGCATATTCTTAGAGAACTATCTTTCTTATGCACGAAGTGGACTAGAGAACCCTATGGAAAGATATTGGGTATGATGAAACCTTTATATAGAAGGTCATTTAACTGATCTTTCAACTTATTAAGGTTATCTAGAGCCATTTTGTAAGGATGGATTGAGATAAGCTAGGTATTTGGAAGAAGGTCTATTCCAAAGTCAATTTCCCTTTCTGGAGGAACTCTGGGAAGATCTTTGTGAAACCCTTTTGGGAATTCATTCACTATAAAATTGATTGGAGCTTTGTGGTTTAGGAAATGGTATCCTTAACCCAAACTAGATAATGAATACAACCTTTAGAAATCAGATTTATTTCCTTAAGGTAGGAGCTAAATAGACCTATAGGCGTTGAGGTACTACCCTTCAATTCAATGATTGGTTTATTTGAAAACTGAAATTTAATGAATTTGGTTCTATAATCAATTGAGGCATAACAAGTGTGTCATTAGTCTATGCCTAGAATGAGATCAAATTTAACCATGTCTAAATCTATTATATCAATTGAGGTGATTTTTTGTGAAACTGAGTCCGAGCAATTTTTATATCCATTTAGCTAAAACTGACTCACCAAGAAAAGTAGAGACTAAGAAGGGTTCCGAAAGGATTCAGGGACTGACATGAAATATCATTGCAACACAAAGATTCACAAAAGAAAGTGTGGCTCCTTGATCTAACAATGCATAAACATCAAACTAAAAGACACATAACTTACCATTAACTACATCAAGGAAAACTTTATGATCCTGTCGAGTTTGAAGAGCATAAAATTTGTTCTGATGTTTTCCATCACTAATGCTAGATGGGTACCCTGCTGTGTAAGGCAACCTACTAAAGTGTTAGGCTGAGTTTACTGACAAACATCCCTTCCCTTGCCTATGGTGAATGGGAAATCCCTCCATCTGTGACTGGTCTAACCACATCCAAAACATCAACAAGTACTAGCCATACACTCTATGAGATGTTTCTTGCCATATTTCTGATAAGAGGGGAAAGAACGTCGACTAGAAAATCTGTCTAATGACTTAAAGCCTAGTGCCTTATCCTTACAAAACTTAGGCACTAGAGAATTAAAAGGAGACAGGGCTGGACCCAAATACCTTTGGCGAAACAGAGATCGACTACCACCTCCTGATTTCTAATAAGAGTAGTCCACACTATATTCCCTTGCCCTTTTGTGCCTCATTTATTTTCATTAAGATTAGGACATTTGAATCTGAATAAGCATTTTAATATTAAGATATGCATTAATATTTTGCACATTATCCTCCTCTTGTTCTATAAAATTTCCTTCAAATATTTTCCATACCTCGGTATTCCATGTAAAACATCAACAAAAGGCAAATTAATGTGAACTTATTTGAGGAGGGAAAGAAACTTACGGAAACATTCATCCTGTCTTTGCTTTTTCAAACTTTTGGTGAAATGGTGGAGGTGGTTTCACTTTGGTTTGTACTATTTCCTCATGTGTTCCCTTCCCACTCTTACTACTCTTCTTTTCCCCTATCAAGGTTTCAGTGCTCCTTCTTAGGAGACAACTCCTCCAATTGCCAACCACTACAAGTACCTACAACAATCACCTACCTAGGATTATGATCTATATTACCTAGAAAACCTACTTGAGGGGATGAGTTTTGGGAAATAGCAAATTGCCCGAACTGATTTTCCATATTTTTTGTTGCCAATTAATTGCTCCTCAAATCAGTAGCTATCTTATCTATATCCACACTTGCTCTAGCCTATTTAGCCACAATTTTCTAAAACATTTCCTTAGTGCTCATGTTTCCTTGCAGCCATTATGATTATCTCTATGACTTTATTGTTGATAATTTTTTACTATTACCTTGAGGTCGATATTGTTTCTGGACTTGTGCCTGATTATGGTTTCCTCCCCATGAAAAACTTGGATAGTTCCACCAAATAGGATTATTAGTGTTTCCATAGTATTGATGGCCCCCTCCTCTTTGTTCATTCCCCACAAAACTCACTGCATCGGGATTTGATCAAGACAAATCAATGATATGCTCACAGCTTCCATATACTTCACACCATGTATGTAACAGTTGTTCCACATTTACCTAAGCTGGTTGTTGCCACAATGGTATTTCCCTCAAATGGGTATTCAACATGTTTTCAATTGCTGCAATATATGCAATTAATATGATAAATGTATCCACCTACATTACTCCAACATCACATGTATGGTGCTTCCTCCATTCCACTCAGGATTACCTTGTGAAATCTGATTCAACAAAGTAAATAATTCAACATATATTTTCTCTACCCCTTGTCCTTCTGGAGTTGAATCAACAAAAAAAAATTGTATTTGGTTCCAAACCCTCAATGAAGTTGTGGACCAATACCTCAGTCACTTGATAATGATGTGGGAAACTGATCAATAACAATTTGAATCTATCCTATGAGTGGTATAAATTCTCCCCTCCTTTCTACTTAAAACTCAGTATCTCACTCCTATGCTTTGTTGTTTTCCCATATGGTAAGAACTATATTATACATTTATGAGCAAGATCATCCCATGAAGTAATAGAGTTTCCTATCTCTGATTTCAATTATCTTATTTCTTTCGATAATAGAGAGAAAGGGAACATGGTTAGTCTCACATAAGTAGGGGATACCCCAGTTAGAGTGTACGTGCCACTAATTTCGAGAAAGTTCTGAATGTGCACTTGTGGGTCCTCATGAGGTAAACCAGTAAACTATCCAGTGTGCAATAGTTGCACTATATTATGTTTTAACTTAAATCTACCAATAACATGTGGTTTCTAAATACTTGATGTAACATTAGTTGTTCGTGAGATTTCCAAATCATGGGTTGTCATCTCTGCCATTACTATATGCATTTCTGGATCAATTTCGACCAGAAGGATAGGGTTCATAAAAAGTACTTTCCTTCTCTTGTAGTGAAAGATCCTTTCCATTTTAGCGAATGGCTCTATAATATTCTTATCACCTTTCGGCTTGGCGTCTGGAAACAATCTGCAATAAAGGATGGTCTTGGGTGTATTTTTATGCCTAGGAGCCAAATAACACCCATACTATGGCAAAATTTGAGGACAATTTTCCATTTTATTGATAATATTTGAAACATTTTATTGTATTAGGATTAATCAATGTGATTAGTGAATGTAGGTTGGGAATCAAGAGAAAAAGGTACAAAAATGAAAGAACGTGAGGTGGAGTTTGACCAATCACTTAGACACAAAGAAGAAAGAATCAAAAGAGAAAAGGAAGTTCAAAGTTAGAAAATCTCTAGCTTTGTATCCTCTCTGAGTTTCGGATATGGAGTTTATTATTTCATGATTGATGGTTGCTGAGACAAAAGTGTACATATCCTCTCTGCGTTGTGGAGAGGAGAAGTTCAATCAAAACAGAATCTGTAAAGCACCTCCATGTTACGGCCTTGAGCCCAAATTTCTGTCAACTTTTCCGAAACTATAAATAGACTCAAATTTTATTATTTTAGTTATTCTTTTTCTAGATTTTGGAGAATGAAAACTTGGAGAAATATTTCTTAAAATTTTGGGTTCTTTCCTACTCTTTACTCTTATCAATTTCTATTGTATTATTGAATACTTGAAGATTGAGAATCACATTATGAGTATCTAAATTCCCTTCTTATAGGGTTGTGGCTAAAAAATGCTTGCATATTATGGAATTTAATGGATTGAAGTTGTGTATCATATAGTTTGCTTCTCTGTTCTTGAATTACTATTTTATGATTGGACACCATTGATATAAATGTATTTTTCGAATAGAACTCAGGAGAGGAATAACATGACTAAACATGGGAAAAAAGGAACATGATATTGTTTTTATAATTAAAGTGAATTTCTATATAGGATAGGGATATACCTAAAAACTTGCTTGATTGATAACAATATGAAAACGTAATGCTCAGTAATTGGTTCAGCCTATTCCCACTCAATGATGTAGTTAGGTTACACATTACTGTAGGTGTTTAGAGGCTGGGAGAACATGATCATACATTTAATCCTTCAAATCAGTGATTTGATAACCAATTGAAGTTCATTAAATGAGACAGTGTGCATGAATCCAAAGTAGGTTGTAGAATTGGAATTTCTTAAGTCATTGTCTTAACTCCAACTCAAAATTAAATCATATTAGTTAAATTAGTTTACTTTGAATAATACATAACTTAGAATCATTCATCAACCTTTCTCGTGCTTTTGATTAAAGTTATTGGAAAAATTGAATACCCTCTAATATCATGTCTCTATGGTTACGTTATTCAAGTCTTAAAATAACTACTTTATTCCTTGCATAACCACATACACTTGCCTATGCGTTTGGACACAACAAGTTTTTGGTGTCGTTGCCGGGGACTTTAGAATTAGAATTTATTGTATTTACCTAGTTATAAGTTTATTATTAAGTTTTGACAACTTTATATAAGTTATTTGTTATTGTAGTTTGGTTTTGGACATCAAACTAGAAGGTGATAATGATCTTGTAGAGCCATTCGTTGAATCGAAACGGGTCTTTCACTACTAAAGAAGGCGAGCACTTTTTTCATATCTTGTCTCTCTAGTTGAAATCAAACCAGCAAAAACAACAACCCCTATAGCAATGGCTGAGATGACATTCCATGACATGGAGATGCCAGTCACTTTGAGTTTTTAGAAACAACCTACTGGTGGTAGGTTTGATTTGAAGCAAAATATGGTGCAATTGTTGCACCCAAATGGATAGTTTATAGGCTTAGCTCATAAAGACCCATAAGTGCACATTCATAACTTTCTCGAAATTAGTGACACGTACAATTTAACTGGAGTATCCCCTTATTATGTGACACTCACCTTATTTGTAACACCCTGGAAACTACTAGGATAAATTAAAGATTAACATGAGGGTTAGAGTCATAAATGTAACTCCCCGTACTTAAAATAAAGGATTTTGTGTTAGGATGTCAAGGTATGACCCCTCAAGGACCAACCATGGGCCCTTGAGGAAGACCCGAAAAACTGCTATAACTAGTGGACCACGATAGGACCCACGCCCCGTGGATGGGTACACGGTTCGTAAGTCAGTGATTCGTAGATGGTCAAAAGTCTCTGTCAATACAATGATTTACCAACATGCCATGTGGGTCCATCCACGGATGGTGGTCGTAGGGTCGTGGGTAGTCACTTATAAACCATTTTGAAGAATTAGTTAAAGGCACTTTGGGGTTTTTCAATTTTCATTAATAGTAGGTGACATTGTTTTATTATAATTTAGACAAAATATATATTGATATAAGACCCCTAAATTTATTCATCCTCCTAATTATTCCTAAATCCCAAAGCAAAACCAACTTCTCCCCAAATATTCTCTCTCTAGAACTTCAAGGAAGAAGAAGAAGGAAGTTGGAGCTAGGGTTGAAGGAGTACGGCTGTCTACTCAAATTCATAGGTTTTAATTGCTAAGGTATGGTAGTCCATCATTCATGTATAGCCTTCATCCATGGAGCCCCTTGAAAACCCCAATTTCAAGATAGAAATTCCCTAAAAGCTAGGGTTTGACTCCAAGTAATGAATTCCTTTCAAAAATGGTTTTAATAGTTGAATTACCTTATATTATGATTGAATTGATGATTTATTATGGTTTTTATGTTGAAATTCCCAAGAATCCATGAAATTCCCATATTCCATATTTATGATCTTGTGATGTGGGTAAATTGATGAAAGAAGAATATTATGAGATTATGTTTGTAGTAATTGAGTTATTTGAATCATGTTATCATCTATGTCTAATGTAGTGAATTCTATTTGTGTTGATTGAATATGATCTTTGATCCTTGAAGGGCAAAGTATGATAATTATGCATGATTATGAGATTTATGCATATTCTTTAAGAACACTTTGAGAGTAAAGTGATTATGATTATGATCTAGTTGTTGTGTTGTTGAAAGGTTATCCTCATATACACTTATGCATGAATATGATATTATGTGAAAGTTTTTCTCACAATATGATGATTCTAGGGTTGAAAGGCTTTCTCACCTATTGAATCTATAAGTGGACATGGGCGGTAAAAGGTTATTCTCATGCATGATCTAATGAGATATCTTATGAGTTATATTGGATTGAGTGTCAAGACATTCTTCCATGAATATGAACTTAAGTCAAGACTTAATAGGAACTCAATGGTAATTAATGCTTAGCACCGAGTGGATATTGAATATGAGATGGATGCTTTTACACTAGTTAAGTCCGGGTTCCCAAAGTATGTATCTCATGAGATGTTGTGACTCATGTGAATCCTAATGTGAATTCGGCTACTTCAAGGGTTAGAGATTTCGCTCAAATGAACCCTCCCAAATTTTATGGCTCCAAAATGGAAGAGGATCCTCAAAAGTTCATCGATGAGGTTTATAAAGTTGTTGCTATTATGGGGGTATCTTGGGAAGAGAAGGCAGAGTTTGCCGCCTACCAACTAAAAAATATTTTACAAGTACGGTATGATCAGTGAAAGAGTGGAAAACCCGTAGGAGCGGGCAGTGTTTAATGGGAATTGTTCAAATCAGCATTCCTTGATAGATTCTTTCCCCGAGAATTGAGGAAAGCTAAGGTGGAAGAATTCATCAAACTTCGTCAAGGAAGTATGAGCGTGAAGGACTATGCCCAAAAGTTCACTCAATTGTCCAAGTATGCTCCAACTATGGTGGTGGATTCAAGGGATAAGATGAGTAGGTTTTTGACAAGTAAGTCCGATTGAAAAAAAGTGTAGTACAATAATGTTCCACCATGACATGGATACCTCAAGGCTTATGGTATACACTCAACAAATTTAGGAGTCAAAACTCAAGGAAAAGAATAGAGAGGTGAAAAGAGCTAGAACTGGTGATAGGAACTTTTTCAATGCTAGGTCCGATGGACAAGGTCGACCAAGGTTTAGATAAAGGTTTTCCAACCAAGGTTCCTATAGTGTTCCAAGGGTCAACAAGGAAAGGGTTTCCAACCCTAAACCTCAAGGGGGTAATAATAGTGGTTCATATGTGGCTAGGCCTAATTGTGCAAATATGGAAGAAAGCATGATGGCAATTGCCTAGTTGGTACAGATGTGTGTTTTAGTTGTGTGAATATTCACCATAAGATGACAGATTGTCCGATACTCAAGGTTAAGGGAAGGGAAGATAAACAAGCTCCTCCAAGTGGTTCAAATTCTAATGCCCCAAAGCAAAACCGCTTTTATGCTATTCGATCCCGCTTTAGGATTTCATGCATATTGATCATCTTTTTGATATCATATTAAGCTTATCACAAGGAACAAGGGGAATCACCTCAATTCATACATTTTTAGCTCATCATAAGGGACAAAGGTAATCACCTCAAGTCATACATATCATGGCATCAGAAAGATAAGAGGAATTATCTCTAGTCATACATATCATGGAATCATAAAGACAAGGAGAATCACCTCTAATCATACATATCATGCAATCATAAAGACAAGGGCAATCACCTCTAGTCATACATATCATGCAATCATAAAGACAAGGGTAATCTCCATAAGTCATACAGATTAATGAATCATAGTTATTCGCCTTCATGTACATTTTAATGAAATATAAGTATTCGCCTCCATATCCATTTTAAGGTGTAATGTAGGTATTCTCCACTTCATCACATAAAAATCATAGGTTATTGCCTCCATGATCAACATAAAGGCTAATGGGTAATCACCGCTTGCCTTGGGAGTCATACATATATAAAGGGTCATTACCTCACACTTCCCATATCATGACATAAGTAATCACCTCATGTTTAACTAATTAGGAATAAGGGAACTCACCTGACATTCCTATCACATAAAGGTCTTTTAGAGGAATCACCACAATCTCATCACATTTCAAAGTCCTTGGACTTAGATATTTTAGGTGAGTAAACCTTTCAACGTAGAATCATTCTATGTCACAGACCCTTTCATATCATATCATTTTCATGCATAATACCATATCTAGAATTATACTTAAGATATGGATATCATCATGACTCAAGTGATTGTAACACTTCATAGAAGCTATCATTCATAAGGTAGGTAAGGTTGGTAAAGGCCTTCCACCATAATTCTACCCACTAATCTTTTATTCTCATATAGATTTTATTCTTTAAGCCTAACCATACATGATTCATTATATTAGCTTTAGTTACAAAGCCCTAGCGATTAACACTCATGACTACAAACCTTACCCTCAAAGCTTTGCCTCTTACAATCATCATACATACCTAGATTGCAAGGCATTCTAGTCACATGCTTCATTATTAGGTAACTCTAGTCATAAATCATCATAAAGCTTCAACTTCAATCCTTACTAGTCTTGATCCATCATAAATACTATAATATAATTCAATTCATGTCTACAAGATTTCATTCATAAAAAATTACTATACAAGTGTCAATTCTAGAAGATCATCTCCAAGTCTTCAATTTCACCTTTCACGGCATAAACCCACAAAATATGAATTTAATAAATTAGACTCGGGTTAACCATGGAAAATATATAATATCATCATAATATAAAGATTCAATACTAAAAAAATCATAAGCAAGTATTATCCACTCAATTGGAATCATACTCAACACTACCCACAACAAGAAACCCTAGCTAGACTTGGGTTTTATCTTCAAAATTAGGGAAACCTAGGGGGCTCCACGGATGGAAGAATCCAAGGATGAATAAGCTAACATACCTTGACTATAAAGCCCTCATAATACTTGCAACAATGGAGGATTTTGACCTAGATAGCTTCTCTTCTTCTTCTTTTTCTTCTTCTTGTTTGCTCTCTTGAGAAAGAACTTCTTGGAGGGATTTGGTTCCTTTCGATGAGTTGAAAATAATGTCTAGGATCAATGTATTTAGGGGTCTATTAGGTTTATATAGGTGTTCTAATTACTAATAAAACAACACCACTTAACCCCTAACTAATAATGAATTAACCCCTAAGCCCCTAACTTAAAACAATTTAACCCCAACACTGCCTCACCCATGAGACCCCGACCCATGGACCGTAGGTAGGTCTACGCACTGTATTGGTCCTTCATGGGTGGTGGTCTGCAACTCTACAAAATTTCCTTGACCCACGACCCCTTCCCACGGGGTGTGGGTCCACCTACTGTTAGTGGATCCCCAACTGTGGGTGGACTATTTTGGTGAGTTTTTAGGGGTTGTTTTAGGGTCCTCCTCAAGGATCCTTGGTTGGTCCTTGGGGGGTCGTTCCTTAATTCCCTAACCCTAAAACCTTCATTCTAAGTGCGGGAAGTCATTTGTACACTCTAACCCCCATGTAAAACTCTAGAACCCTTATGTAAAACTCTAGTTTAACCTACTAGTTTTCCAGGTGTTACAAAAATAAAACTCAACATGAGGGTTAGAGTGGTAAATATAACTCCCCATACTTAAAATAAAGGATTTTGTGTTAGGACGTAAAGGTACGACCCCTTAAGAACAACCCATGGGCCCTTGAGGAGAACCTTAAAAACTGCGAGAACTAGTGGACCACGACAGGACCCACGCCATGTGGATAGGTCGAAGATCCGTAGGTCAGTGGGTCGTAGATGGACAAAAGTATCTGTCAAGCCCACGATTGACCAGAACACCACGTGGGTCCATCCACGGATCGTGATCGTGGGTGGTTACTTGTAAACCGTTTTGAGGAGTTAGTTAGGAGCACTTTAGAGTTTTCCTGTTTTAATTAATATTAAGAAACATCATTTTATTCTAATTTAGACTAACTATATATTGCTTTAAGATACATAAATTTAGTCATCCTTCTCATTATTCCTAAATCACAAAAAAAAACCAACTTCTCCCTAAATATTCTCTCTCTAGAACTTTAAGGAAGAAAAAGAAGAAAGTTGGAGCTAGGGTGGAAGGAGTAAGGTTTTCTACTCAAATTTATAGAGATTTATTGCTGAAGTATGGTAGTCCTTCATCCATGGATAGCCTTCATCCATGGAGCCCCTTCAAAACCCTCATTTCAAGATAGAAATCCCCCGTAAACTAGGGTTTGACTCCAAGTCATGGATTCGTTTCAAAAACTATTCTAAAGTTTGAATTACTTTATATTATGATTGAATTGATGATTTTTTTTTTATGGTTTTTTATGTTGAAATCCCCAAGAATCCATGAAATCCCCATATTCCCAATTTATGATCTTGTGTTGTGGGCGAATCCATGAAAGAAGAGTATTATGAGATTATGTTTATAGTAATTGAGTTATTTGAATCATGTTATCATCCATGTCTAATGTAGTGAACTCTAGATGTGTTGATTGAATATTATCTTTGATCCTTTAAGGGCAAAATATGCAAATTATGCATGATTATGAAATTTATGCATATGCTTTAAGAACACTTTGATAGTAAAGTGATTATGATTATGATCTAGTTGTTGAGTTAATGAAAGATTATCCTCATATACACACTTATGCATGGATATGATATGATGTGAAAGGTTTTCTCCCAATATGATGATTCTAGGGTTGAAAGGCTTTCTCACCAGTTGAATCGACGGTGAAAGGTTATTCTCACGCATGATCTAATGAGCTATCTTATGAGTTATGTTGGATTGAGTGTCAAGACATTCTTCAATGAATATGAACTTAAGTTGAAACTTAATAGGAACTCAATGGGAATTAATGCTTAGCACCGAGTGAATAATGAATATGAGATGGAAGCTTTTACACAAGTTGAGTTCTGGTTCCCAAAGTATGTATCTCATGATATGGGAATCTTCTACCTTAGTTGAGTCCAGGTTTCTAGCAGCAATCTCCTTATCCCATAAAGTATGTGCCCTTATAAGTATCTAGCAAGTGGATCAAACTAAGCTAAGAGTATCGCTCTACTTAGGCAAGTAGAGCAACCCCTTTTCGGTGTTGGGTAAACACCAGATTCCATGTTAAGCTCATATGGTCTTTTTTGGTTAAGGCTTATTCCCCACTATGACAACAATGTGAACAAGAATATGAATTATGAACTATGGTTACTCAAGAAGCTTTACTTAGCATGGGTGGGATTTATGGGGTCTTATTCATGCATTGCACAAGTATGCTTTGAGTATATTTATGATATGTTCCTCCTAGTTATGATGATCTATGTAATGAATATGCTTATGACTTATGCTTTTCCATTATCTTCGAAGTGATGTTTTAACTTAGTAGATTGCATGCATTCAACTAAAATGTCCATTTTAGAAGGTTTTCAGTGTTTTTATGCATGGCTATTATACTTAGTGCATTTTTGTACTAATCCATGCTTTTCCTACATTTTCCCCAAGTGTAGGGTCCGGTTCTCAAGGTGGTCATCATTGTGGCTAGAAGCTTCGATTTGCTTTTTCTCCAAGCTTGTTGGTGAGTCCTTAAGATTCAAGGACAATTATTATATTTTAGTGGTCATTTCTTGTATTTCCTTTTCATACTATGTTGTATGGGCTTGATATACCGTGAGTTTACAATATTTTTGATGCATTTCACTTATAAGTTATATGTGTTTACGACTATATTATATTAGAACTAATATTTTATGTATTATGTTTATAGGAAATAGGCTTGGAGGTGGTCAATAAAGATTTAGAGTTGAAAAGTGAAAAAGTACCCACTAACGAAGCCACCCACGGACCATAGGTCTATCGACGGGCCATGGGTGGTTAGTTGTAAGTCCTGGTCTAGGAAGTTGAGTTCTAGTACTCAATCCATGGAGTGCCATGATGGACTGTAGACTATTCTACAGACCGTGGGTAAGGCATCATAGGTGGAACATTAGGTAAATTTGACAAGTGTGGAACCACGGAGCAAGATGACGGACCGTAGGTCGACCCAAGGTCTATCCTGCACGTCCATCATTGATGATCTGGGAGTGAAGGTTCCAGTACTTGATGAATAGTTTCTAAGTATTGAACAATAGAGGGTGACCTACAAATCGTAGGTCAACCCACGGTCCATAGGTCGTGTCGTCAACAAAAGCCGTCTAGAAAACTTATTTTCTTATTTGGTTTCCTTCTTATTTAGGACTTGTTTTCTATAAATAGGATTTATAAACCTCGTTTTTGGGGGTTAGACATTATTGTAAAGTCTTAGTTTTTTGTACTTTTAGGAATTAACTTGCAAATTTTAGCAATTTGATTTCTAGATTTCGTTTAATATTATTTTCACTTTGAAATTCAATTGAAGATTTTGGGTTTCATGTATTCTAATTGTAAGTTTATGAATTCTTTCTTCTTAAATATGAATTGTGAACTCTAAAGCATGAGTAGCTAAATCCACAGCTGGGTTGTGGTAACCATGAGCAATTAACAAAGTATGAATAATAATTAGGTAAATCTTGAATAGTGTTTATGTATATATTTTTAATTCCTTTGCTTAGAAGTCTCTTTAATGGTGGACAATGTTAGACCTCGTTTCGTTACTACTTGTTGAACCAAGGAGGTAGTTAATGACAAAGAATTAACAATAGAGATTTAGTGGATGCTATCTAACAATCTATAATTTCAATTTGAGAGAGGGTGAAAACTAAGTCATACATTGATGTGATATCTAATCTGGGGTAAAGGTAAGGTTTAGTAAAGCATACAACCATAGCCAGACCAAGGTGCGAGGTGAAATCCCCTACTTGGAGGACGAATCACTTAGGATACCTAACTTACCAACTTTGCATGTAAAACACTAGGAAATAATTAGTATTATTAGGATTACTATGTTAAGAGCTTGTGGGTAATACATATATCCTAGTTTCTCTCTCATATTGATAACTCAAAGTTTTAATTTTGCTTACTTGTTACTTAATCAACAATCTATTACTTGATTACCAACTTCCCCCTCCCCCTTTATTTACTTGTCTTGAAAATAGCTTGACCAAATGGATATAATAGTGAGTTAAGTTTAAGCCTGAACCATATTCCTCGTGGGATCGACCCCAACCTATAAGTTGGGTTATTTATTTGACAACGATCGCTTATACTTTTTTAGGGAGGTGTAATATGAATGTATCAAATTTTGGCACCACTGCCGAGGTATATAGCTTTTAGAGTAGGTTTACTACATTATTTAACTTTAGTCAAGTATTTCCTGATTTTATGTTTTCTTTTGTCTTTATTTTCTTAGGTTTCTACTCTAGTGTATGTCAAGTACACAGAGTTGAGGCGAACCATTGACCCCTCACGATCCAGAGTTGAGCAAAACTTTGAGAAAAATGAATATTCAAGGGGTTCAAATCAATCCAATCAGAGAGAATCTATGTGATGGAGTTGAATTGCAGCCTCCTTGGGTTGTTAATTTGCACGCTCAGGTTCATGGTCAAAATTAGATACACTCAAATTACACCTCCCTAAAGAGGTATAAGCGATCATTATCAAGTACAGAACTCAACTTATAGGTTGTGGTCGATCCCATAAGGAATACGGTTTAGACTTAAACTTAACTGACAATTATATTCGTTTAGACAATGTATTTCCGAAAACAAGTAATTAAACAGGGAAATTTGTGAAACAAATTTAGGAAATTATGTAAGTATTCAGTGAGCAAGATTTAAACTTTATTTGTTATCAAGATGAGAAAGTAACTAGGGTATACGTGTTCCCCATAATCTCATAACACGGTAATCCTAGTAATAGCAATCCTTTCCTAGTGTATTACATGCAAAGTGATAAGTTAGGTATCTCCAAATCCTTGGTACGGCCTCTAGATAATTTCACCCCACACCTTGGTCCGGCTACGTGTGTATAATTTACTAACCCTTACCTTTACCTAATATTAGACATCACATCGATGTATGGCTTAGTTTTCACCCTTGCACGAATCGACATTAGACTATTAGATAGTATCACACTAAATCCATGTTGATAATTCTTTTCTCATAAATTACCTCCTTGGTCCAGCAAGTAGTAACGAGGAAAGTTCTAACGTTGGCCATCGTTAAAAAGATTTCTAAGCGAAAGAATTATCAATACATGCAATAACACTATTCAAAAATTACTTAGTTACTATTTATACATTTGTGAATCGCTTATGTTTTCCACAACCCTAGGTGCAGATTATTACCCATAATAGCAAGAACACAATTCATATTTTTGGATGAAGAGATCATGAACTTATGTAATAGGTAGAAGAGACCAAGAATCTCAACTTGAATTGCAAAGTTAAAATCTTCAAAACGAACTTAGGAAATTAAGAATTGCTAAAGTTGCAAGTTAATCTCCAAAGCCAAAAACTAGAACTAAAATAATAAAGTCTAACCGCCCAAAAATGAGTTTTACATGCCCTATATATAGAAAAATAAGTCCTAACGAAAAAAGAAACAAAATAAGGAAATAATGTTTCAAGATGCATCTTCGATCTACGACACTAACCTATAGACCGTGGATTGACCTATGGTCCATAGGTCCCTTCTATTACTCAGGACTTGGGAAAATTTTTAGCTTCTAAAACATCATCTCTGAAGCAAATGATGGATCAACAGTACGGACCGTGGTTTGATCCACGGTCCGTAGATCCTCCTCCGTAGCTCCACACTTTGAATCTTCAGAATTAGGTACTGGAATCCCTTCTCTAAATCATTTGACGGAGCAACAGTATGGTCCATAGATCATTCTATGGTCCACCTGTTGCAACTGTGGTTCCACACTTGGTCAAGAATTCCCTGATCTCCTTTAATATCATTCCTACCCATCTATGGAGCATGAATGGACCTATGATCCATGGATCACCTCCGCAAATGCCTTTTTCTACACATCTTTCAACTGTGTCTCGTAGTTTCCAGGTCTGAACATATTTCTTGCAAACATGAGAAAAATACATAAAAATCAATACAAAATAGCCCTAGACATACACAACTCTTAAGTTAAATGTATTAAAAATATTGTAAACTCACGGTATATCAACTGGTATTCTAATCGGAGATGCAGAAACGGTGCAAAATTCGCCAGCACTGAGGTTGTGTGATAACTACAAGGTTGACTTTCATACAGTTGAATCAAAAGGGCTCATTGTTCTTCCTCCTTTACCTCCAGGGCATACATTTTTGGTAACCAACAGTTTGATGCAAATTCTTACAACACGAGGTATGTTTTCTAGTCTAGCGTTAAAAGATCCATATGGTCACATTACTAAATTGAAAAGTTTCTACAAGAGTTGTGTGGGATTACCGAAATTGGATATGGATGTCATAGGTTTAAGTGTCTTCCCTTTGTCATTAAGCAGT
This sequence comes from Solanum bulbocastanum, assembly GCA_037074985.1. Taxonomy (NCBI): domain Eukaryota; kingdom Viridiplantae; phylum Streptophyta; class Magnoliopsida; order Solanales; family Solanaceae; genus Solanum; species Solanum bulbocastanum. Next base: position 27,749,970 of record CM073602.1, read on the forward strand.
GATGATGTAGTGTGGTTGCTAATCTTTGATACAATTCAATACAAACATGGGATCAATTGCACCAAGTGTTCATGGCGAAGTATTTCCCAGTGTCTAAGAAACTAAATCGCAAGGACAAGTTGAATAATTTCATAGCGGTACCTGGAGAGTTTGTGAGCAGTTCATGGGCTAGGTTCACTGCGTTCATTAGAAGTGTTTCGAATCACCGCATAGAAGATGAGTCATTGAATGAATATTTCAACAGAGGGCAGGATGACAATGGAAAGGTTGTACTAGACTACTAATGGAGGATCATATGGTGAGTGCACTTTCAAGGAGATCGCTGAGAAACTATAGAAGATTTCCCAAAACAATAAGGCATAGAGCACTATAAAAGCTAATACTAGAAGAAGTACGTTCCTATTTAAGTTGCACCAAATCAATCTATTGATGACATGACATTCATCAGGAGATAGCTCAAACGAGGATAGAACTTGGGCTGGTATTGAAGCATGTGAGTGGAAATGCAAAAAAGGTGAATGCAGTAAATTACCTAACTAGACCTCCACCACCACCAGTCAAGGAATGCTATGATGAAGAGGATGTGTATTTTTTAAATGATCAGACAGGGGGTTTTCAAGCCAACTCTCAAGGTTCCAACTCAGATAATTGGTGCCAAGGTCAAGGAAACCAAGATCGAAACTACGGAAACTCCAATCGAAAGGGAAACTATGTAAGGGATGATAACAACTACTACCGGAACAAATATGGCAATAAAAATGAGAGAGTTGGGCCCTATGTTCCACTTGGGAATCAGAAATTTGGCAATAGAGAGGCTGGGGGTAGTATGTCATGCATTGAGGATATGATGCAAAAGTTGATGAAAAGGTATAATGCGACTTATGAGGATGTGAAAGAGATGCAAAATGACTTGTCTGGAATAGGTCAAAAAGTTGATGCCCATCCAGTGTCGATCAAGCAACTTGAGTATCAATTTAGTCAATTGTCCACTAATGTGAAACTACGTTAGCCTGGCACACTTCATAGTAATACCATCCAAAATTTGAAGAATGATGGTCATTGTATGGCAGTCACTACTCGAATAGGTAAACAAACCATTGATCTCCTTATGCCGTCTTAGTTGAAATTGTGGTAGAAAAAGATAATGATGAGAATGAGGTTACTGGAGAATCTAAAAATGCCAAAGATAAGGAAGTGGAGGTAACCCAAAAAGTTGTCCCCATGCCTAGATCTTCATGTCCATTCCCACAGAGATTGGTGAAGAACACCGAAGAAGGAAAATACCACAAGTTCATAACTATGTTGAAACAACTTTCCATCAATGTTCCCTTGATAGAAGCTTTGGAGAAAATGCCTAGGTAAGCTAAATTTATGAAATATTTGGTGATCAAGAAGAGGGTCGTCAATTTTGAGAATGATGAGAGGTTGCAACATTGCAGTGCTATTGCTACTAGGTCACTTGTCCAAAAGAAAGAGGATCCTGGAGCTTTTACTATTCCTTATACCATCGGGATTTTTCACTTTGCAAAAGATTTGTGTCATTTTGGTGATAGCATCAACTTGATGTCGTTGTCCATTTATAAGAAGTTGGGTTTAGGGGCTAAAAAATCGACTGCGATGCGTCTGCTCATGGCCGATAGAACTGTGAAAAAGCCCATTGGTGTTCTCCAAGATGTCCTTGTGAAAGTGGAGTCATTCATTTTTCCAACGAATTTTGTGATACTTGATTGTGAGGTTGATTTTAAGGTTCCCATTTTCTTAGAGAGACCATTCCTTGCTAGTGGGCGTGCCTTAGTCGATATAGAAAGAGGGAAGATGAAGTTCTAACTGAATAATAAGGAGGTAACTTTTAATATCTGTAAGCCTATGAAGCAAGAAAGCAATCTCAAGTCGGTATCAGTGGTGAATCATATTGTGGAACGAGGTTCTTAAGTGTCTATTGAAGAGAGGTTAGGTTTTGATGCACTGGCAGTGGTAATGATGAATTTTGATGGTGATAGTATTGAAGACTATGATGGATTAATTGCCACACTTGATAGGTTCGAATTCCATTCCAAACCAAGAAGATTGGAGCTAGATATGAAGAATCGCGACTCTCTACCAGCAAAACTATTTGTGGAAGAGCCTCTAAAATTGGAGCTCAAGGCTCTACCATCTCATTTGAGGTATGTATTCTTGGGTAAAGATGGAACTTTATCGGTAATCATTGTTGCAGATCTAAGTGGGGAACAAGTAGAGGCATTGGTTTCTATATTGAAGAGGTTCAAGCGAGCTATTGGATTAACTATTATGAACATTCCTGGCATTTGTTCTCACAAAATCCAACACATGCCGGGCAGCAAGCCAAGTATTGAGAACCAAAGGAGACTTAATCCACATATGCAAGAGGTATTCAGAAAGGAAACCATTAAATGGTTGGATGCTGGAGTCATATGCCCTATTGCAGATAGTAGTTGGGTCTGTCCTGTTCAGTATGTACCTAAGAAAGGTGGGATTACTGTGGCTGCTAATGTGAAAAATGAGCTAGTCCAAATGAGGCTAGTGATTGGATGGAGGGTATGCATGGACTACCATAAGCTAAATCCCTCAATAGAAAAGATCGCTTCCCAATATCGTTCATGGACCAAATGCTGGATTGTCTTGCTGGTAAGGGTTGGTATTGCTTTCTAGATAGGTATTCAGGATACTATCAAATCTTTATAGCTCTGAAAGATCAAGATAAAACCAACTTCACATGTCCATATGTGACTTTTGCCTTCAAAAGAATGTCATTTTGATTGTGTAATGCTCCAGCGACTTTCCAAAGGTGTATGATGTCGATATTTTCAAATATGGTGGAGGACACGATTGAGGTATTTATGGATGATTTCTCTGTGGTAGGTGACTCATTTGATAGTTTTCTGATGCATCTGGCCGAGGAAATGAAACTGTGTGAAGAGCGCATCTTGTGCTTAATTGGGAAAAGTGCCACTTCATGGTGAAAGAAGGTATAGTTCTGGGTCATTGCATTTCTGAGAAAGGTATTGAGGTTGATAGAGCCAAATTTTAGGTAATAGAAAAGATTCCACCAACCTATCTTTGTTAAAGGTGTTATAAGTTTTCTTAGGCAAGTAGGTTTTAATCGAATGTTTATTAAAGATTTCTCTAAAATTGCACACCCATTATGCAAACTACTCGAAAAGGAGTGCAGGTTTGATTTTAATGATACTTGTCTGAGAGCATTTGGAGAGTTGAAAGCAGGGTTAGTATCAACATCTATCATTATTTCACCATATTAGGGACAACCGTTTGAAGTGATGTGTGATGCACGTGGGGTAGCGCTTGGTATGGTATTGGGACAGAGGGAGAGAAGATTCTTCATCCGATTTACTATGCCAGCAAAGCTCTGAATATGGCTCGAAAGAACTATACTGTGACTGAGTATGAACTCCTTGCTATGGTTTTCGCATTCGAGAAATTTTGATCCTAAATGCATGGTACTAAGGTCATAGTGAATACTGACCATTCTAGATGAGGTATCTGATAGCTAAAAATGGTTCAAAACCGAGGTTCCTGCAAGAGTTCGATTTTGAGGAAAGGATAGAAAAGGGATAGAAAATCAGGTTGCCAACCATTTGTCCAGATTAGAGAAGGAATCTATGTTCAAGTTAGGAGATTGGGCCAAGATTAATGATGCATTCCCAGATGAACAAGTATTGGCTTCTTCTTATGATCTTATCCCTTGGTTCGCAGATTTTGCTAACTACTTGGCAAGAGATTTGGTTTCATTGGATTTGTCATTTCACCAAAGAAAAATGTTTATGCATGACATAAAGAAGTTTTTTTGGGATGGGCCTTACTTGTTGCGTATTTGTGCTAATGGGATTATTCATTGTTGTGTGCTCGAGGTTGAGATAATGAGTATACTAGAGGCGTGTCACTCATCGCCTGTTGGTGGGCATGATAGTGGTATTCAGACTGCTCATAAAATCTTGTAGTGTGGGTAATACTAGCCTACTATCCACCAAAATGCTTATGATTTCGCCAAGTCTTGTGACCATTGCCAAAGAGAAGGAGGAATTTCAAAGAGGAAAGAGGTACCTCTGAATTCGATAATGGTGATTGAGTAATTTGATGTTTGGTGCCTTGACTTCATGGATCCATTTGTAAGTTCACATGGGATGAAGTATATTCTTTTTTTAGTTAACTATGTATCAAAATGGGTGGAAGCTATTGCTCTTTCAAGTAATGAGGGAAACAGTGTCACCGCATTCCTGAAAAAGAGTATCTTCTCCATATTTGGTATACCTAGAGCAATTATCAGCAATGGAGGTTCTCACTTTTGTAATAAGTTGTTCAAATTATTGCTAGAGAAATATGGAGTTCGTCACAATGGATCTACCCCTTACCATCCGCAGTCCAATAGGTTAGTTGAGGTGTCAAATAGAGAGATAAAGCAAATCCTTGCAAAGATTGTAAACACCAATAGAATGGATTGGTCAAGAAGGCTTGATGATACTCTAAGGGCCTATCGCACCTCATTTAAGACTCTTATAGGTGTGTCCTTCTATCAACTTGTATATGGGAAGTCATGCCATTTGTCGGTAGAGCCAGAGCATATTACATTGTGGGCACTAAAGAAGTTCAATTTGGATTGGGGCACTACATCAAACAAAAGATTGAATGATATGAATGAGCTTGATGAGTTTCTTCTACAAGCATATGAAAGTTCAGCCTCGTACGAGGACAATATGAAGAAGTATCATGATCAAAAGATTGAAAAGAGTGAATTTGTTGTTGGTGATCTGGTGCTTTTATTCAACTCAAGGTTGTGCTTGTTTCTGGGCAAGCTCAAGTCCAAGTGGACCGGGCCTTTCAAAGTCACATAAGTATTTCCACATAGAGCGGTCGAGCTCGAGAACAAGGAGGGAACAAGGTTCAAAATGAATGGGTAGAGGATCAAGGTCTACATGGGGAAATCTAAGAGTGTGCAATAAGTGGTTGAGGTCTATTATTTCTAGGAAGTTTGAGTAATCAAGGTGTCTGTGTTGAATCAAGGTGTCTGTATTGTGCAGTGACATTAAATCAAGCGTTGCTTGGGAGGCAACCCAAGATGTACAATCTAGCCAACTATAGGTTTTTCTTTTCTATATATGGGTTTTCTTATTTTATTTTGATTTTTGTAGGTCTTTAGATATGTATTTTATTTTTATATTAGTGTTGGATAGATTTAGAATAGGGTTTGTGTCTAAAAAGTGTCCAGAAAAATGTAAACAGAAAATCCTAATGGTTGTTATGTGTGCAGGGATAAAAGGCAAAATCTACAGAAAATCATCGTTCAGTGGACGGACCCCATCGACGGTCTCTTGGTCAATCCACGGACCCAACCCATAGTCTGTTGGTCGATCCACGGACCATCGACGAGGTCTCGTGGGTCCAAAGTTAGGGTTTTGCCTGACCCAACCCGCACCCCTCTTTTGTAAAACCTTTCATTTTTAAAACACCCCACACTTCCATAATTCCCTCCCAATCGTTTTTAACCCTCCATATACCCATATTTATCCTTTTATAACTCCCCAAATCACTTCCTAACTGATTTCATTCACAATTCATCTCCCATATCTTTCATGTCTCTGCCAAATCATTCCTATAATCCCATTATTCTTCCCTAATCAATTTCACAGTCTGGGTTCGGTGTTGAAAGGCTAGCAAAGGGTCAAGAATTTCATTGCATCACCACACTCACCAACTTTGAATACTTGTAAGGTAAAATGATTTCACACTAACTTTGAATTCGATGTTCATTATTTAACTCATGAAATCACGAAGTTGTACTGAACCTTGGGTTGTTAATCTTCTAGTTGAATACATGACTTGTATTTGAGAACCACCTTGAAATGATGGGAATGTGAGTGTGTTGAAAATTAAAACCAACTAAATAAAGTAATAGGCCTAATTGGAAGTTTTGACTTAAAGTACGTATGCTTCAGTTTATTAAAATGTTTATGTGAGTGTCAACGAAACCCTAAGAATGATAAATACCATATTCTATGTTGAAATGCATGTGTAGGCTTAGTTTGATGGTCTAGTTTTCAAAAATTTGGTTTGTACAAAATTTGATAGGTTTGAATGGCACAGAACTGACCCATAACTTTAACCCACATATCATACGTCAACCTATGAACCATAGGTCAAGGTCTGTAGACCATTGGCATACACAAAATTACCCAAGTGTAGGACCAAGGTATGGACTACAGTCTGTTGTTCGATCGACGGACCGTTTTGCACATCTGTGGCCCCAACATCTAAGACCCAAAATTAGGGACTCTGACCTACCGAGGGGACCCACGGACCGTAGGTACCCACCGTAGGTCTCCAATTCAGCTACTGCCTAGAATTTTTTTAAGTTTTTGTTTGGGTCCAATCCTTGTTCTAAAATTATTTCATAAGTCTTATCGCCTTGTTTTGGTAGTAACTAAGCTTCCACAGGTACCATGGCCCCCAAACAATCTCCTACCTATGCCTCAAAGGCCAAGTCAAAATTCTTCGCTCCTTCGTGATGTCTGATTGTTAAGGACACCAACACCGAGTATATTCAGCACACCACCAGGACCTCCCCCACTACCCCCCATATTTCTAGGAGTAGAACCTAGCAGGTTAGCTCCGATGAGGTACCTGCCCCTAGTCTAATAAGCAGACCATATAGATTAGAGCACAGACTAGCTCAGAGTCACAGTTTGGCTCTAGTTCTACTGCTTGTACCTCTTCTTCATCTAATGTCAATAGCACAGGCAACAACCCATGACCTACCAGAGTCGAGCCTGCTCCAAAGGTTGATGAGCTGAACAAATGCTGTGTCTCTGGCTAGTATCAGACATATGAGAATGGCACGATATTGAATGAGCAACGGAGGATGACCAGGATTGTGACTGAGGTGTGTAGGGTCCTTACAGGTAGCCTCCACACTACACTAGCTATTGAGAAGCTCTTCCGAAGACACCGATGCGAGTGGATGGCATGGAGCCCCGAGAAATACAGTAAGGACATAGCCAGAGAGCTTTATGCCTCTTATGCTGCCACCATCAGAAATTCCATCTCTAAATGGTCCAATCCCGTATCTTAGCCTCCACTTCACTCCACATTAGTGCGGGGTTACACGTTCAATATCTCAGAGGCCACTATTCACCAGTGTATATATGGCCCAACCTGCACTCTGCCCATCAATACAGCAGAATATGACTAAAGGATGGAAAGTATCCAGAGTTGGTCCTTCTAGAGAGATGTTAAGTATAAAGAGACGCTATTAAGGTGGTTGGCACTACAAATTGCTGTGGAAGGGGAGTGCACTAAGTGGGCTCAGACTCCTAGCCTGGGTATTAGAAAGGTTACACTTAGCTTCACTGCAAAGTTCTTCTGGTTGTTGGTGCGAAACAGACTATCCCCGACTCAGGCGGACAATATGGTTACATGGGACCAGGCTGTGATGCTAGCAGCCATTATGGCAGGTTTGGAGATTGATGTTGCCTACATCCTGATGGCTGAGATCTATGAGAGGGCCTTCAAGGCCACCACTACGGTTCCTTTCCCGCGCCTGATTTTCCAGCTCTACAGGGACACATTTGTTCCTGTTTGGCGTTGTGACCGATAGCTTGATACGAACAAGATTCTGGAAATTAGCCTCATTTGGAATGATGCCAACCTTACTTCACCTCAGAGAGAGCCACAGATCGAGCTACTACCTTTGGGTGATGATATTGCGGCAGATGTTAAGAAGATGCAGGCTAATGACACCACCATTTCAGCCCTACAGATGACACTCAGGCTCCACCGTCTCCAACCATTAGTCAGTCCCCTAGGTCATCATGAGCCACTCCCTCTTCAGGGTCTATTGTCGTTCCTCTAGCTCAATTCTTGAAGCTGGAGACACAGATGGCCACTTTGCTTCAACATATAAAGCTATGGATGCAACATTCTATTGCGGAGTTCGAGAGAAGGATGGAGCAGATGATGGACCAGAAGGTTCTAGCCATTCATAAGCACCTGGATTTCTTTGGGTTGAGAGTAATAGAGAGGTCAACCCTGACCATTGATGTGACCACCTTCCAGAAGGAGTTGGCTAGCATCTGTACTGATGTTTCTGCACTCATAGCCCCCACTGTGACTAAACTACAGTCTTCCCCTACAGCACTGGATTTTGAGGTGGTGATGACTACTCTAGGCGATACTATGCTGCCACCAGATTCATCCCATGCTTCTAGGAAGTGCCACCACTCCGACCACACTACTGATATTGAGGAGGCTTGAAGTTTGAGGAAGAAAGAGCACCAGCAGTTTGAGGAGGCCTAGAGGTCATCTATACTTGATGAGGAGAGGATACAGAGCGGGCCTGTGAGGTGGATATTGGCCCATATGGCAGTTTGAGCACTACTGAGAATGCTACATTAGTAGATGAGAGCGCTATTGATGATGCTCCTAGTGTTAATCCAGCGGGGTCAGTGAAGCTAGAGTTACCCACTTCTTGAGAGGTCTTCGATGCATATGCGCCACAGATTTTCTTCACCCTATGTTTTACTTTTGATTTTTGTGCATTAAGTGCAATTGCACCTTATTTTGTTGGGGGTGGGGTAAATGAATTGTGAGTGGTAGGATGAAGTCTGAGTAACCCAACTCATAATCCTCATTTGGGGTTTTCTTGCTTGATTTATTTTCCCCCAAAGGACTGTATACTTTTATGTTGAACCGGCATGTTGAAGATTGTGTGTGTAGAAGTAAGTAGAAGAATGAAAGCATGATGACATAAAAAGCATGAAAATTTATGCCCGTCCAAAAAGTTTGAAATGTGCTAGATCTTTAGGCTTGATGAGTTGAATGTGTTTAATCTCAATATGATATGATAAGGAACAGATTTGACCTCATGACTTAAGCTATAACTTTTACTTGGTAATAAAATAATCTAATGATGAAATAATGTGCCCAGTAAGTGTAAGAAAAGTTTGAATGTTCATACAGTATGTGCCAATCTTGAACTTGTCTCGTTGGTCCTGCTAAGATAATCTTAGCTAGAAGTTTGGAAATGATCATAGGGCCTTTTTCAAATAAGTCCACTCAAGCCTAAATGATTCAACCAAAAGAAAGAAATATTCCCTTTGATCCAAATGTTTGAGCCTAATGTAGACCGCTTTATTCAATACACCTAACTCACCTTCCCTAAAATAATTTTCTTGGGCCCGATCCCTCATTGGACATGGGCACCTTGACTTAGGCCAAAAGCCTAAGTTGAGGGTGCCTAATTCAAAACGTTACCTTGATCTTGGCCCTGGTTTGACATTGGATATTATGTAGCTCAACTTATGCAAAAAAAATAAGTTGAAGATGGATATGAAAGAGGAAACCAAAAGAAATGGGTACGCATAAAGTTTGTGTAAAAGAAATAAAGAAACAAAAGAAGAAAATAAATATAAAAAAGGTGACTTTGTGCAAAAGAAGCAATGAATGACAAAAAGTGTTGAAAGAAACAAAGAAAAATAAAGTGAAAGAAAAAAAGAATGTCAAGGAGGGCAGAAAGTCACTAAAAAGTATCCAAATGTACCCTACGTGGCCCTGAGCCTACATTACAAGCTAAGAAAGTCCTATAGTGATCCTTGCAAATAGTTTGGAGTGTCTAAGCACTGAAAATAAGGGCAAGCCTATGGTATTGAGCATTAAATGTACTTGTAGTCACTTTTGAGCATGAGTGTTGAATGAATCCTAAAACTTGAAATTCATATCTATTGTGTGTGAAAAAATGATTTCTTTTGATGTGAGGGCACTAGTTACATTGTTGGAGAATTGATACTGTGGTGATTGTGAAAGGTGTATGTTGTGATGTATGTTGGTCGATCTATGTCATGTTTTGATCCGTATGAGTTAGCTTGTTGAGTCTAGATGAAAAAATTTTCACTAATGTGATAGAAATGAGTTAGAAAGCCATGTGATTGCTTGAGCTTGTATGTCTGATTCTACATAAGTGTCGTTTAGAGATTTAGTGTGTCGCTTGATGACAAACAACAAGTTTAATTTGAGGGTGTTGATATACCTTAAGTTTATGGTATTTTTGATGCATTTCACGTAGAACTTGTGTCTGTCTAGGGCTACATTTTATTAGCAATAATGTTTTATGTATTATGTTTACAGGATATAGGTTGGAGGCGGTTGATGAAGATTTGGAGCTGAAAAATGCAGAAGTACCCACCAACGAAGCCATTCAGGACCATAGGTCAATCTACTGGCCGTGGGTGGTCAGTCGAAAGTCCTAGTCTGGGAAGTTGAGTTCCAGTACTCAATCCACGGTGTGCCAGGATAGACCGTAGAGCAGTCCACAGGCCGTGGGTGACACATCATAGGTGGAACATCAAGGAAGTTTGACAAGTGTGGACAACGAAGCAAGACGAAGGACCATAGGTAGACCCATAGTCCATCCTGCACGTCCATCATTGATGATCTGGGAGTGAAGGTTCCATTATCTGATGAAAAGTTTCTAAGTGTTAAACCACAAAGGGTGACCTACGGACCGTAGGTCGACCCACGATCTGTAGGTCGTGTTGTCGACAGAAGCCGCATCTAGACAATTTATTTGCTTATTTTGTTTCCTTTTTATTAAGGACTTGTTTTCTATATATATGAGCTATAAACCTCATTTTGGGGGGTTACACATTATTGTAAACTCTCAGTTTTTGGGAATTAACTTACAAATTTTAGCAATTTGATTTTCGGATTTCATTTTATAAGATTTTCACTTTGAAATTCAATTGAAGATTTTGGGTTTCATCTATTCTAATTTTAAGTTCATGAATTCTTTCTTCTTAAATATGAATTGTGAACTGTCAAGCATGAGTATCTAAATCCACAACAAGGGTTGTGGGAACGATGAGGAATTAATAAAGTATGAATAATAATTAATTAATTCATGAATAGTGTTTATGCATGTATTATTAATTCTTTCGCTTAGAAGTCTTTTTAACGGTGGCCAATGTTAGAACTCGTTTCGTTGCTACCTGCTGGAACAAGGAGGTAGTTAATGAGAAAAGAATTAACAATAGAGATTTAGTGGATGCTATCTAATAATCTAATGTCAGTTGGAGTGGGGGGTTAAAAGTAAGTCATACATTGATGTGATGTCTAATTTGGGGTAAAGGTAAGGGTTAGTAAAGAATTCACCTATAGCCGGACCAAGGTGCGAGGAGAAATTCCCTACTTTGAGGACCAATCACTTAGAGATACCTAACTTACCAACTTTGCATGTAAAACACTAGGAAATGATTACTATTATTAGGATTACTGCGTTAAGAGCTTGTGGAGAAAACATATACCCTAGTTTGTCTCTCATATTGATAACTCAAAGTTTTAATCTTGCATACTTGTTACTTAATCAAGAATCTATTACTTGCTTACAAACCCCCCTTTATTTACTTGTCTTGTAAATAGTTTGACTAAATGGATATAATAGTGAATTAAGTTTAAGTCTGAACCATATTCCTCGTGGGATCAACCCCAACCTACAAGTTGGGTTATTTATTTGACAATGATTGCTTATACTTCAATAGGGAGGTGTAATTTGAGGGTATCAGGGTTGTGACATTCAAGTATTGGAATAGATGGCTTTATTGGGACAAGTCTAGACTTCCGCTTTCCTTTATGAAAATTTTGGACTTCAAATGTGTTTTTACTCTTATTGTTCTAATTCTTTATGTTATGATATGCCGAGTGGCTTACATGGGGCCTTTTAGGGTTTTTGTGCCTTGTTACATCTAGGGGTTACCCTAGGTCATTACATTGTTAATAGTCTATCTATTAGGGAAAGCAAGAAAATGGTTGAAATTGGAGCCAGCGAACTCTATTACTTCATGGGATGATCTAGCTTGAAAATTTTTAAACAGTTCTTTCCATATGGAAAAACAGCCAAGCTTAGGAGCGAGATACTAAGTTTTAATTAGAAAGGAAAGGAGGATTTATACCAGGCGTGAGATAGATTCAAATCATTAATATTGAGATACATCTAATTCATACTAGTTGGTTGAACCATTCAAACGTTTTATGGGAAAAAACCCTAAATTCGGCACAAGGCCAAAATCAATATCGACCGCAAGGTAATGGTAAAAATTATCATCAATAGGACAAAAAATTTAATCAAAGTGGATAGTAAGGAAACATGAGTACTAAGGAGAGAAGATCATGGTTGAGAAGGCTAGAGCAAGTGGAAATATGGATAAGATAGTTGCTATTTGAGAAACAACTAATTGGAGACACAAAATTTAGAAAATCATTTGGGCAATTTGCTAGTTTGAAAACTCACGCCCTCTAGGTGGTTTATCAAGTAATACAAATCCTAACCTAAGGCAATCGAATGTTGTGGGTTCCCATAGTGGGCTGCAATTGGAGGAGTTGGCTCCAAATAAAGAGAAATAAAGAAACGATGATAGGAGAAAAGAAAAGTAGTGAAAGTGGAAAAGGCACGTTTGAGTAAATAATACAACCCAAAGTGAAACCACCTCCATCATTTCCTTAAAAGTTCAAAAAGCAGAGTGAGGATGAATGCTTTGGTAAGTTTCTTTTTCTTTCCAAACAAGCTTACATTAATTTTCCTCTTGTTGATGTTTTGCAGGGAATACCAAGGTATCAAAAATATGTGAAGAAGATTGTAGCGAGCAAGAGGAGGCTAAAAAAATATTAAACAGTGGCAGTTACTAAAGAGTTGTTCCAGGATTGAAAACAGGTTGCCTACTAAGTTAATGGATTCGAAAAGTTTACGGTTTAGATCACTATAGGTCAAAGCATTCTGCTCAAGGGTTGTGTGATGTAGGTGCAAGAATTAATATTATGCATATATCTTTATACAAGAAATTGGGGTCAGATAGCCTGATGAGTCTAAGATTTAGACTCATTTAGGGCTTTGTTTATATAGATTTAGTGTCCTCAAATGCTTATTTTGTGCCAATAACCGATGATTAATCCTTTAATTTTAGGAATATGGATTGAGGAACAAAGCAAGGACACTAACACGCAAAAAGGAACAAAACAGGCTGAAGAAATGAAGTTGGGCGAGCCTGAGGATCACCAAAAGCACTTGGCATGTCACCGAGTGGCTCATCAGATCGCCTAATGTTCCAGTGTGCCAAGCCCTGAAGGGAAGAACCAAGTTGGCAATGAAAAGGAGCAATCAGTAGGGCGTCGAGTAGTTCCGCGATGTAGTGATAGATCTCCTAAAGTTACAGACCTTGAGGATGTTGAATGCCAAGGCAGAAGGGCAATGGAAGAGACAAAAGGGTGGCTCGCTAAGTGGTTTGGCAAACCCGACTTACTTCGCCCAATGAGCTTTCGTAGCTTATATTTGGAGACTATAAATACATTTTTGAACATTTAGTTTAGTATTTTGGATCATATATTTTTATCTGTCTTTGAATCAATCAACTTAGAGATAGTTTTTCTCTAGTTTTTCCTTAGCTTTGAAGGATTGAAGAAATTCACTTACGAGAAATTGGAAGTGGGTCTTTGAGAATCTTCAAATTGGAGCATTTTAAGGACAAAATCACTCTTACCCAGTTGATGGATAATCAATTTGGTAATGGTTTTTACCTTTTTATGATGTCTAGCTAAAACCCCAATATTTGGGTTGTGATTATGGGTTGATTTAGCTTATGGGTATTTATCATTGTTAGTTTTAATTCTAATTAAAAGTAAGTTTAATAATTAATTGTGGTTTAATTTAAGAATTATAGTTGCAAATGTAGTTCTATGTTTGTGTCCTTGTCTTGCTCGAGAAAGAGGTTTTAGAGCTAAAATTATTGATTGATGCTTTATGGGTATTGGGTTGACCTGGGCTCAATTCGAGAGAGTGAATCCTAAACCCAATATCACACATATAGCTCGAGAGAGTGAATGGATTAAGGTGTTGGCTGATCTTATTTTGCATGCTTGTTGATGTTCGAGACAAATCACTTGATTCGGTGTAAATTTTTTGAAAGAAAATTTACCTCCACCATAGCCTAGCCTACTCACTAATATCTAGCTATTTTATAATAGTTGCAATTACCCATATGTCTATATTAGCCTATAATTGATCACATCCGAAGAATCTGTCTCATTATTGTAAATTCTTATTGTTTGTGACTATGTGTAGTTGATAAGCAAAACCAAAACCCCCCCATTTGACATTCGTGTCAACCCTTAATTTGAATTATTATTTTATTCTATAATTTTTATTCCTATGACTAATTTGACCACATTTATACTTCCCAATTGAATCTTATACATGTACCGCTCCTTGTGGGATTCGACCCCAACTAATTTAGTTGGGTTTTATACTGATTTACGATCTTTGAACACCTAGAATTGGATGAGGTGTGCTTGAAACATTCAATCAAAATGGCATCGCTGTCGGGAAGTGGTGTTGTTTGAAATTGTTTTGGTGAAGTTGAATTGTATTCTTGTTAGTCATAGTTGAATCTTCTTACTTTTAGCTTTAGTTTTTGTGTTGCTTGTTAAAATAGAGGAAATAAGTGTCAACGGAAGCAATGGTAGCCAAGACGGCCACCAAGATGACATCGGGAATCTTCATGATGTCAATGAATCGAATGTCAATGACCCAAATCTAGTGGGTGGAGTTGGTGCCATTCGTTTTCCTCCAACTGAAGGGAATTCCATATTATAAGCACTATATTGCAGCTCTTACAACTGAAGGGTTTGTTTGGTGGGTTGGCTCATGAGGATCCCCATGAGCATATAAGGAACCTTGTCAATGTTTGTGGACTATTCTCCTTTAAGAGCATATCTTAAGAATCGGTCTAATTGAGGTTGTTCCCATTTTCTGTAATGGGAGAAACATGTAAGTGGTTGGCTGAGCTGCCAAGAGATTCTATCACTTCGTCGAAAAGCTTTTCACTGCATTCCAAGTGTGATTTTTCCCTCCTTCGAAGATGATGACACTTAGGGACAGTATCCAAAGCCTCAAGTGTTTGGAGGGTGAGCCAATCCATGAGACTTGACTTAGATTTAAGATGTTGGTGCTGTAATGCCCAAATCATGGATTGCCCGATATGTTCTACTGCAGTACTTTTACAGAAGCCTTGATTTAGTGAACAAGCGAGTGGCTGATCAACTTTTTCTAGGATGTTTAATGCAATAGCTGTCATACCTTTTTTTTTTTTCGCACGGCGGCAAGTTTTTCCAATTTAAGTAACGGTATTGATTAGAGATTATTTTATTTTTTCAGAGTCGCCACTTGAAATTGAGTTATGGTGTTCCAAGTCACCTTTTTTGTGTAATCCCTAATCAAAAGGAAATGACTCTTTATTTGGTCTGTAAAAAAGAAATTCAAGTAAAGAATTCTGTTGAACGAGGGAAAGGTATTAGGTATCCCTCGAGTCCTGTGGTTCTCACACCGTCGCTTTTATTGACTTATATTAAATTATTATTATTATTTTTGGATACATTATTATAGGCCATTAATTGTTTGCATTTTTTTTATTGTGGAACTTTTTATTTGGTCTTAACCTAGATGCGTAACTGCATTCTTGGTCTTGACATTAAGAGACATAATTGTCTTCTTTACCTCACACTTAATAGTAGTCTATAAGTCTTACTTTAAATTAATAAAAGTTATTTATATTTTTGAACAAGGTGTGTCACTACCTCCTTCAATTTCTTTTATTGTCTCAAAAAAGTTGTGTAACCACATTTTTAATTGAAACAAATATTTTAAACATGCCTAAAACCCCTCTCGTCATTAAAAACAAATATTTTTCCTTTATACATAAAACCAAATAAAGTAAAATAAATCTAAATATTGAGGATACAATAATTCCGACATCATTTCTATATCTTTTATCTTATATTTTATAAAATATTTTTCTTATTGTTAAAATTAATGTCAAAATTAAGCATACACTTTTTAATCCAATAAAATAATAATGAATTGTAAAAATAATTCTCATTTTTGTTTGATAAAATAAAAAAATAATAATTTATTTATTTATTTATTTTTAGCCTATCTATACTACTTTATCATTATTATCTAAATCAAGACAAAAACAATGTCATGACCCATTCATTTTTAAGAGATCACAACTCACGGATAAAAATAAATAAACAAGAAATAATCACTGATTAAAGCTAACTTTATTCATTAAACAAAGATATAACAATTAACAAATTATTCATTTCAGTCAAATTATGAATGAAACAAAATATAAGAAAACTTATCATAAAATTACATCAAATTCCATAAATAAATTAAAGAGATAAGGTAATGTGTAACCTTAAGTAAGGAGAATAGGTACCGCAAAATCTTGACCGAAGCTCGATTAGAACACTCACAAATCTTTTGTTTGGTGTGCGTGGTGGCATATGTATGGCCTTTATATGAAAGTAATGAAAAAGGAAGAAAAGAAGTGAATGTATTTGTGGATTTTTGAAAGAAAAATAATATAAAATGGAGTGTCTTTTTTTTTTTCCTGCGTGTGTGTTGCTTTTGTTAGAGTGCAGAAGTTGTTTTTTTTTTTCTTTTTGTTTGTGTGTTGTCTGTAGAGTATATAGGAGGGTGTAGAGGGGTTAGGTGTTGATGGTAGTGGAGTGGAGTTGGGGTAATGGTGCAATGGTGTTGTGTGTCAGGGAGTATGTAGTGTAGTTGCTGATATATGGTAGGAAATTGGGAGGGAGGTGGGGTAGTGTAGGTTAGTAATTATTTTTATTTAAATTATATATAGAATATAAAACTATTAACTCATTATCTTGAACTAATAAAATATAAGAAGATTTAAATAATTAATTTATAAATTTAATTAAGAAATACTAGCTTATTTATTAAAATTTTAATTAAAGGACAACATATATATATTTTTTTGTAGTTTACAAATCTATGAAAATAAACTTATTAAAATAAGACAAAATCAGAATATCTAACTTGAGATAAAAGAAATATTTAAGTAATAAAAATAGTATAAAATTTTGTGTTCAGTCAAAAATTATGTGTCTACAACAGCCTTAAGTAATAGCAACCCAACTCCTTGACGGCATGACCAAGATAAACCGGGCATGGTACACTCACGAAGATCAGGTTTCCCCTCTCACTTTCAAATTGACAAAGGACCAGCTTGAGAAAGATCAAGAGAGGGACCGAAACATGGCAAAGATGATGACCCAACTTGTCATTTTAGCCAAAAATGTCATGGGTGTTGGTGCTAGGAGTGTAAATGTTGTGGGTGTTGGTTGTGTAAACCCCCATGAGGCCAAGTTTGAAACGTTGTACAATGAGGAAGTGAACTTCCTAGCCAACCAAGGAGGAGATTATCGTGCAAACTACCTAAGGCTGGGTGTAACCAAGGTTGGAATATAGATGAGGCCTGGAGAGAACGTGATAGGGAGTGGTGTGATCGTAATGCCATGTGGAATGAAATAGATGGGGAGAAGGATAGGTATGTTCCTCCCCACGATCATAAAAAAATCCTAAAGATTATAAAGGTGGCCAAACTGAAGATATGCTCTCACGTATTCTCAACAAGGTTGAAGGGTCTGATAAGGTTTTAAAGGAAATGAAGAAAGATGTATCAACTTTCAACTAGACGGTGACCTCTCATTCCGTCTCTACCAAATAGTTGGAGACCCAAATGGGTCAGATTTCTTCATATCTTAACCCCAGACAACAAGGGGGGTTGCCTAGTGATACTATGGCAAACCCCAAGAATGAAGCGTGATTGTCTACTTGCATCATGCCACGACGTTAACTAAGGCGCTTCTTGGGAGGCAACTCAAGTTTTTATAACTATATATTTGTTTATGGAATAACGGGTGTTGATTGTGTAGGTGGAAAAGTGAAATGTGTTTGAAAAATGTAGGTTGGCGAGCCAAAAGTTGAGTCGGGGACTCGCTGAAGATGTCGGGGAGCCCGACTTAGACCATCGTTGGCCTCAAGAAAATATAAGGATAGAATTTGTAAAACTTGGCGGGCCCATGGACGAGTCGGTGACTCGCCGAACAAGTCAGCGAGCCCGCTTTGTCCGCCATTTGGTCCCCCAAATTAATTGGAGGCCCTGTAAAACTCAGTGAGGTAAGTACCCACTTGGCGACACGTTGAGTGGTTCATCAAGGTCGACTAATATTGTCGAAGGGCCGCGAACTGATCGGTTTTAAAAGGCCAAAGGTTTAAACTTTCAATCTCTTTCATATTCCCTTGATTTTACTTCATACAATCACACTTGCACTTTATATTTTCTTGATTTTTGCATTTGTATCACTTTTTGCACATTGATCTTATGCTCGGAGTCGGAATTCATTGCCGCCTAGCTTTATAAATTCATATTTCGGCTAAAAGGTTGGTTTTTTTATGCCCAAACTGTTAAATAAGGGTTAAATTCAATGAAATTGTGTAAATCTTATTGATGTGTGTTGGGCCTCTTTGAAATCGTAAATTGTGTGCTAGTTTGCCTTTGTATTCTCATAACTGTGATACATTGCCTAATTGGTTGATTTCTCAAATTTTGTGCTTTAAAATTGATCATAAATTGTTGGGTTGCAGTAATTTTTAGTTGGGTCTAGTTGTGTGAAGTCTGAGTAACCCAAATTGTGCTAATTAATGTGATTTTCCCAATAATGAAGCATTTGACATTATACTTAAGGGCAAAAGTCGCCAAATAAGTCTGAGTACCCCAGTGGCATGGGTCTAATGGGTCTGGTCTTAACTGATTAAATGTGTTTTTTGATTTGGTTTTCGGGGGCTACAGGGATGATTTTGGGAAACGGGGTGAAAATTGGAACATTGTATTAGATGGTTTGGGACAAAGTTTAGAAAAGACTTCCACTTGCATTTATGAAAAGACTTCGATTGTGTGGATAAAAGTTTTTAAATTTTCTGATATGTTCTATTATCTTGTGTTATGATATGTTAAGGCTTGTATGAGACCCCTTCGGGGTCAAGTACGCCATGTTACATCTAGGGTGTACCTCTGGGTCGTGACAAGTACCTTCAGGCAAGTAGAGTCCATCATGGTTCGGGGGACAGTACTGAGATGCAGTGGAGAGTATATCAACGTTGTACTTGATAGAGGGGCATGTTTTGCCTACCCAAGTTTGACTACCGCTACAACACCTCTGGATGACCTAAGGGGTGGATTGAGGAAGGAGCACCTATTGAGAAGAGGGACTTGAACATCACCGCTCGGTATTGGTTTGGATTCATAAGCAGCTCTATTATACCCTTACAGAATGAGTCCATCCTCCGCCATCCAAAGGCGACCTATCTTTGGTCAATCATAGCCTGGAGAAGCATTGACTTTGGACTCATTATTGAGCAGGAGATGGCCATTAGGGCCAAGCAGCACCAAATCTCCCTTCATTTCCCAGTACTAATCACAGAGCTACGTCAGTATGTTGGAGTTCCTCGTGAAGAGAAGAGGGACATATAAGTCACTCCCACATCTTACACCGATATCCGGCGCATAGAGACCGAGTACACTTGGGATGAGGCAGATAGAAAGAGAGCGGATCTAGTGGATGCATCCTCAGAGGTTGATATTGAGTCTATACTTGTAGAAGAATTTTTTCCTACTTCAACCTCTGAGCCTTCAGGTACACACACTTCCACTTCTTCTTTGGTTCCTGATTCTTCTATAGTTTCCTAGCCCACCAGCATTGGTCAAGCCATGATCTTTAAGATGGGGCACCTAGCCCATTCTTCCGATATGCAGGCTACCTGGCTAAAGACCGAGGTGCCTTGGATGATTAAGCGAGCCATCTTAGCTGCATTGACACCCCTCCGAACGTCGATTGATTACCTCACAGCGAGAGTAGAGTTCTGTGAGAGAGACAAGGGGTTACTTCAGAGGTGATGACTTTGAAAGCAGAGGTTTGAGATTTGAGAAAAGATGTGTCCTATCTGAAGTCCACAGACTTCACTTCCTTCTTTGAGTCAGCTGAGGATCGGGATGCTCTGTCCAGTTCTGAGATACCTCCGAACACCACCAAATATGTGCCTATGGATGATGTGGTAGTTGACGAGTCAAATAAGGAGATAGATGAGGAGAAGCTAGATGCTCAAGAGGCGACTATCTGTGGAGATCTACCGGATTTAGAGGGGACAATTGTACAATCGGTCATTCAGACATCGCTAACAGAAAAGTCAATGGCAGGCTCTAGTAGAGCCAGTGTTACTATTACACCGGGCACTGATGTCTAGGATAAGAGTATTGTACAGAGCACTGATTCCTTGACAGATGGAGCAACTGTGTAGAGAGGACCTTTCTTTACCTCTCTCTCTCTATCGTTCTTTGTTGACTCTTGATTACGTTTGTTGTATTTGAGGACAACTGCCTTTTTATCTATGGTGGGGTGAGATATTTCCATATCTACCTCTTGTGACTATATTTTGTATATATTTGGTTTTTGTTTTTTGAATTGTGTGTTGATATTGTATTGTGGATGTTTGAGCTTATGGCTCCTTGTTATGAATGAAAATGGTTTTTGACCCATCCAAACAATTTTGCCACCTCTTGTTATATGTGAATGTGGCCATTCTTCTAAAAATTTAAGTATCGCTTACAATCAATACCGATGACTTGAATAGTGCTCTTAATAGAACAAAAATGAATGTGTAGTTACGATGAGGCCAAATGAAGTTGCGTAGATAATATGTGGACTTTTTTCATCTCATTGTGACTAGCCAATTATCAAATGGAATTTCTTGTGATGAACACTGCACACTAGCAAAAGTGTGGAGTCTCGTTTGATATTAGTGTCAATGCCTTGTGTAATGATCTTACCATGAACCTTGTGTGATGACACCTATAATTTTTCCCATTGGTCCAGTTGACTAAGTGATGCAAGCTCTTGAAATGATCTTAGGCAACAATTTTGAAGAGTGAAATAATTTGACAATATACCTCTTTTGAGGCCAACCTTGTGAGATGTGTGAACCTTACTTCAACCCCCTTTGAGCCTTATCCTTTTCTTGGAAGAAACTTGAGCAATTGAGACCCCTTTTTATCCATTCACCCATAATCCTCATGAATTGTGGTTTGTGTGAATAGCCAACTTAGGCCAAAAGCATAAGGTTGAGGTCTAGTGAAAAGAGAAGGTATATCAAGAAATGTGAAGAAGTCCCCTTGATCCATGATCTTGAAAAAGATGAAACTCCTCCATAATAAAAAAAGAATAATAATAATAATAATAATAATAATAATAATAATAATAATAATAATAATAATAATAATAATAGTAATAATAATAAGAAAGCAAAATAAAAGATGAAAAAGTTGTGAAATAAAGCGGTGAAAGTTGCAAAAGAAATGGGTTGTCCGGTATTCCATTGGAAGAGAATAATAGGGTGAATTTTGAGCATGATTCAAATTTTGAAGGAAAGGAAGAAAGTGATGTTCAGACCACATTTCATAAGGGTAGCAACTACTGAGCCTAAATGACCATACCTTTACACTTAGCCCTATTTCAGGCCTTAAAAAGACCAATTTTTTTTTATCTTGAGCAAGCTGAAATGAGTCTTGATTGGAAAATAAGGGCAAACCTATGGGTGAAGTCCTGCATGGGTTCATCTTTGTAAGTGTGAGAGTCGTATGTGATTCCGGAGCTATAAATTGATGAATACTTGTGTGTGAATATGGAAGCATCTTTGTTGTGAGTGCATTAGAGCTTGAACTTGCATTTGAAGCAAGTATTGTGAACTTGAGCATCTTTGATAATGGTGAGTCACAACTTGAATCTTTGAGTCCACAATTGATCCTTGCATTAGTAGGTTGAGTCTTGTTGTGTGTATTCATAATTGAGTCTTTTGTAGCACTGTTTGAGGCATCCTTTTTTAACTGCTGAACTTGAGTTTTATTTGAGGAAAAGCAAAAGTTTAAGTTAGGGGTGTTGATGAGTCCAAGATTTGGACTCATTTAGGGATTTGTTTATATAGATTTAGTGTCCTCAAATGCTTATTTTGTGCTAATAATTGATGATTAATCCTTTAATTTTTGGAATATGGATTGAGGAACAAAGCAATGATACTAACACGTAAAAAGGAACAAAACAGGGTGAATAAATAAAGATGGGCGAGCCTTAGGATCGACAAGAGCACTCGGCGTGTCACCGAGTGGCTCATCAGACCGCTTAAAGTTCCAGTGTACCAAGCCCTAAAGGGAAGAACCAAGTTGGCTATGAAAAGAAGCAGTTTGTGGATCTCCGAAGGGTTCCGTGATGCAATGATATATCACCCAAAGTTACAGACCTTGAGGATGCTGAAAGCCAAGGCTGAAGGGCGATGGAAGAGACCAAAGGGCGGCTCGCCAAGTGTTTCAGCAAGCCCAACCTACTTTGCCGAATGAGCTTTCGTATCATATTTTTGGTGACTATAAATACATTTTTGAACATTTAGTTTAGTATCTTGGATCATATATTTTTATCTATATTTGAATCAGATAACCTAGAGACAGTTTTTCTCTAGTTTTCCCTTAGCTTTAAAGGATTGAAGAAATCCAATTTTGAGAAATTGAAAGTGGGTCTTTGAGAATCTTCAAATTGGACCATTGTAAGGATGAAATCACTCTTACCCAATTGATGGATAATCAATTCAGTAACGGTTTTTACCTTTTTATGATGTCTAGCTAAAACTCTAATTCTTGGGGTGTGATTATGTGAATATGGGTTGATTTGGCTTATGGGTATTGCTAATTTTTAGTTTAAATGCTAATTAAAAGTGAGTTTAATCATTAATTATGGTTTAATTTAAGAATTGCAATTTCATATGCAGTTCTATTTTTGTGTTCTTGGCTTGCTTGAGAGAGAGGCTTTAGAATTAAAATTATTGATTGATGGTTTGTGGGTATTGCGGTGACCTGGGTTCATCTCGAGAGTGTGAATCGTAAACCCACTTCCACATATTCAGCTCGATAGAGTCAATGAATTAAGGTGTGTCTTGCTCTTCTTTTGCATTCTTGTTGATGTTCGAGAGAAATCATTTGATTCGGGGTAAATTGTTCGAGAGAAAATTTACCTCCACTATAGCCTAGCCTACTGACTAATATCTAGCTATTTTCTAATAGTTGCAATTATCCATATTTCTATAATAGCCTGTAATAGATCACATCCCAAGAATCCATCTCATTATTGTAAATTCTTATTGTTTGTGACTGTTTGTAGTTGATAAGCAAATTCAAAGCCCCACCCCCCATTTGACATGCGTGTCACCCCTTAATTTGAATGATGTTTTTATTTGATAATTTTTACTCCTATGACTGATTTGACCACATTTATACTTCCCAATTGAATTTTAAACACATACTGCTCCCTATGGGATTCAACCCCAACTCATTTAGTTGGGTTTATTATTGATTTATGATCGTTGAACACCTAAAATTGGATGAAGTGTGTTTGAAACGTTAAATCATAGCCCTAATCCCAATACCATTATCTAACAGTTGGTAGATCGACCACTAGCTAAGCCAGAAGGTGTTGTAGAAGATATTTTGGGTCAAGTGGAATCAATGATATTTTTAGTTGATTTCGTTATGTTAAATTTTGTGCCTGACCTTGATGTGATATTAATTATTGGGAGACCATTTTTGGCCACTGGGTGAGCCATGATAGATGTAATTACATGTTAGTGAACAATGAGGGCTTACAATAAACTTGTGGTCTTTGACGTGTACCAAGCACTGAAATTGTTGGTTATGTATAAAGAGTTGTCGGTTGTAACTGTGATAGATCTTGTTTTATAATCTCATTATATTGCATCAAGAGATCCATTAGAGCGAGTGTTGATGGGCCATGAAATCTATAATGATTCTGAGGCATATGAATGAGTACCCTTTTTGGATGTGTCTAGTGTGGGAATATCAAAAGACAACTAGGAACCTTTGAATAGGGTGTTGGGTCCTCCACCCAAGCCATCAATTGAAGAAGCACCCAAGCTAGAGCTAAAATCACTTCTATCACATATGAGGTATGCATTTTTAGATATGATAAAACCTGATATGCGATTCTTTCTAACAAGATGAAAACGTCTTTAACAATTCTAAAAAGGAGGAAAAAATCCATTGGTTGGCATATGTCCAATATACATGGGATCAACACGACACTTTGCATACATAAAATATATATGGAAGAAAGACTTGCGTTGAGTTTACAATACCAACGTCATTTGAATCTTGTCATGAAAGATATGGTGCGTAAACAGGGAATAAAGTGGTTAGATGTAGGGATGGTATACCCAATATCATATAGAAACTGGGTAAGCCCGATACAATTGTGCCTAAGTAAGGTGGCTTGATTGTGGTAGCCAACGACAAAAATAAACTAATCCCTACTAAAACAGTCAGTGGATGCTGAGTTTGCATGGATTATCGTAAGTTGAACAAGCCCACCAAAAAATATAACTACCTAGTTCCCTTCATTGATCAAATGTTAGATAGATTAACAGGGCAAGAATATTATTATTTTCTAGATGGATACTCGGGCTATAACCAGATTGTAATTGCACCGGAGGACCAAGAGAAGAGCACATTCACTTGTCCATATGACACATATGCTTTCAAGTGTATGCCTTTTGAACTTTGTAATGCATCATCCAGATTTCAGAGATACATGATGGCAATCTTTCACAGTGTGGTGGAGGATTTTGTTGAAGTGTTCATGGATGAGTTCTCGGTATTCGATGAGTCTTTTGATCTAGGTTTGTGAAATCTTGATAAGGTCGTTGCTCGCTGTGAGGAAATAAATCTTGCGCTCAATTGGGAGAAGTGTCATTTCCTAGTTCAAGAAGGCATTGTGATGGGTCATAAAGTCTCTAAGAGTGGGTTGGAAGTTGTTAGAGACAACGTAGACGTAATTGAAAAATTGCCACCCCCGATCTTAGTAGAAGGTGTTAGAAGTTTCCTTATGCAAGATAGAGGAGGTTTATCAAGGATTTCTCTAAGAACGCTAGACCTATGTGTAGTCTATTAGAGAAGTAGGTGAAATTTGTATTTGATAAAAGTTATGTCAGAGCCTTTGAGTTGCTGAAGAAGAATCTAATTGAAGATCTTATCTTAATTGCTCCTACTTAGGACTTACTTTTTAAGCTAATGTGTGATGCAAGTGATATAGAAGTTGGTGCGGTGTTGGGCTAGATAAAATATAAAGTGGTTCACTCTATTTATTATGCCACCAAGACCCTTGACATTACACATTCTAATTACACAATCATAGAAAAGGAGATGCTTTCTTTAGTATTTTCCTTCGACAAGTTCATATCATACTTGGTAGGTACTAAAATTTGTGTTTACACTGAGCATGCTATAGAAGGATGCAAAACCAATGCTTATTAGATGGTTCAGTTTGCAATAGTTGCACCATATTTTGTTCTAACTCAAATCTACCACCAGCAGGTGGCTTCTAATACTTGTTGTAACATTATTTGTGTGTTGGATTGCCACATCATAGACTGTCATCTCTATCAATTCTACATGTGCTTCTGGTTCAATTTCAACTAGAGGGATAGTGTACGTAAAAAGTGCTTGCCTTCTCTGGTGGTGAAAGATTCCTTCCAATTCGGCGAATGGTTCTATAAGCTCCTTTTCACCATCTAGCTTGACGTCTGGAAACAACTTGCCATAAAGGACAACTAAGATCAAGTAGTCAACATTTGAACAATAAACTTAGAGACTAGATAAAAATATAATTCATAATTCTAAGAGTCTCCGGCAGCGGCACCAAAAACTTATTGAGTCTAAATGCACACGCCACTGCACACAGTCATGCAAGTAATAAAGTAGCCCTTTTTAAGAGTCGGATGGCACACTCAGAGAGACATAAGATTAGCTAATATCCAATTTTTCCAATAGTTGTAATTTAAAGCAAGTGTGTGATGAAACATGATTGATTATTTATAATTGAACAATGTTTTCAAATGTAAACTAAATTATCAAATAATGATTCAATTTTAGATGAAGTTTAAACCATGACTTAGGAAACTCCAGGATTGAAGCGTACTTAGAAGTCATACAAAGTATCTTTTATTATGGACTTCAATTGGTTATTACAAGGTTAAATGTATGATGATGGTCTCCCGACCTCTAATTACCTACTGCAATTGAAAGTATAACTACATTATTGAACGGGGATAGATTGAACATATTGTCGAGGTCTCCCAACCTTTAATTGCCTAATGCAATTGAAGTCTAACTACATCATTGAACAGGGATAGACTGAACCAATTGTCAAGCATTACTATTTTATCTTTTTTAGTAAATAAGAAAGGTTTCTAAGTGCATCCCTATCTTAGATACAAATCAACCCTAGTTTCCAGATAAGATCATACTCCTTTTGACCCATACTCTATCCTCATATTCCTATCCTGCGGTAAATTTGGACAATAAGTTTATATCAATGGTGGCCAGTCACGACATAATAAATCAAGAAAAAAAGAAGAATTTATACAATAACCAATATCAATCCATAAAGTTTAATATTTCACAATCATTCGTAGCCACAACCATAGAATAAGGGATTTTAGCTACTCATAATTTGATTCTCAATCTTTAAATGTTTAAAAATCAGAAAAGAATTCAATAGATGTAAAGAGTATGAATGACCCTAAAATTGAAGTACAAATTTGTCCAAGTCGTCGTTCTCAAAAAACTAGAAAAAGAATGATTAAAATAATAAAACCCAGTCTACTTATAGTTTGGGAAAATTCAGCCAAAAATTGGCTTGTAGGTACGTGACGCAAGGTCAAAACAGACCTTCCTTGCTTCCTAAAGTCATCCTCTCTAGGACGTGGAGAAGATACATAGTCCACTCTCTCACCAGCTCTTGATTCAAATAATTAATTCCCTCTCAGTTACACAGAGAGGATACAAAGCAAGGTTCTTTTCATTTTGAACTTCCTTTAGATCCTTTGACACTCGTCCTTTATGCTTTTGTGATCAAACCCAGCTTAGCTTCACGTACTGCCACTTTTGTGCCTTTTTCTCTTGCTTCTCAACCTATAACCACTAATCACAGTGTTTAATCACAATGCAGTAATACGAACTAAACATTATCACTATAATGGGAATTTATCCTCAAACTTAATTAAACTATAGGTTTTATTTGGCTTCTAGGCATAATAAGTATGCCCAAGACCACTTGCCTATCATCCTTTCCCTTAGTAGTAATCATCATGCAATCAATCATCTTGTGAACACTCTTTCCACAACTAAAGCAACAATATGTACCTGCTAATCATTTTATCGGGTGATTCTTACCAGATTTCTGGCAAGACGGAATAGAAGGACCTTTACCACGACCTCTTTGAGGCTTAGTGTTAGATACCCTATCTTTGTTTAACTTACGAGATGAAATATTAGAAGAACCTGAATAGGAAAACCTTTGCTAGAATTTAGAATGACCGTGTCCACCTGACTTAGAATGAGAAAACTCACCATCACCGGTCCTTGCCCTCATGGACTCCCCAGACTTCTTCTTTAGATTTTCCTCTTCAATTTGTTTTGCATGTGTCATCAAATGAGAGATATCCATCTATTTAAATCAAAATGGTGGTATGACATTCTTTAACCACCATTTCGAACACACCCAATAAAAACTCATACATTCTTGCCCTAGAGTCGGTAACCAGAGTGTCAGCATACTTAACCAATTGAGTAAACTTCAAAGCATACACTATCACACTCATATTTCTTTGAAAAAGGTTAATAAACTCAAGCACATTTTCTTCACTCATATAAACTATCAGGAAAGGCCCCTTTGAATTTCTCCCAATCAAGAGGACCTATATAAATAGCCCTCTGTTCCTTCCATTATTTGAATAAAACTTGAACAAAACATTTAAGTTGATAAGCGCGTAACTTTGCCTTTTCCACGGGTGACACTCTAAAAATTTCCACTATCTTATACACCTTATCAATGAACTCTTGAGGATCCTCATCAAATTTCGACCTATGAAAGTCTAGGGGATTCATTCTAGTGAAGTCGCTTACCCTTATCACCACCATAAATATTTGGGCTCATGGGAACAACTACTTCTCTATTAGCTTGGGCCTTCATAGCTTGAGCAAACACTTGGAAAATGGCTCAGAATTTTGTATGAGTCACTTTCTCAGCTAAAGGGTAAACTGGAGCTTGAGGAACCTCAGGCTCCATATTGTCGCCTGCATTCCTTCTCACATAAGCTCTTCGGGGAGCCATATCCCGAAAAGTATCAGACAAGAATTAGGAGAAGAACTATTATAGAGATAAACTTTATGGCACGACTTTAGAGTAGTGAAAAAGTGTAGTTTTCTAAACACTTTATGACCCTATACATAAATGTGGTGCGCTTAACACTTATGAACAAAACTCTACTTGTCGTTGCTTGTCAAATATCCAAGGACCTTTTCTAAAACTTTGTGTTCTGAATATCAAGTTTCTCATTACCCAAACCACACCCTAGATGTGATATGTCTTATAAGATCTCCGAGAGGCCCTAAACAAGCCACTTGACATGCATATATAATAGAAAATATAAAATTTAAGTAGAAAGTCCCATATCTAAAAAAGTTTGACATAAAAGCGAAAGTTTAATCATATGTCTTGATAAGCAAATCAAATAGATCAAAAGAGTGTTTAGGACGTAACCCATACACCATGTACAACGTCTAAAAACTAAAGACATAAGAAAACATAGTAATGGTTACATGGTCCTTGAACATGACGACTCACCAAGTCTTCGAGTGATCAAGAAATCACAAAGCCATGAGCGTGAGGAGAAAGATTGTCGGACCCTATATTATTAAACAATGTAGGCACACATATGTATTAGTACATGAAATGTACTTAGTATGAGAGAGATTTAAAAAAATATATAAACATGATCATATGATGACATTTAAAAAATATATGCATGACAAAGCTAAAACATAGTAAAGCCTTTTAAGATAAATCATAAATCGTGAATGGTCAATGCATCTTAAAATCATATTGAATACTTTCATAAAACCTTTGAAGGAGCGTAGTTCATTTTGTGAGATATTTACTGTTAACGGACATAGATCATGTGAGTTATAACATGGAATTTGGTGTCATACTCCCACATCGAAAAGAGATGTTCTACTTGCCAAGGTAAAGACCATAACTTCTAGCTTGGGGTAATTACTAGCTTAGTCACTTTAGACTATCCTACATGGGCACAAAGTTAGAGACAAGGAGATTTCTAGTAGATACCTTGCCTCAACTAATAGGAGAACCTCCATCTCAATATCGCTTTGGTGCTAAGTAAAATCCCAACGAAATTAGTCATAAACATATTTATATAATCATATTTGGGAAGGCACAATTAAACTACCAATTCATTCATAAGTCATCATAGTGTAGTTCCTTCAAATCATGAATAATACATATGTTAGAAAACCTTTCACAACCATGATTTCATAATATGTGAGAAAACCTTTCACAATTCAATGATACTTATCTCATAAACATCCTTATTTCAAAAACATCATTTTCATAAAACATGAATTTCTTTCATAAATCATACTTGATAAATTCATAAGCTTTCTTCATAAATTCTTCATCATAAATCAAGTAAAATGCATGTGTCCATATGAAATCAATTGAAAACTATGTAATTGGATCAAATAATGTATAATAAGATTAAAATCAAAAAATTGAATCATCATAAATTGGATTCATGCAGAATTGTATGAAACCCTAACCAAATTTGGGTGAAAATTGAATTAGAGATTGAGATTATTTTGGGATCCAATGGATGAATGGAATCCATTTGTGAATTCTCACATACCTTGATATCAAAGCCCAAAGAATTTGGAGAACAAACCTTCAAGATAGATGAAAACCTAAGATCCTTCCTTGAGAGCTTTTATGAGGATTTGGACAAGATGACTTCGGAGTTTTGAGGATTTTGTGAGTAAATGAGAGAAATGGATATTAATTTGATGGGTAAAAATGGTTATAGGGTGGTTTAAAGGGCCAAAATGATGTAGTTTAGGGTTTAGGTAGATAGAAAAAGACCAAAACACCCTTCATTAGAACTATCGACCTAGTTCCACAGTTTGGACCTATGGTTCGTAGGACTTTCTACAGATCGTATTGTTCAACCATAGGAATAAGTACTGAAACTCAAAAATTGGTCAACTTTCTAAGAAACCATTCTATGGACCATTAACATTTTCTACGGTCTGTAGACCCTATCTGTAGACCTCACTTTATTCCATAATTTCACTAAATCTGGATTACCCTTATGAAAACCTTCCACGACTCGTAGTTCTTTATATAGCTTGTCCTGGTCAATCGTAGAACTCATTACTGGGAGTTTAATTTTCCCAAACTCAACCTTACTCCTACGAGGTTCATCTACGACACGTGGAAGCTTCTACGAATCATAGACTAATCTCGTAGCTCACAACCAATAGCCAATACATGAAGCCCCTTTTTCTTTTCCAATTCCTGAGATGTTGCAAACAAAACTACCATGTTTGAAGATCAATCAACATGTAATACAACTACATTACATATCATCAACTAAGAAAATTATAACTCCAAGTAAATCATAACATATCTCAACCAATGAACAAAAAGTGACAAGCTAAACTGTTTGAGTCTTTTATTGTCTCAATGCCTCAAAAATCTCAAATTCCAAGGCAAATATATATAATGATACTTTGATTATATAATTCCTTAAAAAAAATCCTAACATGTTCAAACCACCTAATTCTACCTTTTTATAAGGTATAACTACTTATTTCATGGTTATCTAATCAAACTAGTGATTTCCATGATCATACCAATACTATTCATGGACTTTCAGCTCCATTAAATTATCTTGAGCAGTTTATATACTCAAAGAATCTATTTTATAGGGTTTTGAGGTTCTCCAATATTACAATTAAAGCTAGATTCACAATTCTATGTTGGAAAATTAACGAACTAGAATAAATATCATGCATGATTAACTCTCTCCACATGATAGCCCAACAATTTAATAGCCATAAGGTTCAAATCATAAAACCCCATAAGGAATGCACACTTTGATTCTTGAAAAAATTGAATTATAGATGGAAGATATGACATGAAAACACTTAATTTAAACCTTAAGTCTTGGAAAAATAGTCTTTGTTGTGCTCTGGTCAAATATTTTATGTTATGATCATGATGTAACACTTAATATAGAACCCAAACTATTGTTTATCTGCATATAGGTTTGTACTGGGTGATTCTAAATTGTGCATAAGTATTAAGATCAATTCTTAAGTGTGTAAAGTGTTTTGGAGATGAAATAAAGTCATAAGAGCCCTCTAGTACAAATATGAGTTGAAAGCTTCCATATTGATTGAGTTTTTGTGCTAGATTTTACTTGAGTCAACTACAAACTAGAATAACACATGTAATATGAAGCGTTATGTGTACCATTGCCTATAAATTTAAAGGTCTTTGAGTATTCTTTTCAATGACATTAACCTCTTGTCTAACTAAGGTTTGAGTCAAAGTTATGATCATTTTAGTTTTGTTAGACATTTTGTCTTAAACAGGTGTTTCACTGGTGTTGAACAATTTTGAACTAGCATTTAGAGGTTTTCTGCTTTGAAAATAGGTTTCGCTGCCATTGAACAATTTTGGATCGGCATTTCAACGGTCAAACACCGGTAGGCTAATGGGAAATTATTTGAGTTAGTTTTAATCTAATATTTCTCACTTTTGGCCATTCTTTCAAGCCATAGAAGTGGTTTTCTGTCCACCTTTCATCCTTCTTCATCAATGTTAGTCCTTCCCCATGGAAGCTTTTCAACTAAAATTCCTTCATATATTCATGAATCATTGATAGAAATCTTAATCCTTGACCAGAGAGTTTTCAAGAAACGAATCCAAGAACTTCAAGAAAGAGTTTCTTAATTGTTCTTCTTTAAGTAAGGTTCTTCATCAAGATTTGTGGAGCTTTTAGGTATGTAAGGCTATCTTTACTTGTGGGAACACCTTGTTCTTCTCCACGGACTATGTTTCCTTGGTTTCAATGAATCTTCCATAAATGAATTATGTTTAGCATTAAACCCCACATTCTTGAATTTTTCTTAAATATTCATGAAACCATAAGGAATCTTCATGAATGTATATTAATTTCTTGATAATTCTTTTACATATGAGTTTTTAAAAAGATTTTGTACCAGAATTTCTGAATGGTCATTGAAAGAAGAAATTCTTATCTTGAGAACTACTTTAATGATTTTCTTATGACTTTTTGATAACTCTTTGGTGACTTCTTGATGTTTTCATAGAAACTCTTATGTTATGAACCCTAGAACTATGAGTTATGAAAGTTCTCAAATGTAAATCTTATATGTTATCATATGTTCCCTTGACAACAATATTATGATATGATATATGTCTCTCATGAATACAAAGCTATTATAAATGAATTATAACCTCATGACGTGATTAGATGAATGAAGTTTATATACTATGGTCCTTGAATGTTATGAATATGAGCATTTAGGCTAACCCACGATCACATGACTTTAAGGGAGGTAAGTAGTCAACCAAGAAGGCATTAGTCTAAATGAAGAATGCATGAAACTATGTTTGCCAACGTAGGTTAAGGATCATACCATTGGTTTGGGTGACACCTTTTATTCCCATGGTAAGTTCTAGTTATGGATCCATATGATATGTACACATTTGTCTCATACCCGATAAGCTATGAGATGGCTTAAACGGTTAGGCTGATATCAAACTCTATGGTCTCACATGGTTGTTTATGTCGGTTACACTATCAGAATCCCATGATGAACTAAAATATGATGAAAGAGGTATACTTAAGGCAGTATGGATGACCTCATATCTTAACCATCATATGTTAAAATTATTACTATGTTACCTGCATCTGATGATATGACATGTACATTATGTTTCCGTCCACCATTTTACATATAGTATGATTCCATATGTATTTACGTTCCTTTTGTTCAAGTGACTGTATGTTTTACTAATGTAGGCTTAGATACATATAGGCATGCTCAATCCACTAACTAGGTTCTATAACTTTTGCTATTGGTGAGCCCCTCTATATTTTCTTGGGGCTTAGTCTATATATTTCTAATAATTTATGTTTTTGTGTTTAAGATATATCCTAGGCCTTGTCCTGTAGAAAGTACTGAGTTATGTTTAGAGGCTTCATAGATAGACAGATGGTTATGTTTCAGTTTGGACCTTCTTGTTCCTTATTAACCATTTTAATTCCATGACTTATGTTTTATGCAAAGTGTTTTTTTAATAAGACTTGACCATCCAAATGTTTTTAAATTATAATTCTACTTATGTTTAGCTGTATGATCATCTAATGCCATGATAAGGGTATGCTCGGGCCAGAAATTGCATCGACTGTTGGCCACGTTCATACTGTAGGCTCAGGGCTTGACAACAGTATCATGACCTAAAGTATACCCTAGACTGAACATGGCATATAGAATCCTGAAAGTCCTTACAGAAGCCACTTAGCATACATCATACAAGATAATAGAAATAAACATCTAGAATTCACAGTCTTATATCATATATTAGTTTGACAAAGAGGAAGTCTAACATAGTCTCAACAAATGATCTATTACATCAAAAGGAAGTAACTGAGACATAACCCATACATCATATACAAAGTATAAAAACTACAATAAAGAAAGAAATAAGAGTGTCCCGGTCCTCGTCAAATTAGGGCTCACCAATCATCAAGTGCCAAAAGAGATCAACTGGCCACAAGTGAGAGAGGTAGGAGGGTCAGACCCTATATTAATGTAACAGTGTAGGAACAAGTATGCATTAGAACATAAAGTATAGGTTGTATGATAGCAATGCATAAAATTTATGCAATCATGCTAAAAAGGACTTTACATGACATGCAATGACAAAGCTAAAACATAAGGAAAAGGGTTAGAAACATAAGTTATAATCATGGTCAATGCAAGCCTAACATATTAAAACACTTTCAGAAATGCTTTCAAAAGTAACTTAATTCATTATTCTAGGAAGTTTACCACTAATCGACATAGACTATGTGAGCTAAAACACGGAATCATGTGTCTATCCCACACCGAAAAGAAATGTCCTTACTTGCCAAGGTAAGAACCATGAGTCTGAGCCAAAGTGGATCCACTAGTTAATGTCTATTTGAGAAAATCCTATGGTGGCACATAGTTATGGGACTTAGGGATTTCTACTAAAGGTCCACAGACACTAGATGGAAACCTTAATCCCTAAACCCTGCTTGATGCTAAGTGAAATCCCACAGAATAGTCATTAATCATATTCATATTATCATCTATGGAGAGGCACAATTAAGCAACCAATCGAAGCTAAAGTTCATTTAGAATGGCTCCTAAACCATGATTCAACTTAGATGAGCAAAACGTTCAACCTCATGAATCCTTATGTGAGAAAAAAATTCAGAATCATGTTCTTAATATTATGTGAGAAAATCTTTCACAACAACATTGATACTTTACTCCTAAAGCATCCTAAAAACATTTACATCAACTTCATAAAAACATGCATATCTTTCATACTTCATAAACTATATCATGTGGTCATAGTCAAAAAGTATGGATCATGCATGGGTTCATGTGAATTCAACCTAAAATCATGTTATTATTTCAATTCATGCATTAAATGATAGAAAACAATCAATTGAAAAGAACTGATGAAGATTGAATAAAACCTAAATTTAAGTTGATAATATAACTTGTAAAATTGGATGATCTTGGGAACCCTTGGAGGAAGGACTCCATGGGTGAATACTAACATACCTTAATGATCAAAACCCAAAATTTATGGTGAAGAATATCATGAAGTGAAACCCTATCTTCTTCTTCCTTAGATTTAGAGAGAGAATTTTTAGAATGAACTTGGAGGTAAATTTGTGATTTAGAGAAATGATTTGGAATGGGTAGTTTTAGGAATTAAATCACTTATATAGGGCTAAGAATATGGGTTGAAAAGACATAGCTTAGGTATTAAAAAATAGGGAAAAACTAAAATAGCCCTGAGTTAAAAAGTTGATGGGTGACATATATGGCCCCTAAACTAGTCGTATAACTCTTTACTTGTTGTTTAGGGAGCTGTCCAGGTGACCCCAAATCCTGGCAGCCTTAAACGGCAAGTCTACTTTCCCCTAAACGTCTAGTTAACCCCTAAATGGACCATTTAGGTTTCCTTTAAGGGTTCATGACTTGTTTTAGGCCTATAGACCTGCCCGTTAACCTACTTTAATCTTTTTCAATGTCCAAGGTGTTACATTATCTCCCCCTTGGGAACATTCATCCTCGAATGGAACTCAAGTTAACACAAAGAGAGTACGAGAGAAACTAACGACCCAACATAAATGTAATTTAATCAAAATGCACATATTCAAGGAGGAAAAATTGACTCCAAGCTAGAGCATACTCAAAACATGATTTCATAAAACATACATGCATGCAAAGGGAAACATGAGAATGACTAAGACATATGAATCTGAAAGAATGAACCATGAGGAGCTAAATACCTCAAACTAGAGTAGGATCGGTGGGAAAGAGATGAGGATATACGGACATCGTATCCTCCTTTGTCTCCTAAGTAGCACCCTCAGCTATTTGATTCCTCCACAACACCTTTACGGATGTTATTCCTTATTTCTTAGCTTTCAAACTTATCAGTCCAAAATCTCAACCAGAACTTCATCACATTCCTTTATACCAAGACTCAAATACACTTTTTCAATAAGGACAAATGGAAACCGGATGCGCCGATGCTAAATCATTAGGAAAATCAAGCTCATAAGCAACCTTGCCAATATGTCTCAACACTTTATAAGGACCAACATAACAAGGACTAAGATTTCCTTTCTTACCAAACCTCATGACACCCCTTATAGGTGAAATCTTCAATTAAACCTAATCATCAACATTGACTTAAAGATCTCTTTTCCTAACATTGGAATAGGACTTTTGTCGGCTGTGAGTCATTTTAACCCTTTCTCTAAGGAGTCAAACCTTTTCCATGCCCTTATGGACTAATTCAGGCCCTATCAAAGCAACCTCACCAACGTCAAACTAACCTAGGAGATTTACACCTCCTACCATAAAAGTCCTTGAAGTCAACTACACAAGCTCTCAACATATCTTCCAAAGTTTGAATATTACGCTCCGCTTGCCCATCGGTTTGAGGATGAAAGGCCATTCTAAGCTTGAAACGTGTACCATAACCCTTTTAGAAAGACTTCTAAAATTTAGAAGTACATTGGTTACCATGATCGGAGATAATGGTAGGGCACTCCATGAAACCTTGCCATCTTCTTTAGATACAACCTTGCATAATCGTCCGTTGAATAAGAAACTTTGACTAGAATGAAATAAGCCAACCTCTTCATATGATCAACAATAACCCAAGTCGAATCATATTGCCACTGGTGTGGGGTAAACCAGCAATAAAGTCCATGTTTAAATCTTCCCACTTCCAAGTAGGAATGCTAATATCTTTGGACAAACTTCCCAGATTTTAATGCTCAACTTTTATTTATTGACAATTAGGACATTTAGCCACAAATTCCGCAGTGTACTTCTTCATCCCGTTCCACCAATAGACCTCCAATAAGTTACAATACATCTTGGTGGCTCCCAGGTGAATGGAATATCAAGAACTATGGTTTTCTGGTAACATTTTCTCTCTCAAGTCATCAATATTGGGAATACACAAATGACCTTTATATCGAAGCACACGATCTCCCCCTTGGGAGAAAGACTGAACCGACCTTTTTAAGCATTGCTTCCTTCAACTCAACCAAGACTGGATCAACACCTTGCTTTGCTTTCACATCCAACAAAAAGATGATGCGGAACCATTATGAACAACTACACCTTCTCCATTAGACTCAACCAACAGAACACCCAATTGGTCCAATCTATGAATATAACGAACTAACTCTTTCTAATCATCCTCAACATGAGCTACACTATTCATTCACAACTAACTTAAGGCATCAGCTACCATATTGACTTTGCACTGGTGATAAAGGATACTTATGTCATAGTCCTTCAAAAGATCTAGCCATCTACATTGGAGAAGATTTAGAAAATTTTACTTGAATACGTATTGAAAACTTTTGTGCTTGGTAAAGACAACAACATGAACACCCTACAAATTCCTCCAAATCTTTAAGGAAAAATAACCGTTGCTAGTTTGAAATTATGGGTAGGATAGTTCTTTTCATGAATATTGACTTTCCTTGAAGCATAAGCAATGACTTTCCCATGTTGCATCAAAACACAATCAAGACCAACCCATGAAGCATCACAATAAACAACAAAACCATCTGATCCTTCTAGTAGTGTCAATATAGGATTCAAAGTGAGTTTATCCTTCAACTCTTGGAAACTCTTCTTACAAGCTTCCGACCATAGAAATTTCACCTTCTTTTGAGTTAATATTGTCAAAGGTGAATAAATTGAGGATAATCCTTCCAGAAACCTTCTATAATAACTATCCAAACCTAAGAAACTCCGTATATATGAAGCGGACAAATGTGTAGGAATTCTTAACCACCTCTATTTTCTTAGGATCGACTTGAATACCTTCACCAGAGACAATATGGCCAAGGAAGGCTCCAAACCTCAACAAAAACTCATATTTATTGAACTTCGAATATAACTCACGATCCTTGAGAATTTGCAACACAATCCTCAAATGCTCAACATGCTCATCCTCACTTCGTGAGTAAATCAAAATATCATAAATAAACACAATCACAAACATATCAAGGTATTGCTTGAAGATGCTATTAATCAAATCCATAAGCATCGTTGTAGCATTAGTCAAACCAAATGATATTACCAAAACCTCATAATGACCATACCGAGTTTGAAAATCCATCTTTGGAATTCCACTATGTTTCACCCCAACTTGGTAATAAATCGACCAACGGTCAATCTTAGAGAACAAACTAGCACCTTGGAGTTTATCAAACAAATCAACAATTCTTGGAAGAGGATACTTATTCTTAATAATAGCCTTATTCGGTTCTTGGTAATCAATACACATGCGAAGTGAACCATCTTTCTTATGAACAAGAAAAACTGAAACACCCATGGGGATATACTTAGTCAGATGAAACACTTATCCAACAAATCAATTAATTGGTCATTTAATTCCTTAAGTTCTTACGGATCCATAAGGTAACTAGGAATAGAGATAGGTTGCATATCTAAGAGAAGGTCAATACCGAAGTTTATTTCCCTTTCGGGAGGAACGCTAGGTAGGGGTTTTGGTATCTATATATCTAACCCGAAATATATGCAACCCTTTGAAATGATTTTTCTAGATTTAAGACAACAAAAAAGCTGACCTTTAGGCATATAATTTCCCCCTTTCAACTCTAGGACGGGCTCATTTGCAAATTGAAACTTAACCACTTGGGATCTACAATCAACATGAGCATAACAAGAATATAGCCAATTAGAGGTGTAAAATATGAACCCAAACATAGGTAACCCACCCAACCCGCCCAGAATTTTATGCGTTGGGCTCAAGATAATTTGAATTGGGTTCAATCTCAACCCATTCAAGCCTAACCCATTTTAAGAGAATCCTTAATTGAGCCCAATTCAATCTCCAATTTCAACCTGTTTTAAAACTCTTTACTAAGATATGCTCCTATATTAAAGATATGAATTATTATCTATTTAACATCTTTTAGGATTTATCTATCCATTTCTTACTTTTTTAAAAAGCAATCTTGAGATAAAATTTAAATTGTGATTATAAAAGTTAAATATCACTATGTTAAAATTATTGAGATTAATCAGGTCAAATTGGGTAGGTCAAGACCCAACCCATTTGAACCCATTTGGGTAGGTCAAATCAGGTCAACTCATATTCCCTTAACGAAGGTTGATGAATTAAAGTATATTTACCTCCGTCATCTCAAGAGGAAAGAACATATAAAAAAAATAACCATAAACTTCTCCCAATCAAGCGGACATGCATCAACCACCCTCTCTTCCTTCCATTGTTCAAACCAAGCTTGAGCAACACCCTTAATTTTATAAGAGGCCAACTCCACCTTCTTAACTGTAGTCAATCCCATAATTCCCACTATCCTATAAACCTAATCAATCAACTCTTGGGGATCCTCATCAACCTTAGAACCACGGAATTATGGAGCATTCATCGTAGTGAAGTCCTTTATCCTTGCCGCCATTGTACCGACATTTGAGTTCAAGTGATACTTTACCTCTCTATTGGCTTGAGCTTTTATAGATTTAGCCAACACTTGGAAAGAAACTCGAAATTTGGCATGAGTCACTTCCTTGGCCAAAGGATCAGCCAGAACTTGAGGAGCTTTTTGTTCCAAATTTTGACCTGCATTCCTTCTAACATATGCTCTTTAAGGGACATATCCTAAAAAGAAACAGACAAGGATTAGGAGAGTGGCGAATAGATTTATATTGTACTGCATGACTTGAGAATGATTAATTATTCATACATATGGGCATGCTTCAAAATCATGAACAAGACTCAATTTGATGTAGCTTGTGAAATATCCTAGGACTTTTCTAAACCTTGTGCTCTGTATACCAAGTTTGTCACGACCCAAAGTATACCCTAGGCGTAACATGGCATATAAAACCTCAAAAGTCCCTACACAAGCCATTTAGCATATATCATACAAGATAATCGAAATAAACATTTCAAAAGTCACATTCTTATATTATAAACAAGCTTCACAAAGTGGATGTCTAACATAGTCTCAACAAGCCATCTAATACATCAAAAGAAAGTGATTAGGACTTTAATCTTACATCACATACAAAGTCTGAAAATTGCAATAAAGAAATCAATAAAAGTGTCTCTATCCTCGGAACATGAGGACTCGCCAATCATCATGTGTCAAGAGAGATCAATTTGCCACAAGTGTGAGACATAGGATCATTAGAACCTACATTAGTGAAATAATGTAGGAATAAGTATGCATTAGTACTTGGAATGTACTAAGTATGATAGCAATGCATAAAAGTTATCAAATTATGCTTAAAGGGACTTTACATGACATGCATGACCAATCTAAAGCATAAGAAAAAGGGTTAGAAACATAATTCATAATCAAGA
Organism: Solanum bulbocastanum; assembly: GCA_037074985.1. Classification (NCBI taxonomy): domain Eukaryota; kingdom Viridiplantae; phylum Streptophyta; class Magnoliopsida; order Solanales; family Solanaceae; genus Solanum; species Solanum bulbocastanum. The sequence continues at coordinate 27,790,065 of CM073602.1, forward strand.
TCGATGCAAGCTTAACATATTAAAATACTTTATGAAATACTTTTGCAAGTAACTTAGTTCATTATTGTGGGAAGTTTACCATTAACCAACATAGACCATGTGAGCTAAAACATGGAATCCAGTGTGTATCCCACACCAAAAATATATTTCCTTATTTGCCAAGGTAGGAATCATGAATCTGAAGTGGATCCAGTATCTAATGTCACAATCCTATGGTAGCACATAGTTATGGGACTTAGGGATTTCCACTAAAGGTCCACAGATGCTAAACGGAAACCTTCATCCAAAAAGCCTGTTCTATGCTAAGTCAAATTCCACGGAATAGTCATTAATTATATTTATATTATCATCCATGGAAAGGCACAATTAAGCATCCAATCCAACCTAAAGTTCATTTAGAACAGCTCCTAAAACTTGATTCAAAATAGGTGAGAAAATCTTTCAACCTCATGAATCCTTATGTGAGAAAACCTTTCACAATCATATTCTTAGCAGTATGTGAGAAAACCTTTCACAACATTGATACATTACTCTCAAAGCATCCTTAAAACATTTACGTCAACTTCATAAAAATATGCATATCTTCATAAATTCATCTTTCATAGTGCATAAGCTTCATCATGTGTTTATAGTCAAAAATCCTGGATCAAGCATGGGTTCATATGAATTTAGCTTAAAATCATGTAATTGCTTTAATTCATGCATTAAAGAATAGAAAACAATCAATTGAATCATAATTGAGAAGAACCCATGAAAATTGAATATAATCCTAACTTTGAATTGAAAATCTAACTTGTAAAATTGGAAGACCTTAGAAACCCTATGGAGGAAAGCACTCCATAGGTGAATACTGACATACCTTAATGATCAAAGACCAAAATCTATGGTGAATTGAAGATCTTGAAGTGAAATTATTTATTCTTCCACTTTAGCTTTAGAGAGAGAATTTGGAGATGAACTTGGAGGGAAATTTATGATTTAGGGGAAGTATTTGGAAGGGTAGATTTAGGACTTAAATCACTTATATAGCACTTATAATATGGGTTAAAATGCCATAGCTTGGGTATAAAACACATAGGGAAAGAATAAAATAACACTGAGTTAAAAAGTTATCGGGTGACCTACATGGGCCCCTAAATGGGCAATATACTATTCATTAGACATTTAAGGAGCCTTCCAGGTGACCTCAAATGTTCGACTTAATCAACTGACACTATTACGGTTCAAGTGCCAAATGATCGCGTGTAGTGATATGGCCTAACCAAGGGTTGGGATCGTTCCCACAAGGAGTGGTTTTGAGAATTAGTAGAAAAATAAAATCAAGTTCTAATTAGTCATAGCTATAAATATTAATGAATAATAACATACTAAATATAAGGGGTGACGCAAGCGTCAATTATCAATAGGGGTTTGTATTAACTAACAACTAAAAAACAGCAAAAATATAAAGAAACGAGATATGGAGACAGGATTCTTGAGATGTGATAGGAATAAGGGTTAAACTAGATTTTGGGTACATACTTTTGATAGTAAATTGTTGAGCATTTGTGACTAGACTAGACTATAGTGGGGGTAAATTCTCTCTCGAGCAACTTACCCTGAATCAACTTTGTTTCTCTCAAACACTCAATTGCCGCATTAGGCACAGCCTCCGCCTTAGCCCATTCACTCTCTCGAGCTGAATGTGTGGGAGAATGACTAGGATTCACTCTCTCGAGATGAACCCATGTCGGCCCAATACCACCGGCTATCAATTTAGTAGTCTTACTTTTACGACCTCTCTCTCGAGGAAGCCAAAAACACTAAGATGAAATTGTATTTGCAACTATAATCCCATTAAGTTCATACACAACTATTAAATGTAATCATATTTAAACAACACATAAACCATCAACAAGAAAGACCCAAAAGATAATTTAACTCCTATTCACAAAATCACACTCCAAGAATTGGGGTTTTAGCTAGACATGTAAAAGAGATAAAAATTTATACCAATATCAGTTTCCGTCAACTAGGTATGAAGAAGTAAGTCTTAAAACACATCAAGAGTGAAGAGTCTTCGAGACCCACTTCCAATTTCTTGGAGTTGAAACCCTTTGAATCTTCAAGGTCTTAGAACAAAGTCTCCAAAACCCTCTAAAACTTATCTCTCTCAAAAACTGTAAAAAGTTCGAATAATAGAAGTTCTATTTGAAACTTAGAATTTTATTTTTTTTGTATATGATACATCCTACTGAAATAAAATTTACATAAGTATTTGTAAGTGTCAAAAAGTGTGTTGCGAAGGGTCACTCGGTGTAGTTAGCCGGGATCATCGATGCACTCGGCGATCCACCCTTTGGTCTGCTTCATCGCCTTTTAGCTCTCGCCTTCAGCATCTTCGTGTTATGGATCATTGGGCGGTATAGTATTGCTTCGCAAAACTAATCAGCGATGTGGCAACTGCTCCATTTCATCGTCAACTTGACCTTTTCCTTCAGGTCTTAGAACACTAGAACAAAAGGCGATCTCCAGACCCATCGGTGACTCGCCAACTGGGCTCAGTGATCTTCAGGCTTTCATTTCTTTGTTCTTTTAAGCGGCCTTGTTCCTTCTTGACCATGCTTTGCCACAAACTCTAAATATCTGAAACATAAGGATTTTCATCAGATATTGAGACAAAATATGCATTTGAGGACACAAATTCTATCAAAATCACGCCCTAAATGAGTCCAAATTGTGGACTCATCAACACCCCCAACTTAAATTTTTGCTTGTCCTCAAGTAAACTCAAGTTCAGTTTTTCAAAAAGGGATGTATCGAACAGTGCTACACAAGACTCAATCATGAATGCGCACACAGGATTCAATTTACTCATGCAAAGTTCAAATGTGCACTCAAAGTTTCAAGTAGTGACACACCATTATCAAAGAATCTCAAGCTCACAATACTTGCTTCAAATGCAATTTTAAGCTCAACTAAAGTGTTCAAATGCCCTCACACAAAGAATGATTCCATATTCACACAAAGGTTCTTAATTCAAAGCTTTGAAATCAAATGCAATGCTCACACTCACAAAGATGAATATAATACATGATTTCACCCATAGGTTTGCCCGTATTTTCCACTCAACACTTGCTTCAGCTCACTCAAGATCACAAAGGTCTTTCACGGCTTGTAATAGGGTTGAGTGCAAAGGTATGGTCATTTAGGCTCAGTGGCTATAGTCCTCATGAAATAAGGGTTGAACAACACTCCCTTTCATCCTCTTTCATCATTTTCTTTAGTGCTCACAAGTAGTCCCATTCTTTACTTCCTATGCATAGTTGGAAACCCCAATTTCTTCATACTTTCATAACTTTATTCCACAACTTTTTCATTCTTTTTCTTTTTCTCTTGTCTTTTAAAAGGGACTTTCTTGCACTTTTTGATTTTCCCTTCTCTTTTCACCACACCCCCAACTTAGGTTTTTGGCCTAAGTTGGCTATTCAACTAACCACAACTTTATGAGGATTATAGGTGATGGATAAAAAAAGGCCATTGTTTTCATCCAGTTTCTTCCAAAGAAAGTTAAGGCTCAAAGGGTGTTCAAAAGTGGTTCACACTTTCAAAAGGTTGGCCACAAAAGAGGTGTATGTCAAATTGGCTCACACTCTTTGAAGTTGCATAAGATCATATCAAAATATAGCATCACTTAGTTGACCGGACCAACGGGCCAAATTCTAGGATCCATCATGCATAGTTCACAGGTAAGCTCATCACACTAGGCATTGACACTATAAGTCAAACAAGTCTCCACACTTTTGCTAGTGTGCAATGATCATTTCAAGAGACTCGATTTGATAACTGGCTAGTCACAACAAGATGCAAAGAGTTCACATATGTCTATGCAACTTCATTTCGCCTCATCGTAGCATCACATTCATGTTTGTTTGATTATGAGCACTATTTAAGTCATCGGTATTGATAAAAACCGATACTCAAATTTGCAAGAGAACAACCATATTCAACACATACAAGAGGTGGCAAAATTTTTTCAGAAGGGTCAAAATCATTGCAATTTAAAGCAAAAGGAGCCACAAGCTCAAACCTTCCATGAAAGTAGTGGAAGACACAATTTTAATCACAACGAAATTTTAAGCAAAACAACCCAAATATATAATTAAAACATAAGCATAATCAGCACACAAATGTGGGCCTCAACTCACCACAAACAAAAATCATTTGTCCTCAAATGCAAATAGGAATTGTGCAGTCTCTCCATTTGTCTGGGCATCAGTGCCCGATGCCTCACCTTGAGCTTGGGCATCAGTACCTGAGGTTACCTCAAGAGGAATAGCAGTACCAAATTCACCAAGTTCTGTTGAGTGTGAGTCTGCTAGAAGTGGGCCTCTTGCCCTTGCCTTTCCTAGTAGTTGTGGGTAGTTTTGTAGCTTTGCCTATCAACGTAGCTACATCCTCAGTTATTACAATCCATTTGGACTTCTCTTGGGATGGTGTTATTCTTTCAGCAGCTTTTGATTTAGTCATGTTTGCAAGCTCTTGAGAAAAGTTAGAAAAACCTAAACAGTAGTACAACAGAACAATTTTAGACAGGTTCACCAAACCAGAAGGCGAATCACCGAATTTCTTGGGCAAGCTAGATTGAGCTCGCTGAAGGAATTAGCTCTACATACTGTGGCAAGTAGGCAATGGGGGGAACCACTCGGCATGTCTCTGATATCTTTTGGCGAACAAGGATAGGCTCGCCAAAAAATCCAGTGCACAAAGGTTCAGGGGTGCAAACAAAAGGTGACTGAAAAGTCTTTCTGTGAGTCGCCGAGTGCTTTAGTGACCTCAGGCTTCTCGACAACAGTTCTAGACTTCAACTAATCACTTAACGAGAAATTAAAGGGGAGTGGGGGCACTAGGCGAACCGCTGAGTGGTTTAGCAAGCTCGACCCAGCTCGCCAAATGACCTAACGTGCCTACCTTCAACCCACTTTCTCTAATTCAACCCCGCAACCCCCAAAAATAAAATCAAAGCATGCACTAGTTCAATTAAGCTCAGACCCATAACACCCAAACACGACCCCTCGAATTTTAATCTAGTTTAAGGGATACATTTATGGGATTTTAACTATCACAACTACTCGAGCAAAATTATCAAATTAAACCATGCATGTAAACAATCTAATCCTGTCAGGAAGGATCAGAATAATTCAACAAGATCAGGCTATTGCAAATGAGTAGAATGTTTTATAAAATAAACTCCGGGCATAGAAAACCAACCTTTTATGTCGATAAAGAGAAGATTGAAATGCTAGGCGGCAATGTAATCCAACTCCGAGCATAAATCAACACTAAATATACTATAAAAATGTGAAAATATAGGAACTAGCGTGCGGGTGTGAGTTTGGGAATATAAAAAGTGAGGGAAAGTGAATGAGTTTGAAACTTTTAAACCTTTGGATTGCCAAACCGACCAGTTTTATCCCATTCGGTGATGTTAGTTGAGCTCGCCTATCCTGTCGGCTATATGCAGAGAGTTCATTTACTTGGCCAAATTTTACAAAACCTCCTGTTACTGTGGGGGCCCCAACGGCGGTCTCCATCGAGATCGCTGACATGATCGGCAATTCGCTAATAATTTTCTAGGCTTATTGAGTTTCATAGACTTTAATTTGAAGATGACTTGAGTCAAACGGCGGATTAGGTTGGGTTCACCATCCTATTTGGCGACTCGCCAACTGGACCTGTTGCTTGCCTGCACTTTTTCGAACACTTTCCACACTTCAACCTGTACAAACAACACACCATTATTTTACCAAAACAAAAATAAAATAAATAAAAAGGGTTTTGGGTTTCCTCCCAACCAGCACCTTAGTTAACGTTGCGGCACGACACAAGTCTACCTTCAAACCTCATTCTTGGGGTTGACCATAGTATAACTAGGCAACCCCCCTTTCTGTCTCGGATTTAGGTGAGACGACATCTAACCCATTTGGGTATCCAAGTGCTTCATTGATACTGACTGGGAGGTGACGGCCTGACTCAGGGTCGACACATCTTTCTTCATATTTTTCAAGATCTGATCTGACCCCTTAACTTGTTGAGGATACGAAAAAGCATATCCTCAGACCTACCACCCTCTGAATCCTTTGGCTTTTAGCGTTCGTAGGGAGGCATATACCTATCCTTCTCTCTGTACTTCCAATTAGGATTATGGTCTCTCCATTCACGCTCTTTCCAACCTTCATCTCTCGCCTAACCTTGGTTATCACCCTACCTTGGGTAGTTTGAATGATAACCACCGCCTTGGTTGGCTAGGAAATTCACCTCTTCATTGTACAAAGCATCAAACTTTGCCTCCTCCGAATTTGCACACCCAATACCCATAGCATTGACACCCCGAGCACTAGCTCCTATGACATTTTGCGAAAAAATGTCAAGTTGTGTCATGATCTTGGCTATGTTTTGATCTCTCTCTTGATCTTTCTCCATCTGCTCCTAGGTCAATTTGAATGTGAGAGGGGAGACTTGATCTTCACGGGTGTACCAAGCCCGATTTATTATGGTCATGCCATCCAATAACTGAGCTGCTATCACGTAAGGATGTTGTATCAAACCTTCTGGAGAAAGTTGGTCAGTAATGCCCTTGTTCACCGATTCTAGGCTCTGATAGAAATATTGCATTAATACATTGTCAGGCAAGCCATGAGTTAGGCCTTGGAGCACTAACTTCTTCAATCCCAGCCAAGTCTCATGAATTGGCTCACCCTCCAAATGCTTAAAGCTTTGGATACTGTCCCGAAAAGTCATCATTTGCGAAGGAGGGAAAAATCACACATTAAATGCGGTGACTAACTCCTCCCACGAAGTGATTGAGTCACGTGGCAATTCAGCAAGCCACTTGCATGCTTCTCCCATCAAAGAGAATGGGAACAATCATAGATGAACCTACTCTTAGGATATATTTTTGAAAAAGAATGGTCTGCATACATCTAAGAAATTTTGAATGTGCTCATGAGGATCTTTATGAGCCAATCCACTGAAAAGCCCATTTAGTTGCAAGAGTTGTAACATGGTACTTGTGATGTGAAATACAACATTCCCTTCAACTGGAGGCAAGTGAATGGCACCAATACCACCCATGAGATGGGGGTTATTAACATGAGGCTCATTTACATCATTAAGGTTTCTGATGTCATCTTGATGGCCTACTTGGCTGCCATTGCTGCCGTTCACACTCATACTTCCTGAAATATTCACTCAAACAAACAAACCTAATCTAAAAATTAAGTAAGTAAAACTACAACTAAGAAGAACAAAAATCCTACTTAACTACAAATTCTCAACTAACACCACTTCCCGGCAGCGGCGCCATTTTGATGTTTGACGTAATCAACTGACACTATTTCGGTTCAAGTGCCAAACAAGTGTGTGTAGTGATATAACCCAACCAAGGGTTGGGATCGTTCCCATATGGAGTGGTTTTGAGAATTAGTAGAAAAATAAAATCAAGTTCTAATTAGTCATAGCTATAAATATTAACGAATAAAATCATACTAAATCTAAGGGTCACGCAAGCGTCAATTATCAATGGGGATTTGTATTAATTAACAACTAAAAAACAACAAAAATATAAAGAAACGATATACTGAGACAGGATTCTTGGGATGCGATAGGAATACAGGTTAAACTAGACTATCGGGTGCATGCTTTTGAAAGTAAATTGTTGAGCATTTGTGACTAGGCTAGAATATAGTGGGGGTAAATTCTCTCTCGAACAACTTACCTTGAATCAACTCGGTTTCTCTCAACCACCGAGCTACCGCATTAAGCAATGCCTCCGCCTTAGCCCATTCACTCTCTCGAGCTAAATGTGTGGGAGAAGGACTAGGATTCACTCTCTCGAGTTGAACCCATGTCGACCTAATACCACAGGCTATCAATTTAGTAGTCTTAGTTTTACGACCTCTCTCTCGAGGAAGCAAAAAACACTAAGATGAAATCATATTTGCAACTACAATCCCATTAAGTTTATACACAACTACTAAACGAAATCATATTTAAACAACACATAACTATCAACAAGCAAGACCCAACAAATAATTTAACTCATATTCACAAAATCACAACCCAAGAGTTGTGGTTTTATCTAGACATGTAAAAGAGATAAAAATTTATATCGATATCAGTTTCCATCAACTGGGTATGAAGAAGTAAGTCTTAAAACACGTCAAGAGTGAAGAATATTCGAGACCAACTTCCAATTTCTTAGAGTTGAAACCCTTTGAATCTTCAAGGTCTTAGAACAAAGTCTCCAAAACCCTCTAAAACATAACTCTCTCAAAAACTGTAAAAAGTTCGTATAATAGAAGTTCTATTTGAAACATAGAAAACAAATGTTGTCTCTGAAAATTCCTACTGAAATGAAATTGAAACAAGTATTTATAAGTGTCAAAAGGTGTGCTGCAAAGGGTCACTCGGTGCAGTTAGTCGAGATCGCCAATGCACCAGGTGATCCGCCATTTGGTCTATTTCATTGAGTTTCAGCTCTTGCCTTCAACATCTTCGCGTTCTGGATCATTGGGTAGTGTAGGACTGCTCTGCGGAACTAATTGGTGATGCGTCGAATGCTCTATTTCATTGCCAACTTGACCTTTTTCTTCAGGGCTCAGCACACTAAAACCAAAGGAGATCTCTAGGCCCATCGGTGACTCGCTAACTTGGCTCAGTGATCTTCAGTCTTTCATTTCTTCATTTATTTTAGCCACCTTGCTCCTTCTTGCCAAGTAGTGTCCATTCTTTGCCTCAAACTCTAAATAGCTGAAACATAAGGATTTTCATCAGATATTGAGATAAAATATGCATTAGAGGACATTAATTCTATCAAAATCACGCCCTAAATGAGTCCAAATTGTGGACTCATCAACCCAAATCCTAGAAGCCATAAACGGTCAGGACACTTTCCCCTAAACGACCAGTGAACGCCTAAACGAACCATTTAGGCTTCCTTTAATGGTTCATGGCATGTTTTAGGCCTATGGACCTACCTGTTAACCCATTTTAACCTTTTTCAAAGTCTAAGGTATTATGAAAAGAGTGGATAAAATCTTACTTAAAAACGTGACTTATAGTTTCATGTCTTTTGCTATTGCAAAGGTTTCTATAGCAAAGGTCATTATAGAAAAACAGTCATTGCTATGACGAAGGTTGCTGTAGCAATGTACCGAAAGATTTTCAAACTCAAATTATTTTTCAGAATTTTGCAACTCCTAATTTGTGGGGACCTATACATGGGTACTATTGCCCTAAGTAATCATAACAATGAGATAGGTCATCATATTTTTTCAATCTAACTTAGTCAATTAATGATCGTCCAAATAATAAATGATAATCTCTGACTAAATGAATAACTTTGCACTCTAATTTATTTAACTGCAAACTAACATTCAATTTTATTTTCCACTTTAACATTTAATATGACATTATTAGCTCACGGTAACGACAAATTAGCAATTAATTTTATTTTCCTCTTTAACAACTAATTTGACATTATCCATTCACATTGTTATCATTTACATATATAAATACAGCCCTATGTGTAATGCATTTCAACAGAGTTTATCTTTTTCATTTGTTCTGATAAGTGATTATCCTTGAGTATCTTTTGCAGGATAACCAACTTAGTTAAAAGAAATATAATGGTGGTTTCTACTAGTTTTATTGCATGTCGAGTGTGTAGAAAAATATTTCCTCATGCTCTGCCACTACTCTATCATTTTTATCAAGTTCATGAAAGAGAAGTTCATATGCTAGCAATACAACAAAATAGTAAGGCCGTAGTTGAATATATTGTTTATATATTATTATTATTATTTGTAATAATTTGATATTCATTATTTATTTTTCGACTAATTTCTAATTTTTTCAAGAAGATTTTTTTTGTCACCTCTTTTAAGACCAATGATGATTCATTCTAGTTTGATCAGAAAATCACCATCTTGAAAAGAGGAACTTTGTATTTTTAGTCTGTTTGAAAACTACCTTACATGGGAAAGTGATCTTATCTAGGATGTTTCTACCTTCTATTTTTGGGTGAAAATTCATTTTAAATCAAGGAAAATCGCCTATTTTTAATATGAGGAAGATGAACTCTGATATCTTAATTTATGTGGAAAACTTTCTTACAAGGGAAGTGATCCTAACCATAGTATATGTTTTACATTCACTATGTTAAGGAAGACACATTTCAAGTTAGATTATAAGATATTGTGTGTGTGTATATATAGTAAATGCATCCTATAAATTTTAATCGATAATTTGTTTCTACTTCAACAATTATATTATTTAATTTGCAGGTTACCCTATGTTAAGGACGATAGATTTCAAGTTACATAATAAACAAGGTAACTCTCAATTTGCTTCAAAAGCAAATGGTCATGCTATTTTCCGTTCAATGATTGAGGAATCACATTCCAGAGGTCAAGTGTACAGAGATAAGGAGTTGGACCCAATTTATATCACAAAGCCTTTAATCAAGCAACTAGAGAAGCCCTTCATTTTTGAAAATGTTAAAGAAGATGAAGATAAAAACGTGCACTTGGAATTGAAGCTTTAGAATATAGTCAAAGGATCAATGGCGTGAAATAGCTCCTAAAAAGTGTTTCTCTTGTGGTGGTCACTCAAACTTAAAATTTTTAATGGTGTTTTTGGTTATTAGTATCTTAGTTGTCCTTCTTATCATATCCACCTCTCCCCACCCCTACCTTATTCTTTATTTGAGTTGAATCTCTTAAATGTTGGTATTAATAAAGTTTGAAACTTCTTGAAACACAATTGCTATTGTTACTCTTCTAGTTTTATCAACATGCTCAAGGAAAGACTCCTAATAAGAGTGTTTCTCAACTCTCAAGGTGCAAATAAGAGACCTCTGGTTTAGCACACATGGATTACATACATCCCACTAGGCTCTCTCTCTCTCTCTCTCTCTCTCTCTCTCTCTCTCTCTCTATATATATATATATATATATATATATATATATATATATATATATATATTAACTTAGATTTGCTTTTCTCATAGAGTCCATTGGATGAGGTAATCTCTCTGACCAGATGGTTCCTCTATTCTCAAAGATCAAAAACAAAACATCTAATTAAGGACTAAGGGATCACATTTATCCTACTATACCATTTGATAGCATGTGAAAGAACATCTATTAGAATATGTGACACCTCTGTGGAGAGCAATAGTATTTATTTTTATTTTTTTGCTTTTTATTTTTAGTTTGGCTAGCAACACTTTAATTTCAGCTCTCCATGTAGCATATTTAAGGCCATAAGATTAAAGGGTATTTTGGTACATTTGACATAAATTTAATTTAGTACCACAAGATTTAAAAATATTCTTTATTTTTTAAAACTCCATGCCAAGTGAAACTAGGTCAATTTTTAAAATGGAGGGAGTATATTAATTATATGTTATTTGTCAACATTTGATGGATGTTTAAGGGTCAAGTTGTCATTCACTTGTTTTTTCTTGCCAGTTACAACATGAGAATTATGCTCTTGATATCTTCAATACACAATTGTTAAGAGAGTTGATATTCTTTAGAGGCAATTGCTTATTTTCTATGTAGTAACTTTTTAAATATATTTAATTTTAATAAGAAAGCTCTTTTCCTTTAAAATGTTATTTTTGCTATAACTTTATGTTCATTTGAGTGGCCTTATTTAATAGATTTATGAACCAACATGAAAGTCCTTTTTGGGGTATTTTTCTTTCATCAGTTGTCTTATTAGTTACTTTTACGACTCAAAATTGTAATAGGATCAATATGGAATCTAATTTCTTTTCCCCTGGTAGGTAAGCCAATGTTTTGTGGATAAATTTATAACTAAAAAAATGGTATAGTTGAATTTGCTAAGTAGTTTAAGGACACATGGTTTATATTGAACGTGTAAATAAAATTTTAATGAAATATTTCATAGGAACAAAAAGATATAATGAATAAAAATGCAACACCTCGATTTTGGAAAAAGGAAAGATTTCATTTTTTGGGTTACTCGTCCAGGTCTACGAGACCAGTCAATGATCCATAGAAAATTCTACATGTCATAGACCCATCTTGTAGGAAGTTGAGAAATAATTTGGGAAATAAAGTCCCAGTACTCTTCCTACGATTGACCAAGACGGTCCGTCAAATGTTCTACGGGTCGTACAAAGGTCTCATAGAAAGGTTTCAGACTTAGTAAAATTTTGGGGTTGAAGTTGAGGTCTATGGGTTATTTCTACGGACCGTATAAGGTTCTACGGGCTGTAGACGGGTCTCATCAAAAGTGGGTTGATCTTAAGGATCCAGTACTTGGTCTATGATTGACCACTACAGTCCATAGGTCGATTCTGTAGGCCGGGTCCAACAATTATTTCTTAAGGGATTTTGGGTATTTTGTATGTGTTTTATGACTAAAATAGGTTGTTTTGAATCTATTCATAAAACCTATATAAGGGTTAACTCCTAAAACTACCCACTCAAAATTCATTCTTCTAAACCTCAAATCCCTACCACATTCATCCTCCAAAATTCACTCTCAAGCAAAGGAATGAGAAGCTAGGGTTTCAACTAAGGATCTTTAATTCACCATTACATCAAGTCTCTTATTACCAAGGTATGCAGGTATTCACTAATGGAATCCATTCTTCCAAGGTTTTCAATTCTCCAATTCAATTTCTCAATTTAAAGATAGGGTTTTCTTAAATTTCCATAGGTTTCCTTTAACTATGATTAAATTGCTTGTTTTTAATTTTATATTGTATGGTTTAAACTAATTACATTATTTTAAGTTGAATTCATATGAACGCATGCATGATCCATGATTTTTGTCTATGAACTTACGAAGAAACTTATGAACTAAAATATGAATTTATGAAAGCTATGCATATCTTATGAAATTAATGTTTATGATGTAAGGATGTTTTTAGATGAAAGTATCAATGAAATTGTGAAAGGTTTTCTTACATATTGATTCATACGGTTAAAAGATTTTCTCACCTCTTTTTGAATCATGTTTAAGGATCTATTCTATATGACTTAAGATTGGATTGACAGATAATTATGCCTTTCCAAGTATGATATTATGAATATGATAATGACTAATTACATTGGGATTTTTACTTAGCACCGAGAGAATATTGAGATGGAGTCTCTTGTGTTAGTAGAGGTGAGGTATTTAGTATCAGTCTCTTTTTCCTTAACTATATATCCCCATACAATGTATTAGCTAGTGGATCCAAGTAAAGTAGCAAATAAAGCATCCTTTTTTGATATGGGAGAATTACAAGGGATTCCATGTTATATCTCACATGGTTTATGTCGGTTAACGATTACATCCCTAAAAACTAAGTTACTTTCAAGGAATTCACTAAGTGTTTTCATATGCTTTAGCTTGCATTGACCATGTTTTATGAATAATGATTTCAAACGTCTTTTTATGATTTAGTTTTGTAATTGCATGTAATGTGAAAGTCCTTCCTATCATATTTTCATGTTTTATACATATTTCCTCATACTTACTGCATTCCATACACTAATGCATACTTATGCCTACATTGTTTCACTAATGTAGGGTTTAACGCTTCTTCTCCTTCCGCTCGTGGCTAGTCAATTTTGCTAAGGATTTGAAGACTTGGTGAGTCCTCATGTTTGGAGGAAAATGTCACTTTTATTGTTTTCTTATGTATTTAGTTTACAGATTTTGTACATAGTGTATGGGTTACGTCCCAACCACCTCTATATTTATTTGATGGGCTTGTCAAGACTTATGATTAGACTTCAGCTTTTATGTCCAACTCTATATAGTATGAAGTTTACTTTGAAACTATTTACTACTATGATTTTATGATGTATGTCAAAAGGCTTGTTTAGAGCCTCTTTGGGTCATATACGTCGTGTCACGTCTGTGGTATACTTTTGGTCATGACAAACTTGGTATTCAAAGCACAATGTGTAGAAATGCCCTAGGATGTCTGACAAGCCGCGTCGAGTTAAGTATGAAGTGCGCTATATTTATGAATAGAATATTATAAGACATTAGGAAACTCTACTTCTTTCTTCATTCTAAAGTCATGTGATAGAGCTCAACTCTATTTGTCTCTCTCTTAGTCCTTATCCGATGCTTTTCAGGATATGGTCCCTCGAAGAGTATATGTTAGAAGGAATGTGAGTGAGAATGAGGAACAAGAAGCTCCTGAATTTATGGACGACCATTTAGCCGAACAAGTGACTAATGCGGAGTTTAGACCCACTTTTCAAGTTTTTGCTCAAGCCATGTTTGCTCAAGCCAATAGGGATGTTGTGGTCCTTGTGAACCCAAATATGGGTACGGTAGCTAACATGCCTCGAGGTTACCCCTAGACGCAACACGGGACCTAGGATCACAAATGACCCCAAGCTAACCCTGAGTCTAACATATCACAAGCTTATTGAAATACAACTAAGAAAGCAGAAACATAACTGTAAAGTGAATCAAAACAAAAAGAACTTCAAGTGAGAATATAACTAAATATCAATAGGGAACAACCAAAAACATATGAATACTGACTTTATGCCTGAAATCCTCTAATACTAGTGAGCTGCTGGCACAATTCCCTAGCTAATTCAATAAATACTAAAAAATTGATAATGAGCTAACTAAACAAAAAGCATATATAAACATCATCGAACTATGAGGACTCACCACTGAAGTTGTTGAGTATGGACTAGAATTCAAACTAAGCATGATCTAGATGTTGAGCGCCTGAGCCTACATCATAAAACGATGTAGCAAAAAAGTGTGTGTCAGTGCTTTGAATATACTGAGCATGCAGGATATAGATATGTAAGCTAAACAAACACAACTTGAACAATAATTTAAGCTGAACAAGGATATAGATTATACTGATGTCACAACTCGAGTCTACACGTTGGATGTGGCCGGCACTCAAGAACCTTTGTTGGTCTGCAAGCGAACCCTCATCCTAGCTGACTACAAGCAGAAGACTAACTTAAGCATGCAAAAGCCTAAAGCTGAATAAAATTCTATAAACACAACTTTTCAAAACTTTAACTCAAACAAACAACTTAGAATAAAAATAATATATTGAACTCGCCATAAAATAGGCAACTTAAGTCTTTAATACATTTAATAAAATAAATGAATAATACAAATTTCTCTACTATACTGACTATCTATGAAGCCTCTAACTGAAAAAGATGGAAGTTGGGACAAGACCCACGACATCTTGACTAAATTGAAAAGTAAATGAAATCCTCTGAAAATAAGAAGGCTCACCATAGCTAACTCGAACTCCCAGATATACCAACAAATCTCCTATTGACGATCTCGAATACCTGTTTCTACATCATGAAAAAATGCAGGCCAAATAGCTTAGTACGTGGAATGTACGAGCATGTAAGGGGAATTCTAAAGAATAACATAAGCTTGAAAGAATCTAAAAGAAACTAAAGAACTTACCTGGCCCAAATCAACTCAGCATAACTGAAATCATTTCAATATAAAGTAGTTTAAAACAAGTGCAATGTTAAGAAAAAGGAAAACTATTTAAAACATGATGTTAACTCATAATCATAGTATTATAAAAGACATACCATGCTCCCTCTCAAAGTCTACTTGTGCAATGCATGAATGAATTCTCGTACCCCCATTCATACTAAGTAGAACCCCATGAGGAACCATGTAAATATTGGTGTGGAAGTTTCTCTAATTGACAACCATCATATAAAAGCTATTGTGATGATACAGTGATCGTCCGCATGCTGCCAATGCACCCTATACCCGACCAAAGGTATAGGACCTGAATTACTAAGTGGATCTACCAATCTATGCGAAAAAGGATTCATTCAAAAAGTATGACCCTTTTCTACCCATGATGGCTACATGGTTTAAGGGGGCTGATAGTTGTATGAACTCTTCCCATTGGTGCTCAATACTACTCCAAAAAACATTACATTATATTAGCTCTTTATGTTTGAAAGCATACTTCTTCTGTGACTTTAGATTAGTGCTCAAAAACTTAGCTCAAAGGCTATCTTGGAAATCAAAGTTTCCCCTCTTGCTTCATTTAGAAAGAGATTACTCTTTTCTGAAAACTAGCTCGAAGGCTCGTTGGAAATCTCAGTTTCATTTCTTATTTAAATGTGAAAACATTTTAAATATCTTTGGGAATACTTAGTCCCCATATACTTTCTGAAGAAAAGAACTTCAACTTTACCTTTTACTAAACTCAAAACTTAAGTCTTAAAAACAAAGTTAAAATGTTTGTAAAAGACTTCTTAAAATATAATTCATGCCAAATTAGGTACATGAATGACTCAATGCAAGGTTTTCAATAACCATAGATAGAACTGAAATACTTGGAATTCAAGAACTTTTATGATACTACTCATTTCAAGAATCCTCAACTTAGAGTTCATGCAAAATTATGAGATTGAACTACTCAACTCAATGACTCAAAGATACTTCTCATCTCAAGACTGTTCGACTTATAATGCTCATGCGGAATTATGAGCATAAAATATTCAACTCAAGGACTCAAAGATACTTCTCAAAAGGGATTAGGAACTCAACACTTAAAGGCTTAAAACTTTAAGATACCACTTTTCTAAAAGATGCTCAACTTACGAAGTTCATGCGAAATTATGGGCATGAAACAACTCAACTCGATGGTCTACATAACTATATGGAAATAATGTATACGACTCTTCTTATTCTTTGACTTACTTCCTCAAAACTTAGTTCAAATCGATAGTTGATATCAAAGGATTCACAATTGAATTCATAGGCTTTCTTGAACTTTACTCTTAACTCTCTCTTGAACGTGAATTATGAATTCAAGAGTTATGGTTCATGATAAGAAAGATCTCATGATGAAAAGGTAGACTCATGAATACATTATTCTCACTCTCATACTCACTTGCTCGAGTCTTGAAACAAGTTATTAGAATTTGTAGAAGACTCCTCAAAAAGGACTTAAAGGACTTTCTTAGAATGTTCGAAAGAATTCTCAAAACCTTAACTCTTAACTCTACCTTGAACTTGAATTATGGATTCAAGGTTGTGATTTATGATAGGAAAGATCTCATGGTGTTTAGGATTGATTTTAGATAGCTAAACATGAGAAAAGATAAAAAATTCACTGCTTGGAAGTTAGTCCGCGACGCGGAGATGCATTAAAATAATTGGTTGCGAAATAACTTTTGAGCAGAGAGGTCCGTGACCTCTCCGCGATGTGAGGACAACTTTATGAAATGGGGAGGCAGGTCCGCGACATGGAGCCACATGCTAGATTTTCCCGACTTTTCTCTTCTTCGTTTTCTAACCCCAAATCGCTTAAATTCAATTCTTTTGCTCAACTTTTCTTTATATTCAGATAACCATCACATGTACACAAGAATCTAACTCAAAATACTTTATAAATCGAAACAATAATCTCAAAAACTCCTAAATCTTAGCCCAATTCAAGACTGCAAGCAAATTCAAGAACACATATCAATATCATTAGATTTTCAACTTTCTAGAACGAACTTAACGCTGAAATTTACATCATTAGCATGTGGGTGAACAAACCCAACACTATGGAAGCTTACATACCTGAAAGAACCATCTTCTTGTAGCACTTGAAGGAAAATCTTGAGAGATGAACCCTAGGCATAGCGTTTCTTGAATTTCTTGAGCGTAGAATCTTTGGAGTGAATGAAAGGGTTTAGATTTAAGAAAACTAATTTCTACATGTTTAGGGCAATTTAGATGACCTCCTAAGCGTTTTTAGGACTAAAATACCCCTAAAGAAATAATTAAAATGAGTTGGGAGTCGAAAAAGATCTTTGACCAGGAAGTGAGGTCCGTGTTGGCTCCGCGTTGCGGAGCTGCTGCCAGGTTTGCTCGATGTTAGTAAATACATCATACCATTTTACTTAGAGCTCAAAATTGTGCAAACTCAGTGGTGTTGGAAAGATAATTTGAAGACCTTTCCTAAGGTATCTGGTAGCACACCTAAATCACCCTGATCTAGGAGTTATGGTCATTTGAAGTCAACCCAAAACTCATACTTAGCTTAACTTACAAAATTTCAGATTTTGCTATTTCCTTATTGATTCTTTTTGGAACTCAAGGTGCTACGTCTAGTGACCTTAACACTTGAGAAATTTTAAATTCCTTGCAAAAATCTCACTCACTACAAATAAGGGTTCGAATCTTAGTTCAAAATTTTTTTGGGGTGTTACAACTGAAGTATAACTAAAACCTAAACTGAATGTAATGACTAAGTACTAATCATGAAGATAACATGTTGAACAGTATACTGAAGTAAATGATGACAACCTGGTCATTATTACAAAAGTCTGACTATGGGAGATCTTATAAACCAACATAAACCACGCGAGTTAAGCGTGGAGTTTGATGTATACATCCTATCAAGAGGACCCAATATACCTTGTCAAGGGTATAGAGGCATGGATGTGGCGTGATCACTAAAGCGACTACCCAAGAAAGGGGACTTATAAACCTACACAGGCACGTAGTTTTGGGACTTGAGGGTACATTGAACTCTAGTCCAACTTCATGCTAAGTCTACTCCCAACTGAATATATGACGCTAAAATCCATTGAAATACTTAGTAGCTCAAAATACTAACATGCTAACTGAGAATGCAACATTTATATACAGTAGATATAACATTTGAATTTTGATGTATAATTTTCTGACTGATTTTCCTAGCAGGTATAATTCATGAAATATAAATAAATTTATTCAAGGAAGGGTTATGAGTTCTATGTATGGAACTACACTAATTCACCAAGAAATGGGTTATTTAGATCATGGAAACTATATCAGCTAAAATCACATTGAATCTTTGAAACCTGGAAACCCTAGGTCTGCACAGTTTCTGAGAAATTGAAGTACTAACTGAATTCCAGGAAACTAATGGGTAAAAAGAATCCACTAGTGAAATACCACATACTTGGTGATGAAAAAAATGGAGAAATCCTTTGGATTTTGGGGCTGAACTTTGAAGAACACTTTTGCTTGTTCTTGGGGAGAACTGGCGACTCTTTCTCTTCGTTTCGCTCTTAGTTGGGTGATTTTAGGAGTATGAGGGTTTTGGGTAGTGTCTGACTAGACTATTAGACATAGATTGAGTAAAACGATGTAGTTTAGGCATCAAACGACGTAGTTAAGGTGCCCGACACATAGGGGAATATACTAAAACAACTCTGACTTTAAACAGACGAAGTGACTTCCACGAGGGGATTGACGGACCGTCTACAGAACCACATCCCATCAACTGCGTCATGGTGATGGCCCTCTACTGAAATGAGCATAACATTTTTCTCCGAACTTGGATTTTAGCAAACTCTGTGGCGCTAGAAAGAGGATTCAAAGATCATTAATTTGATAAGTCATGGGTTACCTAATTCATTTTGTGCTAAAATATATCACCGTTTGAAGTTTACCCAAAACATGAAGGTTGGCAGATCCCTTCCACGGTCCATTTCACAGACCGTGTGAAGCACGATGGGTTGTATAGGCCACAGTGGTTCTTCACCAGAGGTTGGCATGGTATTTTTCCCTTTGATGACTCACTTGACTGGCTGTGTGGGGTTGCACGGACCGTCTAGCGGTTTATGGTTCCTCATAGTGGTCAGGGGTTCTTGTAACACCTCGAATTCTAGCTAGGGATAAGTAGCCATTTTTTAGAAGTTGCAGATGCCAACCACGGTGGGCCAACCACAGTCCGTGAGGTTTACCATGGACCGTAGGTAGGTTCCATGGATGGGCACCCAAAACTCGCACAGAAAGCGGGATACCATATCCTAACCAATAGACAATCGATCAGACCACGGTCCGTGGTTGATAGCCTGTAGTTCAAGACCCCAAAACCATGTCTCTGATCCGAATGATTGGGGACTGAAGGTGGTGGGTCGGCAGTTATTTTAAGGGGTAATTGGGTCTTTTCCTTATTATTTATTCCTATACTATGTCGTTTTGCCTATGTCTAAGACCTCTATATAAGTGTTTTCAACCACCAAATTAGTTAGTTCAAGTCATTTATCCAAAATCACAAAAGAAAATCAATTCTCCTCTCCAAAATATTCTCTCTCTAGAAACGTGAAGAAGAAGGATTCAACCTAGGGTTTCAAAGAAAGTCTCTATTCCTCCATTGAAGATAAGCATTTGGATTTAAGGTATGATAGTTTTCATCCATGAAATCCCCAAATTTTCCTATTTTCAAAGGTAGAAATCCCCAATTATGTTAGGGTTTTCTTCAATTACCATGGTTCTCTTGATTATTCATTTAAATGATCGAATTATGATCTCTTCTACATGAATTGTTGAAATACTATAATAATGTGATTATTTACCCATGAACCCATGTAAATCCCATGTTTTCCAATTATGATGATATAATATGCACTACTAGAAAATAGGTCTATGGAAACAATTAATTTGTAACAGTTATATAATCGTTGCCATATATGATCTATTGTAACAATTGTACCCGTTGCATAAGATTATTCGACCTATTAAGACACTTTGCCTCTAAACAGTTGTTGTAATTCTAGAACTGTTGCTATAGGGTCTCCGATTGGGACAATTTTATGTTTTGTTGAAGTAGAATGACTATTAGGACAGTTCAAAGTTAAAAAATACACTATTGGCACGATTTTCCCTTTGTTATTTTCCCTCCTTTTTTAGCAGAGCGCTAAAATATTTACCGTCAATTTCTTTTTTCTTATTTTTTTGTAGACACAATAACGATTTACTTCAAGCCATCCTATCACAGAGAGAGATCAACTACCAGCGACTAGAACACATCGTGAATCTCTTCTACAGCTAGGTGTTCCTCAACAAGGTTTAGGGCTCATACTTCTGAAGGATAAACTTACTGGTTAGTACTTTTTACTGCAAATTTTGTTTTGTTTTTTTTAGGGATTTTATCATCTCAATCTTTGGGTAAAAGGATTTTGAAATCTATATTTTCAAGTCACAAGAAAATAAGGGAAAATGTCATACTTCACAAACTCGGATGAGTTTTTAGGATTTTACATAGAACCTAAAAAAATTGACATTTGAGTCTTCACTTATTTTTATCTGAATCCATTAATGGAGGAACTGAAAGAGTGTATCTGTAATTTAATGGTGTTTTACATCTAGTGAATGACTAAAAGGTCAAGTCCACATATATGGAAAGTCTCAACTCTCTTCTTTTCATGCTTAATGAAGCTTTAGATGTTCAATACTGCTCAAATTCTTTCAGGAATTCACGCTAATTTTCATGTTAGATTTGAGGCAAAAACTATTATTTCTCTACCTAAAGCCAGAAATTCTATTAGTAGTTAAGGGCCTTAATAAAATCCTAAAAACATACTAAGAAGTGGAGAAGCTACACTCGCCCTCTACACCCAGAGACTTAAAATTTGAATTCACAAAAAAATTGTCATGATATGAATATTAAGTGTTTGGATGCATATTTTTAAAGAATTCAACACTACTGCAACTCCATGGTGTTGTAGATCAGCTGAGATGGTGAAGCATCTTATCCTGATACTTTTTTTGCACCAATATTTTCAAAGAACTTGAATTTTTAAACTAATTAAAATACGAGATCAATCTATTCTTGTGATTAACTTGGGATGTTAATAGGAGTTACATACATTTTCTTATACTATCAGTGGTTTTTATCATGGATCTTTTAGTTAATTAGTAGATGAAATTGTTACTTAGCTTACTTTATATTATGATGGTTTTCAATTGTTAGAAAACATTTACTTCAATGCTATTTAATTTTAGATGTGAATTGATTGATAATTCAGGTTTAGTACAACTATAAAATAATAGTCTCATTCACTTTTCAACTTCTGAAGTTCATGTGAAGTGTATATGCAGGTGAGATTTTCTTTTCACCTTGTTATGTTTTCAGTTAAATGCAAACCAGATGGTAAACTTGATATGATTTCTTCATTCTGTTTCATGTGTCATATCATGGAAATTCTAGTTTCTTTTAGATATCAAATTTTTGTTTTTGTTGAATTTGGTCTGAAAGTTGCAAATAATATTATCAAATTACTTTATGTATCAATAGCTTCATTAGTCAGAGAGGTTATTTTGGCTTTCCAAGTTAAGCATTATCACTCTTGAAGTTACATTAGCAGCAGGAGACTTTTTAGTATGTGGAATTTGTTAACTGTTGGTTGTTGTTACACCACTACTTTCCAGTTTGTGCTACTCTTTCTAGTTGTTATATGGAGATGGTTATGTCTTAGCTAAATGTAAAAACGGATTCTAAACATAGCTTGTTTATTTATTTCAGCTTCATGTATCATATCAAAGAGCAACATTTCAGGCCGTAGGACATACAAATAACTCTTATCTGACAGAGGCACATGACGTTAGTCACTATGTACTAAAGTATCAGTCTCTTGGAGATAATGTGCTTCAGGTTACAAAGAAGAGTTTGGACAATATATTGTATGTTGGACTCACATTTTCTAACAAGGCCTTAGATAATTAACTTAAATAAGAAAGAGATTCAAATGTTATGTGGATTTCGAGGGGTGCCTCTACCTTTCCCTCACTTTATTTGATTTTATAAAGTTGAAAAGTATTATGATATTGCTATAAAATTCTTAAATGGGCGTCATTGCACCAACTTTTTATGTTTTCATTGCACTTTAAAGCTTCGCTTTGAAGATTTGGGAAACTTTGGACTTCTTTTAGTAATATTTTGTGGTTGATTTGGATCTTTATTTCATCTTTAGTTTGTTCTAAATGAATTATAATCCATCGAACCACATATGACCTCTCATTTAGAGAGATTTGAGAATTCTAATATTTTGTGATTGTCACATGATTCTTTGTTTTCAAGTGACATGCTTCTTTCATTCTTTATTTCAGGATATTCAAAGAAGAGGAGCCAACCGTGATGAGAAGAGTAAACATAAAGCTAAACAATATCCAAACTATTAGCATTTCTTGACATATAGACATTAACTAAAGGTAAGTACTAATTGTTCTGCCATATGTTAGTGGGGTCATTTTGTTACGCTTATCGGGATATTTGGATTTCTGTTACTTTGGAGGGAGTTAAGTTAGCTCCTCGACTCTTTTATCCAAATCAAAGGCACTTAAATAAGTCTCTAACTAAAAAATGTCGCATGCTATTTCGGTAAGTTTTTTAACGAAATAAAATATAAATTCTTTTGGCAGAAGTTCTGCTTCCCTACTTGGATTGTAAGGATTTATGTTCTTCCGAAACTAAGGAGAAGTAGTTATCACGTGTGGAGATTCTGCTTCCTTGTTTTCATCGTTCCTTTTTCATATTTGAAGTTATATGATATATACCAATAGGAGCCTCTTTAGTTTGTTGAACTTGTTGGTTATTGGTCATTGTTGCCCCAAAAATACTAGTTTGTGCTACTATTGTTTGTTGTTACATTGTTTGCCTACTATTACAAAATGTCCTCAATTTTTTTTTATCTTGAAATCATTAAAAACAAACTTCTTTGATGTGTCTACTAGTATTTCATATAAGTATTTATTTTTACAGACTTATTGTAATCAAGAATAAAATCTTGAATGTTTTAAATATAATTTGATGCTTGTTTTAGTAGCTAACACGGGAACGATTATATCTTTAGATAAATATAAACCATTAGTCACTAGGTCAATTGTTGTTTAAGGTTGTAACCGCAACTTGAAGCATTAGTCACAGCATCAATCGTTTTCTTTAAAGTTCATTCTCTTCACTCTCTTATATCATAATGATTCTTGATCTTTAAAATAATAATAAAATCAAATCTACTACATATTTTGATAACATAGTTTCAAGTAAGTTAAGAATCAATTTTCTTCTACTTCTACTTGTGTTGTTGTTGTGACTACGATCTTCTTCTTGTTATTTTAATCTAAGTTTGTTTTGTCATTCATCTATGTTTTGAGCTTGAATTCTTTGGTGCTTATGGTTTTGAGTTTTGGACTTGTCGTCCAGATTTTTTGATTCACCTCAATGGATTTTTCTAATGCAACAGAAAAATATTCTTATTGTAACAAACGGATATGGAGGAAAGTTGTCTTTTGTTTTCTATGTTTTATTTTTTCTTTGAATAAGTGAAAATTTGTTACTTGATGAAGAGGATATTGGATGATTCTGATGAGTTTTTGTATGTCGTATTTGTATCTTTTGGTAGTATCAGAATTTATGATGGAGGAAAATATGGTAGTTCCATTCGTTATTCACTGGAAGAATCTTGTTTGGAAACTTATATCTATTTTAAATTGCTCTATAGTGGATCAATAAGCATGTTCTATTTGCAAATCAAGAATATACATGATAAGAATAAATTATTTTGTGAAAATTATGCCAAGTCACTCCGTTTTCATCTTTTGTAGGTGGAGCAAATGGACAAAGGGTAGGATAAATTAGTGAAGATCTTTGTATTGGTTGATTGCGTCTACAACTTGATGATATTTCAGGAATATTTTATTTTGAAGCATTTGCAAACTTATGTATGTTAATTACTCTTGAAATGTCTAACAATATTGTATATTTTATTTTATAAAAACTAATACTTTGATACTATGTGTTGAATTACTTGTTATAGAATCATTTACATTCATTATTAGTATAGAATTTTCTGCATTATATTATATATATTATAATATGTGAATATAATTAATTATGAACCGTTGCAATAGATTAAATGAATTGTTGTCATAGACGTAAAATTTTATTGTATATATTGATGACGCAATGGATATTAATGGTTACATTTGAGAAAAACACTCACTGCAATAGATAAGGTTGTTACAACAGTTGCACAACAGTTGCGATAGATAGGCTATTTCAACAGTTCTAGAATCGTTGCAAGAAACCGTTGCAATAGAGCAATTGCAACACGATCAGATGGAACGGGTCTTCAACCGTTGCTATAGATCTATCACAATGGTTTTGCTATCTTTTGCAATGGTTTTGGGGGCGTTGCTATATATCTAATTTCTAGTAGTGATGGGTTTTGCTTATAAAAGAGGAGTTTTATGAAATAAAGCATGAAGTGATCAGATCATATGAATTTATGATTAAATCAATATATACTCCTTGATTTCTAGATGTGGTGAATTAAAGTAGGTTTTGAACCTTGATTGGTGAATTATGAAGTTACGTATGTTCTTATGAAACCTATGTAAATGTTTTAAGGATGCTTTGATAGTAAAGTATCAATGATGATGTTGTTGTTGTAATGTTGAAAGAATATTCTTATAAACGCATGAAAACATGATTGTGAATGGTTTTTCTCACATGATAAGGATTCTAAGGTTGAAAGGGCTTCTCACCTAATTGAATCAAAGATGGAGCTATCCTAATGATACTTAGCTTGATTGGATACTTAGTTGTACCTTTCCATGAATGATGAGAACAAATAAGAAATGACTATTGTATGGAATTTATGATTAGCACCAAGAGGATATTGGGATGAAATCTCTCCTGTTAGTAGAGGCCGGGTTTTTAGAAGCAATCTATAGATATGAAAGCTTTTGTGTTAGTAGAGGAAAGGTTGCTAGAAGCAATCTATTGAGATGGAAGCTCTCCCGTTAGTCGAGGCCGGGTTTCTAGTAGCAATCTCCTTATCCCTTAAACTATGTGCCCCCGTAGTATAATTAGCTAGTGGATCCACTTAAGCTAGAAATTAACGGTCCTTACCTTGGCAAGTAGGACAACCTTTTTCGGTATGGGAAAGCCCAAAGGATCATGGTATGGATCACATGGTCTCTATTTCGGTTAAGGCTACTTCCCACATTAATAATGAACAAAGGTTGCTTCAAGAAGTAACTCATATGAGTTCAAATGTTTTAAAGTATGCTAGCTTGCATTGACCATGCTTTATGAATTATGTTTTCTAACCTTCTTATATCATGTTTTAGCTTGGTCAATTGCATGTCATGAAATGTCCAGTTTCAGAATGATTTAAATATTTTATGCATGGCTATCATACTTGGTACATTATTTGTACTAAGGCATACTCTTGCCTACATTTTTCCCAAATGTAGGATCCTATATTCAGGGTTCTCTATTTTGTGGATAGAGATTGAATTGCTTGATTCTCAAGCTTTGGTGAGTCCTTATGCATTCGAGGACGGACTTGTATTCATTTCAGTTTCTTTCTTATTTTTAGTTTTGAACATGATGTATGGTCTAAGCCCAAATTTATTCTATTGTAATAGATGGATATTCAGACAGTTTCTAGACTTCCGTTTTTCTTTTATAAAATTGTAAAATTGTTAGACTAAAAATATTGGTTTACTTCTTATGTTCTATTTCTTATGTTATGAATGCTAAGTGTCTTGTATAGGGTCTGTTGGGGTCCTATAAGACATGTTACATCTAGGGGGTACCCCTTGGTCATGACAAACTTGGTAATAAGAGAACAAGGTTTAGAATGCTCCTAGGATGTATCATAAGCCATGTCGAGTAGAGTATTGTTCATACGAGTGAAGCGCGCCACATTTATGAATAAGAAGCTACAAGATGTTTAGGAAAATCCACTTCTTTCATTACTCAAAAGTCGTGCGATAGAGTCTAAATCTATAATATCTCTCTCATAATCCTTACCCATTGGTCTAAAGGACATGACAACTCAAAAAGCTTTCGCCAAAGGGAATGAGGGAGACAATGTGGATCAAGAAGCTTCTTCTCAAGCTCCCCAAGCTTCGGTCGACCCTTTGATCGAGCAAGTGACTAATGCGGAGTTTAGGTCTGCTTTTGTAGTGTTGGCTCAAGCCGTAAAGGCACAGGCCAATAGGAAAGTTGTGGTCCTCGTGAACCCAAATATGGGTACGACGACATATGGAGTAAGGAACTTCACTAGGTAAAATCCTCCGAAAGGAAGGTCTAGGAAACTAAAAATGGGAAAGAACCAAGGACAGTAACTCTAGGTCCGAGGGACATAGTCGTCCTAGATTTCAACAATGTTTTTTCAGGCAAGGTTTTTCTTAAGCTCCTCCAAGGTTTAAGAATGAGAGGGTATCAAACCTTTAGCCTGAAGGAGGGAATGGTAGTGGGTTTTCACTACTGTATTGTGCTATGTGTGGAAGAAAGCATAAGGGCAAGTGTCTAGTGGGATCCAATGTTTGTTTTGGTTGTAGTAAGATGGATCACAAGATCAAGAATTGTCCTTCAGTTTCTAGGAATGAAGGAGAGATTCGTCCTAGGGCTCAACCATATCCTTCATCCGGTCCAAGTGGTTCGGGTGTGAATGCTCCTAAGAAAAATAGGTTATATGCACTTCAGACTCGAGATGAACAAGAAGGTTCTCTCGACGTAGTTACTGGTATGTTTTAAGTCTTTCAACTTGATGTATATGCTTTACTTGATCTCAGTGCTACCTTATTTTATGTGACATCATATGTGGCTATGAGGTTTGATGTTCTTCTGGGAGTGTTGCTAGAACCTTTTTTAGTCTCTGCTCCTGTTGGTGATTTTGTTATGGCACAGAGGGTCTATAGAAAGTGTCATGTTTCCTTATCCCATAAAGTTTCTCTTCTTGACTTGGTAGAGCTTGATATACTAGATTTTATGTTATCCTTGGTATGAACTGGTTGCACTCTTGTTGTGCTTCTATTAATTGTAGAACCCGAGTAGTCAAGTTTCAGTTTCTGAATGAGCCTATCCTAGAGTGGAAATGGGGAAATTCTATGCCTAAAGGTCAGTTTATTTCTTGTCTTAAAGATAGAAAGATGATTTCTAAAGGTTGCATGTACCTTCAAGTTAGGGTGAGGGATGTAGATTCTGAAACCCCTACTCTTGGGTCGGTCCCCAATGTGAATGAGTTTCCGGAAGTGCTCCCAGATGATTTACCCTATATTCCTCCCTAAAGGGAAATTGCCTTCGATATTGACCTTCTCCCGAATACGCAACCTATATATATTCCTCCTTATATAATGGCTCCGGCAAAAATTAAGGATTTGAAGGAGAAATTGAAAGATTTGTTGGATAAGGGTTTCATCCGACCAAGTATATCCCCATAGGGTGCTCCAGTTTTGTTTGTTCAGAATAAGGATGGTTTTCTTCGTATGTGCATTGACTATCATCAGTTGAACAAGGGGAATAGTAAGAATAAGTATCCTTTTCCAAGGATAGATGATTTGTTTGACCAACTTCAAGGAGCAAGTTACTTCTCTAAGATTGATCTTCGGACGGGTTATCACCAATTGAGGATGAAAGAAGATGACATTCCGAATACGACTTTTTGAACTCGATATAGTAATTATGAGTTTTTGGTAATGTTGTTTGGGTTGACTAATGCTCGGATAACGTTCATGAATTTGATGAATAGGGTGTTTAGACCATACCTTGACATGTTTGTGATTGTGTTCGTTGATGGTATATTGATTTACTCGAGGAGTAGGGATGAACATATTGATCATTTGAAGATTATGTTGCAAATTCTTAAAGACCAACACCTTTTTGCAAAGTTTAGCAAATGTGAATTTTGGTTAAGGTCAGTGGTATTTCTAGGTCATGTTATTTCAAGTAAGGGTATTGAGGTAGATCTTATTAAGATGGATGCAGTCAAGAATTGGCCAAGACCTCTATCTCCTTGGTATATTAGAAGTTTCTTGGGTTTGGTCAGTTAATATAGAATGTTTGTTGAGAGGTTTTCTTCGATTGCCTCTCCTTTGACAGCTTTGAATCAAAAGAAGGCTAAGTTCATATTATCCGACGCATGTAAGAAGAGTTTCCAAGAGTTGAAGGATAGACTTACCTCCTCTCCGGTGTTGACTTTACCAAAAGGGACAGATGGCTTTGTGGTTTATTATGATGCATCTATGTCACGACCCAAAATGAGTCAAACCCACACTTAACCTCCTAGGTGGGCAAACCAACGAATCCAAACCCCAACATATATTAATTGTTAATCTCATTAAATACAAACCATAATGGGGAAGCTCAATCTTATTAAGGTAAGAAACACAAATCCACTAAAGTCTACTCTTTGTCATTCCCAAAACTTGGAGGTCATCACATCAAGGACATCTAATCTCCAAATACTAAGTCTAAGAGTATCAAAGATATCGAAATAAATAAAATAAATGGTTCATGTCTGAAAACTAAGGACACCATGTCATGACCAAGAGAATCCAACACGAGCTTGAATGAATAACTCACCCTGGAACTTGATATGCTGGAGACTAGCTAGAGCTGAGGGCGAGTCAAGGTCGCTGGTACACTCACTACCCTCCACAAAAGGAAAACAAAGAAAAACATAAGTAGGGCTCAGTACAAGGCAACATGTACTGAGTAGATATCATCGGTCGACTCAAATTAGAAACTAATATGCATAAAGTAATAACATGAAATCAACTATAACACTTAGCAGGTGGAAAACAACGAACAACATGAATAAGTGACGACAAAACTGAAGCAAGTAGGTAATCAGTCACAATACCAAACACACACGAGGACTCATACCTCCACACCACGCTCATTTGGGAAATGATTTCTTTGAGATTGAGTACATTAAGTTAATTCAATATATTTTCCTTTAATGTTACCATGCCGGAACGTGACACCCAATCCAACAATACCATGCCGGAACGTGACACCCGATCCAATAATACCATGCCGGAACGTGACACCCGATCCAATAATACCATGCCAAAATGTAGCACCCGATCCAATAATACCATGCCAGAATGTGACACCCGATCCAATAATACCATGCCGGAACGTGGCACCCGATTCAATATATCATTTATTTACCATTTATTATGACCACTTTTCGTTTCATTAACAATATTTCATCTAGCCTTCTTTATTCAAGGCATCACTTCGATAGAGAGGGTTTTCGATTATAAATTTCACGGTTTCAGGATTTCAGACCAATCATAAACCACACAACCAAGCCACACAACCAAGTACATAGAGAACTTCACAATATCTCTCAATGCATATCAATCACTATTAACAATCTATCTATCACATAGAATAAATCATAACCTACCTCAACCGAAGAATCGAAGTCAAGCAAGCTAATTCCATGATTCTTTTCCTTTCCTCAATGTTTCGAAACGTTTTCGATCTATCAAGTATATAATATTTGTAAGTAAACGTGCTCAATTCTCTAATCATGTTTCAACCTTGATCTCAATTGATAGGTCAAATCCTATATTTATTAAATTCAAGCCTAGGATTAAGTCTTATTCCTTCATTTAACATAACTTTAATTAATTCATATAATATAATACACCTAATATTTAATTTTCTATCTCAATATATTCACAACTTAATTTATAATATAGTAACACAATAAATAACAAAGATTAAAAGATTGTTAAGGGTCAAAGCCACTGGTTGCCGAACCCACTGGCAACACTCTGAAAAACAAAGGTATAAATTTTTGCTCTAAATCAAACCTATATACTATATAATACTTTTAAATTATTGACTATTGATTAACCACCATTACCCATTAACTTGTTAACATCCACACTGCCAAGAGGAAATTTTCTTCCCCAATCTCTTTCCAACCAAATACGTCTCCACTTCCAATTCTAATGTCACATGTTAATATAATAGTATAAATCCTCACTTTGTTAAATGAATGTTGCACTATTTAATTCCTTTAGTAATGATTAGTAAATCAAAAGTAATGAACAAGAAATTAATAACCAAAACCTTGTCCCCCAATCTCAAAAACACTAACAGTAAATACTTCTTCAAATTTATTCATATACTCCCTATCATCCAATTAATAAAACCTTATAAAACAATAATAATAAAGATTAACGACACCCAACTGTTAATATTTATAACATAAACTTGGAATTGGATTGAGTTATACCATTCCGTCAAACTTGTCAGCGGTGCTAAGAACCAAGAAGAAGAGGCGCATGCGATTTGTCTTCCGATAACAAAATAATAACAACCCTTTTTTCGTTAATTAATTAATTTAGGGTAAATAATTATCAACTAATAATTAAGTAAATACCTAGTCTCTCTAATTTCTTCCTATCCATGGGCCAAGTGGCAAGGGTATTAAATAAATTATGAACCTGATCCATTAATCATCAACTAATAAAAATTAATTATTTAATAAATATCTGTCAACTATAAAGTCAAAGTTGCACCAATAGTTCGAGATTCTCATTTAAAACTTACGAGAAGGGTCCAAATAGTTCTATTACTCAAAATAATATAATGGGTTGTTACATTAGGCACCAATTTACCCATCGTTCGTCCTCGGATGATCAAAAGAAGGTGAGGGTAAGAAAGGATAGTTGTCTCAACAATTCCTTCAAACTATTAGTACCCAAGGTCTCATATCAAAAGTATCAAACCAAGCAATTGTAGATCTACACCTCCTCCCATACAATGCCTCAAATGGGGCCATCTTAATATTTTAATGATAAGTGTTGTTGTATGTAAACTCAACTAACAACAAAATATTCCCATGTGGACTCTTCAAGTGACCGATTCTCCCACTACACCTTGACACAACCATCAGGACAAATATTTTCTAGCATAACCATGATAAAATCCTGAATCAATATTGGCTACAATAAGGAGTGAACCTGAACCAGCCACCACACACTCATAATGCACAAGCCATCATAGATCTTATTGAGATTACATCCTCACAACAAAATTCCTCGATCTTAAGCTATAAAAATATGATCTTTATACATCAAGTAATCATCCAGGAGAATCGAACTCATATGATCCAAAGATGAAAATGATCATGTAACCACCATCGAGTGATACCCCCAAGCATACAGAACCTCTAACAACACTGTTGAAATGCTAGATTAGTAGTTATTATAGACAAACCTTAAGAATGACAAAACTAGACCCCATGGTCCCAACATTCAATCACACATAGCCAAAACATGATACCGATGATGAGATAAATCTTAAGTATATCGAAAAACTATAAATTTTCATGGTAGCTCTCCTATAAATTCTCATAAGCAAAGTTGTGCGTGTAGAATCACTAGTATACTTCAACTATCCCAAACAACACAAAATCTTCCATAACTGGAATGAACAAGTCTAACCAAGGATGTCACCCTACCAAGAGGACAATTATAGAATGGGTACTCCCAATCACTATTAGGGACTCACCCATAGAAGCAAAAACACACATAGACATAAAAAGTGAATCATACTCTAAACCATGCCCAGAATGAAGTAGTTGGTCACATAAGAATGTACATAACCAAGGTTGAATAACTCTAGATACTCCTTCCATAGTGCCCATATCAAATATTTTCATTCATCTGACTCTATCTCTTTGCTTTTTTAGCTACCCACAATCACAAATTTAGTCCCTATTATAATTGACACATACTTAGTTTATCAAACCCCGCATCCATTGAAGTCAACACTCTCAATACTAACAAAACATCATAACCACATCGATCATCTACCTTACTCCCAAACCAACATTAGTATCAAAGTATTCTTATCAAATACATATTCAAAATATGGCTATCTCTATTTCTATTTAAGCATTTCATGACAAAGAAGAGTCCCAAACAAGGCTAATAGGACTAATTTTGAATTTGATAGTACCTTTCCATCGAGATAAACTATTAAATCACACCCAAATTCAACTCCACACCACTTCCACATACCATGCTTTAGCTACCATTCTAAACCATCACATACCTCATGCCAACACTTAGGGAAATTCTTGTTCACTCAAATTATTTTGTATACTATAAGGTCATAACCTCTATTCACCATCAAATGTCGATGTAACGCATCTTAACATTCTATGTACTCCCATCAATAGAGTAGTATTAACCTAACTCTAAATTCTTAATAACCATGTAGAATTATATCTCACCTTGTATATCATTCTTAAGTCATCTATCCTAATTTGAGCAATCTACCCTACGTAAAACACTAAATTTTCCATACCTCACTGTTTTTCACCCAAATCAAAACTCAATATTTATAAAAGTCAATGATAAACTCCTAGTAAGTTTGTACCGAACTAATTCACATCTCACAGTCATATCTAAAATCATAAGAAAAAATTGATACAACCTTCAGCTACACCCCTAGGGTTTATACGAGAGCTCTTATTCCTTCAATTTTCTCACATTCTTCCCATGGTACAAAATTCTAAATATCTCGACCCTTCAATATATCAGACTCTTGTTAATTTCTCTAGCTCGCTTACCGATCTCATCCTTTTTCCAACAACCCATGACGTTTTACCTTATGTTGTAAACAAACTCTTTTAAGTGAAACTTTCCCTTAGGTCTTTTAACAATCAAAAGTAACAAACTTTACAACTCAAACCATGCATAAGTCCATCCAAATTCCTAACACTTGATGTGATCGATCATTTCTTATCTTACCAATCCATATCTTAGACAAAAATACTTCTACGAACTTAGACTTACAATAAAAAAATTGAATTCTAGTTCCAACCATGCTAGTTATCAAACTCAAAAACACAAAAATACTTATTACCACACTCAAATCGAACATATATATTTTCAAATCTTATCCAATTGTTTTAACCAATCTGATTAATCCATGACACTATTACCATGACCAGAGAAAAATGGATGAAATCACGTGTCACTGAACTCTATTCTTAACCCCTTTAAATATATATCTTCGACCTTTGCAATCAGAGAAAATATTCCTTCTCTCACCTCTTTTCAAAGGGTACACTATATCCCACTAATTTATTATCATTTTCTTCCATTATGACTCTAGCTCCTTTAAATTCTATGCGAGTGGTGTCCCACCATCTCCTAAAACTTTTAATACAACCACGTTACTCACTAGTCATCATTACCATACAAAATGATGCAACCACGTTATATAGTTGCATCCCAATCACAAGTCATCACACACTCTTATTACCATCATGATTAGTTAGCCATTACCATCACCACGAATTCAATCTTTTCATCGACATGACACCTTAAACACAGTTATAATAATCAAATTTAAAGGACTAACCCAATTTTATATGCACTTTCTTACTAAAATCTTCAATTGTCTTTACCCAAATATACTCGTTAGGCCTTTCTTTACCCATAAGCTTGTCATTTGGGTATCAATCCACTCCTTTGGAGCTAAAAATAAAATCACTAGTCCTCCTTTAGAATCCTAAAGATACACTTCACAATCAAAATGCATTAATACCATACCAAAGATCCACCACTAAAATCTTCTAAAAATAATGCTTAACCTAAGCGTCCATAGTAACAAACTAGTTGGTTTCTCAATGTGAATGCAACAACCAAACTCATAATCTGAGCAGGCCATACAACTGATGACTCCTTAAGTAGTTCATATTCACATTTGACAATCGACATATTTGTTTTCACATGACACTAGTACCACACCGTGAAAGTCTGTTAGATCCATCACTAGAACATATCATTCCTATCAAAAATCTCATACTCAAATAGCCCACACAATTCTACTCATTGAATAGCTACAAAACATTATCAAATTTGTTCTATCTCTAGCCCTAGCAATTTGCATTCATTCTTATGAAGCAACTCATGACAGTCAACAAGGAAATCCTAAACATATTCCTATGCAGTGCCCCTGAAGAATGCGACTTTCAACTTTAAGAAATTAATAAATAGATCATGTTGGTCACTAGTCATTACATGCCTATAGTGAATCGGAGAAACATATCTATTTCTAAGGACACATCCTCTCTTGCTAGTGTTCCCACATCTACTACTCTAGTACTAACCATGCGCGAACTAGAGTGAAGAATGTCAGATACCAATTTGTATCACCTAGATACCAATTGGATTCAAGTAATAGCACAAAAGAAAAAAAGAAATGGGATTTCCTAAAGTCCTACAACCTTTTGAGAAAAAGTATAGGCATCTCCGTACTGTTCCGTAGGACTCTACTACACCTGTCCTTCTATGATGAGATCACTGAATCTAAAGCTCTGATACTAAGTTTGTCATGACCCAAAATGAGTCATGAGTGGTACCCACACTTAACCTCCTAGGTGAGCGAACCAACGAATCCAAACCCCAACATATATTAATTGTTAAACTCACGAAATACAAATAATAAAGCGGAAGCTCAATCTTATTAAGGTAAGAAACACAATCCATGAAAGTCTACTCTATATCATTCCCAAAACCTAGAGTTCATCACTTCAAGGACATCTAATCTCCAAATAATAAGTCTAAGAGTATCAACGACATCGAAATAAATGAAATAAATTAGTCATGTCTGAAAACTAAGGATACCATGTCATGACCGAGAGAATCCAACACGAGCTTGAATGAATAGCTTACCCTGGAACCTGATATGCTGGAGACTGGCTAGATCTGAGGGTGCGTCAAGGTCGCTGGTACACTCTCTATACTCCACAAAAGGAAAACAAAGAAAAACACAAGTGGGGCTCAGTACAAGGCAACATGTACTCAGTATATATCATCAGTCGACTCAAATTAGAAACTAATATGCATAAAGTAATAACATGAAATCAACAATAACACTTAGCAAGTGGAAAACAATGAACAACATGAACAAGTGACAACAATACTAAAGCAAGTATGTAATCAGTCACAATACAAAACACACACACAAGGTTTCATACCTCCATACCACGCTCATTTGGGAAATGATTTCTTTGAGATTGAGTTTATTAAGTTAGTTCAATATATTTTCCTTTAATGTTACCATTTCGGAACGTGATACCCAATCCAATAGTACCATACTGGAATGTGACATCGGATCCAATAATACCATGTCATAATGTGACACCCGATCTAATAATATCAGCTGAAACGTGGCACCCAATCCAATAATACCATGCCGAAATGTGGCACCTGATCCAATAACACCATGCCAGAACGTGGCACTTGATCCTTACCAACCCTTTTCAAGATTATGTAAGAACCTAAATACCTGGGAGTGAGCTTTCATTTCTTACCAAATATCATCACCCCTTCATGGGTGACACCATCAGGAAAACCCAATCATTGATTTCAAATACTAAGTCCCTTCTCCTCATATCTTCATATGACTTCTGACGACTCAAAGATGTCTTTATTCTATCTTTGATGAGTTGAACTTTCTCCATAGCCTCATGAACTGAATCTGGACGAATCAAGGCTGCTTCACCTACTTCGAACCAACCAACTAGAGACCTACATCTATGCCCATACAGTGCCTCATAAAGGGCTATCTGAATATATGAATAAAAGTTGTTATTATAGGTTAACTCTATGAAAGGTAGGTGATCATCCTAACTACCCTTGAAATCAGCTCTCAACATGTCCTTTAAGGTCTGAATGGTACGCTCTTCGTGACCATCCGTCTATGGATGAAATGTTGTACTGAGATTTACTTGAGTACCAAGACCTTTCTGAAATGATTTCTAGAAATGAGAGGTAAAGTGAGGACCCCTATCTGATATGATAGAAAAGGGAACCTCATGCCACCTGATTATCTCGTTAATGTAGAGTCGGGTGTAATCCTCCACTAAATATGTAGTCTTGACAGCCAAAAAGTGAGTTGACTTAGTGACTCTATCCACTATCACCCACATGAAGTCATGTTTTCGACGAATACGAGGCAAACATGTAATGAAATCCATATT
Source organism: Solanum bulbocastanum (assembly GCA_037074985.1). Lineage (NCBI taxonomy): Eukaryota > Viridiplantae > Streptophyta > Magnoliopsida > Solanales > Solanaceae > Solanum > Solanum bulbocastanum. The sequence goes on from CM073602.1 coordinate 27,826,697, forward strand.
TATCACTTTCCACTTCTATGTAGGAATGTTAATCTCTTGAGTCACAACTCCTATTTTTTGATGTTCTACTTTAACATGATGACAGTTAGGATACTTAGCCACAAAATATGTGATGTCCCTTTTCAAGTCATTCCACCAATAAACTTTTTATAGATCATGGTATATCTTAGTGGCACCCGGATGAGTGGCATATCGGGAATTACGGGCTTCTGTAAGGATCTGCTTCCTCAACTCATCCACATTACAAACACAAATCAACCTAGGTAATGAAGCACATCATCTCCCCCTTTCGAGAAAACCTGAACTATCTGCTGATGAATTGCACCTTTCAACTGAAGTAATATAGTATCATTATCCTATTTTCCTTAACCTCCGCTACTAAGGAATACTTTGATCCATTCTATATTATCACAACACCATCCACCGTGTCCATAAAGCAAACTCCTAAACGAGTAAGCAGTGAACATATTTGTCTAATTATTTCTTCTCTTCCCCAACATGGGCCAAACTACCTATGGATAGTGTGCTGAGAGCATCAACCATTATGTTAGCCTTACTCTGATGGTAGGGCACATTCATGTCATAGTCTTTGAGGAATTCAATCCCTCTTCTCTGACGAAGATTCAACTCTTTCTGTGTGAACACATATTGGAGAATATTATGATTTGTGATCACATCAACATGAACACCAAACAAGTAGTGTCTCCAAATCTTTAGGGCAAACACTATGGCTTCAAGCTCGAGATGATGAGTCAGGTAGTTCTTTACAAGTACCTTGAGTTGACCTAACTTTGTTGCATCATCACACAACCTAGGCCAACCATGGATGCATCACAATAAACCACATAACCGTCTAAACCATTTGGAAAAGTCTAGACAGGAATTGTAGTCAACTTGGTCTTTAGTTCTAAGAAGCTTCTCTCACAGTCATCTGACCACTGAAACTTGACGTTTTTTTAAGTCAACTTGGTTAATGGGTGTAACACCCAGTGCTAGAACGATCTAAAAATAGAAAGAGCTAATGTGGAAAGAGCCAAATTGAAATTTTTCCATGTTATGTTAAGTATGAGTTTTGGTTTAACTTCAAACGACCATAACTTTCAGTACAGGAGGGGCTATGTGTCCCACAAGGTATCAAATGAAAGATCTTGGAATCCTCTTTCCAACGCCACTGAGTATGCTAATTTTTGAATTCATATGAGGGAGATATGACCATTTGAAATTTGCATGTCCAGTTAAGGAAAGTTACCCAAAATAATGAGGGTTATTTTGGTCTTTTCCTTATCCAATCAGATTAAAACAATTTTTAGTATTATTTTGGGGTCAAATCTGATTTGGCTCAATCTTACAAATCCAAATTATGCTTAGAGTTTGAGTAGAGAGTTCAAGAAGAGGAAAAGAGGAGAAAAGGGAGAACGATTAAGGTTCGTACGACTCGAGGCTTTTTTTCGCCAAATCGAGGTATGTAAGTTTTCATATTTTTGGGTTCATTCACCCACAAACCAATCATTTTTTACATTATCAAATTAATCCCTAGAGATTGAGAAATTAAGTTCTTGATGAGTTTCTTGAAAAGTTGTTATTCGTTATTCAATCTTGATGTTTGGTTGAGTTCTTGAAGCAAAGATTTGTTAAGGGGTTGAGTAAATTGATAGTTCTTGAGTGAGTTTCACTAAAAATGTTCTGGGTTCTAGGAATTCGAGAGTTTATACCTTATAATTTCAGTGGGTATGAGTTGAATTGTGTTTTGGAGAAGAAGAAAAGATCGAGCAGAAATTGGTGCCCAAGTTTGGGTCGCAGACTTGGTCCCCTAGAGAGAAATTTATTTCTCTGCATCACGAAGAGAATGTGGACTCCACTGTTTAAAATATTATTTCACGGCCAAATATTATAATTCATCTCTGCATCGTGGATTTACTCCCCAAACAGTGTTTTTCGATTGTTTGTCATGATTATTTCATATCATGAATCATAATTCCTGAATTAATAATTCAAATATAAGAAAGAGTTAAGAGTCAACTTAAAGAGAGTCTTCCAAGTCTATTTGAGAAGTCTTTTACTATAACACCCCGACTTTTCGAAACTCTAATTTAACTCGTACTTTCATGGCAAGACGAAGAGTAATTAATACATAAGTAATGATGTGGGTAATATTTTATGTTCTCAAGAGTCACATCTTAATTTTTGAAGTGAAGCGAGTTAAGTAATAAAAGTTGGCGAAAGTTATCGCAAGTTCCTTTTTAAAGATTTCTCTTAAATTTAGTGTAAATGTTTTGGAGGTTTTCTCCCAATATAAGAAGACTTAGAGGGCCTATAATATATCAAATCAAAGGTTTAAAAGTCTAGTTTCCAATGCATCAAACTGTTCATTCATACGACATCAAAATACAGAGATATTCACATTTTCGTACCAACTGTGCAGTAGAGGCGGCTAGTGGTCCCCTAGGTCGGTGGAACCTTATAAGATAGCATCTTATTCATTTTTCTTCATTCTAGTTCGTAATAAACCCACAAAAATTATAGAATTACTCCTCAAATGATCCTTCTGCGTTCATGATCTCATTTTGGCTCCTTATCGAAAATTGCCCTATATCGCAAGCTCATCATTTTGGTATAGTTTTCATGGTGAATTACGCTGTGTAGCACCGTGGAGGTTGTGGCATCAGGGTTTTTTTTCAGTGGTTTGATTTTATCCAAGTGTTCTGGGAGTGTAAAGAAAGGTAGGAACCATCTTTTATCAGTTTATAGATACCTTAGGTCTTGGATAGTAATTTCCGATATGAATTTGTATCGATTGTTAGATTGCCATAGTAATTCTTGTCCTTAATTACTGATTGATTTTACATTTTTTTACTGTTGTAGTTATGAGGACAGAGGTATTTTTCAGCATAAATTATAAAGGACAAGGTATGTTAAGGTTATTCCCTTCGTTCATCATGTTTCCTTATAGCTTGGGAGTGATATAATAGGGTAGTTAATGTTGGTGATCTTGTAGATGCAATTTTGAGTTGTTGGCTGATCGACTGGTTATAAACCCTCATTTTAAGGACTCATAATTTGTTAAGAACGATCCTAAGTTAGGAACGACTTTAAGACTATTCATATATATTGTTTATAGCTAAATTGCTCCTTTAGTCTATTAAATTGTTTGTTGTTGCCCTTGGTCTATTGTGGTGAGCTGTTGAACTATGAACTACCTATAGGGGCTATGATGTTGTCTAAGAGGACTATGCTATTGCCTAAGAGCTCTATGTGTTGCCCACATGGCTATATTGATGCCAAATAGTGTTATGTGTTGCCTACGAGGTTATTTTGACGCCAATGAGGGCTATGTGTTACCTACAGGGCTATGTTGATGCAAAAGAGGGCTATGTGCAGCCCACAAAGCTATGATGTTGCCTAAGAGGGCTATACGCTACCTACGGGCTATATCATTGGCAAAAAGGGCTATGTGACTTCTTACAAAGACAAAGGGCTACCGATAGGGGTATGTAGATTGATTTGGCACATTCTGGGCTTATGGGAGCCTAGGTAGGTGGTATGTTTTTTGTACCTACCGAGCTTATGGGGGCTTGGTTAGGTTGTTGTTTGATCATTTTTGTATTTCTAGATTTTGTAGTGGATTAGTATGCTTATCTAATTTTGATTTCCTTACCTTATTGCTTTTGGTATATTATGATACTTGCTCATTTAGTCTATAGCATTTCATACTTTATACATTATTTCATACTGACGCTCCATTGTTTGGGGGCATTGCATTCATGCATGCAAGTCTTGACTAACAACCCAGTAGACCTCCTCAACAGTGGAATAGACTTCTATTTGGTTGGCAAGCCCCTTTCCTTCGGAGCTGCAAGAGTTGGGAGGTTTGTTAGCTTTTGTTGTATATATTTTTATGGGCAGACTGGCCTTGTCCTACTAATATTTACTACTCTTAGAGGTCGTTTGGTAGAGTGTATTAGCAAAAGTAATGCATGCATTAATTATATGTATTAGTAATCCCTTGTTTGGTGTATTTTGTCATGCTATGTATAACTAATGCTTATACACTCTATTATGCATTGAGGAGTGTATTACTAATACCATGAATTTGTAGGTGTTAGTAATGCAAAGGATTTAATACATGCATTAATATGTTTAAAGACCCAATTACCCCTCAAAAGTACTTTTACATCTTTTCCACCATAATTGTGAAGGATACTTTTGTAAATAAATATTTTTACACAATGCATACTATTTTTATTACACCAAAGTAAAAAATGCATAAGAAATAATCTATGCATAACTAATACATGTATTACTAATGCTTGCATTACTAATACACTCTATTGGTTATTATTTTTGTACACTCTACCAAACTACCCCTTAGAGGCTTGCAGACTAGTGTGTGGGGTGTACTGCTACGTTATGGCCATGCTGGCCTAGTTTGTTGGTTTGTTGAAGCTTGTGAGTTGTTTGATGTATTGTCTTGACATATACATGATTTTAGTTTTGGTATAGAGATCATGGTGGCCTCGACGGCCCAATCAGGACTTGTGTACTAGTTGTTTACTTCTTTATATGAACTCTTGGGAGTAGTGGTATCTTTATACATCTGTTGACAGGGCTTTGCCAATCGAGGACTTAGTTTTAAGCCGACATATAGGTTTTTGTTTTCTTGGTTGCATGTGGATCCCATGCGCTAGTAGCAATGGTTCGCCAGGGTCGGCTCAGGCCAGAGTTTTGGCGTTAGGAGCCAGTTATGCCACTTGAGTTTGGGGCATGACAAACTTGGTATCAGAGCAACATTGTATCCTAGAGAGTCTATAAGTCGTGTCTAGTAGAGTCTTGTTCATAAATGTGTTGTGCACCATATTCGATAAGTAAGAAACTATCGGGCATGCTAGAATGACTATCCTTCTTTTTATCACCTCGTTCTATAGAGCGGTGTGTTAAGGGTTGAGGTTTCTGGCTCATAATTAATAATTGTATATAGATGGAGATAACTGACACCAGACAGACAACAGCTAGCCAGGGGCTAGATACAACTTCAGGCGAGGGTACCGACAAGGTACCACAGGTGGAGGCAGCCCATTGTGAGACTCAAAGGAGATATCTTTTGAGCTCCCTATAGCTTTTCCACCACTTTAGAAGCCTCAGAGGACTACAGGACCCCCGACTCCACCAATAGTACAACCTCTAATTCCTTATATTCGATTTGATCTGGATTTCAAGTGTGCAGTAAGTATGTTAGCACAGTTAATAGCTGCACACCACCACCTAGTTGTGGCAGATGTTTTCGGACCTTCTAAAGGGGCCGAAAGTTCAAGAGTTCATAAATTTCTTGCCTTGAATCCTCCATAGATTACAAGTATAGATCGCAGAGAGGACCATTAACACTTTGTTGATCATCTTCATAAGATCTTTTGAGTCATGCATGCCTCAACATCTAGGACAACTGAGTTAGCAGCATTTCAAGTGCGTGATGTTGTAGTATTGTAGTACTAAAGCTGGAGATATCTAGGGGAAAAGATGCATCTCTACCCACTTGGGATAGTTTTACCTAAGCTTTCATAGATCACTATTTGCCTTGAGATATTAAGGATGCCCGAGTGGACCAATTTCTGAACCTTCCGATATGGTAGCATGAGTGTTCGAGAGTACAGTCGGAGATTTGATTCATTGGCTAGATATGCACCATCATTTATTGATATGATGCATGACAGGGTGCGTAGATTTGTAGAAGGGCTTGACTCGGACTATATCTACAGTTGTTCTACCGCTGCACTAAATGATAATACGAATATCTCGTGAATTCAATACTTTGCATAAGGCATAAAGGATCTCTAACATCTACAATATATAAGTGACAAGGTCTCAAGATAGACAGAAAAGGGCTAGGGCTACTGGTTCACAGGGAGATTTACAGGGTGGTCCTAGACCCCGATATCCTAAACCTCCATCACAACAGTTCCAGGGTGGTAGATTTGATCGTCAGGGATAGGTGAGGGTTCACGAGCATTAGGCTTTTAGCATCAGAGGGGTTCAGGCTAGGCTAGGACAACCCCATCACGTTGCGCTACTTACGGTAGATGCATTTTAGGAGGTGCAGGCAGGGTTCCACATATTGTTATTTTTGTGGACAAGAGGGGCATGGGTGGAGGAACTAGCCAACCATAGGTTAGGGTGGTATAGGTCAGTAAACCGGGTCAGTTGTATGTTCCTCCTCATCACCATAGTCTGCAGGGCCTGGACCCCAGACTTCACCAAGTAAAGGCATAGGTAGAGGCAGAGAGTGAGCATCTAGTTCTGGTAGTGACCAGAACCGTACATATTCACTAGCCAACCGACAAGACTCAGAGTTATCACCAAAATGTTGTGAAAGGTGCATTAATTGTTTGCTCTCATTGTTTTTATGCTTTGATAGATCCTGGATCTACTCTGTCTTATGTTACTCCATTTATTGCAGGGAAGTTATATATAGTAGCAGAGTTATTTGATCGACCATTTCTTGTAGCTACACCAGTTAGTGAGTCTATTATTCCCAGGAGAGTCTATCGAGGTTGCACAGTAGAAATTATCAATTGTCAGACCTTTGTAGACCTGGTAGAGTTAGATATGGTCAATTTCAATGTCATTATTGGTGTGGACTGGTTAGCATATTTTTATGCTAATGTTGAGAGCCGGACAAAGATTGTTAGATTCCACTTTCCAAGAGAGGCAAATCGGGAATGGAAAGGCGATATAACAACGCCGAAAGGTAGGTTTATTTCCTATCTTAAGGTGAGGAGGATGATTACTAAGGGCTGTATTTACCATCTTGTTCGTGCTCATGATATAGATGCAGAACCACCGACTCTTAAGTCTACTTAAGTAGTTAATGAGTTTCTAGATGTACTTCTAGATGTGCTTTCTCGTATCCCTCTAGAACGGGAAATTGATTTTGCTATCGATATGCTACCAGGTACACAACTCATATCTATCCCTCCTTATAGAATGGCTCCTACTGAGCTGAAGGAGTTGAAGGGTCAGTTGAAAGATTTTCTTGATAAAGGCTTTATCAGGCCCAGTGCTTCACCATGGGGTGCACCAGTATTATTTGTGAGAAAAAAAGATGGCTTGCTGAGGATGTGTATCGATTATCGACAACTGAACAAGGTTACTATAAAGAATAGGTATCCACTTCCGAGGATCGATGACTTGTTTGATCAATTACAAGGTGCTCAGTACTTCTTGAAGATTGATTTGAGATCAGGGTACCATTAGGTATGAGTTCAGGAGAAAGATATTCTGAAGACAACTTTTAGAACTAGATATGGGCATTTTGAGTTGTTGGTGATGTCTTTTGGATTGACCAACGCCCCGACAGTGTTTATGGACCTAATGATTAACATATTTAGGATGTATCTATATATGTTTGTAATTGTATTTACTGATTATATTTTAGTCTATTTGCATTCAAAAGTTGAGCATGCAGATCATTTGCGAGCAGTCCTTCAAGTTCTTCGAGAGCAGGAAATTTACGCAAAGTTCTCTAAGTGTGAGTTTTGGTTGAGCTCTATGGCTTTCCTAGGCCATATTGTATCAAATGCGGGAATTATGGTTGATACACAGAAGATTGAGGTCGTGAAGACTTGGCCTAGACCCACAACTCCGACAAAGGTTCATAGTTTCTTAGGGTTAGTTGGGTACTACAAAAGGTTTCAGTGCCACTAACAAAGCTGACTCAAAAAGCAGTTAAGTTTTAGTGGACTGAGGCTTGCGAACATAGTTTCCAGGAGTTGAAAGACAGATTGACATCAGCATCGGTCCTAGCCTTGTTGGAGGGTTCAAAAGGCTATATAGTGTACTGCGACACTTCTAGTATTGGGTTAGGATCTGTTTTGATGCAACATGGTAAGGTGATCGCATATGCTTCAAGAAAGTTGATAAAACATGAGAAGAACTACCCAACTCACAATTTAGAGTTGGTTGCGGTTGTTCATGCACTGAAGATCTAGAGAGACTATCTATATGGCATTCATATGGACATTTTCACAAATCATAAGAGCCTTCAGTATATCTTTATACGAAAGGAATTGAATATTCGACAACTTTGATGGCTTGAGTTACTAAAAGACTATGACATAGATATTTTATATCATCCAGGGAAGGAAAATGTGGTAGCTGATGCCTCAGTCATAGATCAATGGGAATTTTATCGTATTTAGGTGTTGAGAGGCATGACTTAGCTTGAGAACTTTATTAATTAGTCAGCTTGGGAGTCAGATTAGAAGAGGCAAGTGATGGTGGGGTCAGAGTTCAGAACACAATTGTATCATCTTTAATCGTAAAAGTGAAGGCACGACAGGATAAGGATCCCTACTTAGAACAGCTCAGAGGCAAAATTCATGATAAGGAGTTGTTATCCTTTTGATATAGCAGGAGATGGAGTCCTCAGATATAGAGGATGATTATGTGTTCCAAATGTGGTAGGGCTTCGACAACAGATTATGGCAGAGGCACACAATTCCAAATATTCTATTCACCTAGGATTGACGAAGATGTACCATGACATTAAAGAGATCTATTGGTGGCACGAGATGAAAAAGGATATTGTTGAGTTTGTGGCACATTGTCCTAAGTACCAACAGGTTAAGGTTGAGAACCATAAGCCTGCTGGGCTAGTCCAGGAGATAGCCATTCCTTTATGGAAGTGGGAGGTAATTAATATGGATTTTATTATGGGGTTACCTCAATCGCAGTGTAAGTTTGACTTTATTTGGGTAATTGTTGATTGGTTAACCAAATCAGCCCACTTCTTACTAGTCAAGAATACTTTCACGGCTAAAGATTATGCAGGGCTTTACATCCAAGAGATTATTGGGTTGCACGGCATTCCAATATCTATTATCTCCGATAGAGGAGTACAATTTACCGCTAAATTCTAGAAGTCTTTCCATGAAGGATTAGGGACGCAAGTTAATCTCAGTACAACCTTTCACCCTCAAACAGATGGCTAAGCTGAACGAACCATTTTAACACTTGAGGACATACTACGGGCATGCATGCTTGACTTTAATGGAAGTTGGGATGACCACTTACCTCTTGTTGAGTTTGCATATAGCTATAGTTATCATTATTCCAACAAGATAGCACCTTATGAGGCTTTGTACGATCGGAAATGCAGATCCCCTATTGGTTGGTTTGAGGTAGGTAAGTTAGGTTGGTTAGACCAGACCTTGTACAATAAACAATAGAGCGGGTTATGCTCATCTGAGAACGTTTATTGACTGCTCAAAGTTGCAAAAAGTCATACTCAAATTTACGGCGAAGAGATTTAGATTTTTGTATTGATGATTGGGTATTCTTAAAAGTCTCACCTATAAAGGGTGTTATGAGATTTGAAAAGAAGGGAAAGCTTAGTCCAAGATTCATTGGGCCATCCCAGATCCTTTAGAGGATAGGACAAGTGGCTCATGAGTTAGAGTTGCCATCGGGTCTAGAAACGATTCATCAAGTATTCCATATATCGATGCTACGAAAGTGCATAGGAGACCCTTCTAGGGTTGTCCCTTTTGAGGATGTTCAAATCACAAAGGATTTGTCCTATGAGGAAACTCCAGTTGCAATATTAGACTGACAGGTTCGAAGGTTGAGGACCAAAGATGTGGCTTCTATTAAAGTACTGTGGAGAAACAAAATTAGGAAGATGTGACATGGGAAGCCGAGGATGGCATGTGATCCAGATATTCTCACTTGTTTTAGATCCTACAGTGGTAAAAATATCAATCTTGATTAGCACAGTGAGGTATGATACCCATTTAGTTTTTTTATTGTTGCTTATTATTGTTGTTGTTGTATTTTGCTCGTACTATTATTGCGGAGCTATGGTGCTTAGCTATTTGTATCGTCATATGATGCTTAGGTTGGAATCTTCTCCATTTCAGGTTCTTGGATATTACAGGTATAGAGGACAGTTTGCAAAAATTTTGAAAATTAGTAAGGACTTAACCATGTGGCTTAGATTTTTCATTCGAGGAAGAATGTTTCTAAGGGGGGAAGGATCTAACACCCCGGCTTTTCAGAAAACTAATTTAACTCGTACCTTCATGGCAAGACAAAGAGTAATTAAAATATAAGTAATGATGTGGGTAATAGTTCAAGTTCTCAAGAGTCACATCTTAATTTTTGAAGTTAAGTGAGATTTGTAATAAAAGTTGGCAAAAGTTATTGCAAGTTCCTTTTTAAAGATTTGTCTGAAATTTAGTGCAAATATCTCAGATTTTTTCTCCCAATATAAGAAGAGTTAGAGGGCCTATAATATATTAAATCAAAGTTGTATGAGTGTAGTTTCCAATGAATCAAATCGTTCATTCATACGACATCATTATAGAGAGATATTCACCTTTTCGTACCAATTACGCAGTAGAGGCGGCTAGTGGGTCCCCTAGGTTGGTGGAACTTTATAAGATAGCATCTTCTTCATTTTTCTTCATTCTAGCTCGTAAGAAACCAACAAAAATCAGAGACTTACTCCTCAAATCATCCTTGTGAGTTCATGATCTCTTTTTAGCTCCTTATCGAAAATTGCCTTACATCACGAGCTCATCATTTTGGTATAGTTTTCATGGTGAACTGCATGGTATAGCTCCATGGAGGTGGTGGCAACAGGGCTTTCTTCAGTGGTTTGATTTTATTCAAGTGTTCTGGGCATGTAAAAAAAGGTAGGAACCATCTTTTATTGGTTTATGAATACCTTATTCTTGGATAGTAATTTACGATAGGAATCTGTATTGATTGTTTAATCATCGTAGTAATTCTTTTCCTTAATCAATGATTGATTTTACTCTTTTTTTGGTATTGTAGTGCTGCAGACAGAGGTACTTTTCAGCATTATAACAGAAAAGGTATGTTAAGGCTATTCCCTTCGTTTGGCATATTTCCTTAGAGCTTGGGAGTGATATAATAGGGTAGTTAATGTTGGTGATCCTGTAGATGTAATTGTGAGTGGTTGGCTGATTGAGTGGTTATAAACCCTCATTTTAGGAACTTATATCTTTTTAAGAATGACCCTAAGTTAGGAACGACTTGGGGACTATTCATATATATTGTTTATAGATAAATTGCTTGCCTTTAGCTTATTCAATTATTTGTTGTCACCTTAAGGGCTATTGTGGTTAGATGTTGAGCTATGAATTGCCTATGGGGGCTATGATGTTGTCGACGAGGACTATGTTATTGCCTAAGAGGACTATGTATTTCCCATGGGGCTATATTGATGTCAAAGAGTGTTATGTATTGCCTATAAGGCTATTTTAATGCCAAAGAGGGATATGTCTTGCCTACAGGGCTATGTTGATGCAAAAGAGGGCTATGTGCAGCCCACAGAGCTATGATCTTGCCTAAGAGGGATATATGCTGCCTACGGGGCTATATCGTTGCCAAAAAGGTCTATGTGACTTTTTACAAAGACAAGAAGCTACCGATATAGGTATGTAGATTGATTTGGCACCTTCTGGGCTTATGGGGGGCCTAGTTAGGTGGTATGTTGTTTCTACCTGCCAACTTATGGGGGCTTGGTTAGGTTGTTGTTTGATCATTTTTGTATTTTTAGATTCAATAGTGGATTAGCATGCTTATCTAAATTTGGATTTCCTTACCTAATTACTTTTGGTATATTATGATACTTGCTCATTTAGTCTATAGCCTTTCATACTCTGTACATTATTTCGTACTGATGCCCCATTGCCAGGGGGTTGCATTCATGCATGCATGTCTCGACATACAACCCACTAGACCTCTTTAGCAGCAGGATTGACTTTTATCTCGTTGGCTAGCCCTTTTCCTCCGAAGCTGCCATAGTTGGGAAGTTTGTTAGCTTTTTTTGTATATATTTTTATGGGTAGGTTGTAGCCTTATCCTGCCAATCTTTACTACTCTTAGAGGCTTGCAGACTAGTGTGTGGGGTGTATAGCTACGTTACGGTCATGCTGGCCTAGTTTGTTAGTTTGTTTAAGCTTGTGAGTTATTTGATGTATTTTCTTGATATATACCTAATTTTAGTTTTTGTATAGAGATCGTGGTGGCATCGACGGCCCAATCAAAATTCCTACTCTAGTTGGCTATTTCTTTATATGAACTCTTGGGAGTGGTTGTTTCTTTTATAGATCTATTGACAAGGGTCTTGCCGGCCAAGGGCTTAGATTTAAGCAGAGATATACTTGTTTGTTTTCTTGATTGTGCATGGCATCCATGCGCTAGTAGCAAATGGTTCAGCAGGGTCAGCTCAAGCCTGAGCTTTTGCATTAGGAGCCAGTTGCGCCTCTTGAGTTTGAGGCATGACATTTACATTGTTATTAAACTTGTTTTAATACTTGAGTACTTGAGTATGAAGATGAGTAAAGTTGAGTTAATTTTTCAAAATGAATATATGGGAACTAAGTATTACCAAGAGTAAATGTTTTCATATTTTAAAAGAGGAGGAAACTGAGATGCGCAAATGATTTTTGAGGAGTTTGAGCACTATCTCTTTTAAGAAAATATTTTTAGTAATATTCTTTAAGTTGAGGACAAGGAAATTTTTTCTTTAAAACATATGAGCCAAGTTATATTTTTGGGAGTAATATTTAGCATGGATATGGGTGAGAGTTCTAACAACTCACAACCCCCATAAACCATGTAGTCAATGTGGGTAGAAAGGGTCATACTTTTTAGATGATTCCTTATTGCTTTAAATCATAGACTACTGGATCAACTTAGTTGAGGAGTTCTATACCCTGGCAAGGTCTAGGACAGTTCTGGTAGCATGGACGAAGCTCTGTACTATCACATAGTTCATAGTGATGGTTGTCGGCTAGAGAATCTCCCAAATAGAGTTTATTTTGTATGTTTACATACAAACTGAGATATTATTGTATTATATTACATTGAGTTGTTATCTACTATTTTAAATGGTTTATATAAACTGCATCTTTATTGTTGTTTTTATATTACATTGAGTTGAGTATCCATGAATTGAGTAGAGTCTAGATGAGTATGTTTCATTCTTTCCAAGTTAAAGCTTTATGTTATGTTCAGTTTTCCCCTTGCAGGCTCATAGATTCCATGTGCTGACACCACTTGGCCTGCATCTTTCATGATACAGATACACATAATTAGGATCATCAACCAGCACTTCGTTGATCCAATTCAGTTTTGAATTTGATTGGTGAGCCTCTTAGCTTTCGGAGGATCCTTTCTTTACTTTCTAGTATTATAGTTTGTTAGGATGATTGGGGGTATTGTCCCAACATCCCTTATAGTGTTAGAGGCTTCATTGATAGATAGACACTAGTTCATGATTCTTTTCATTCTCAGTTTTTCATGTTGAGACTTGAGTTGCCTCTTTAGGCCAGTTGAATGTTTTTTTAAACATTTCTGAGTTTATCATTTTGAGATATTTGAGTTAAAGTTTACTTTAAAAAAAACTCTTTTATTCGTAAGTAAGTCTTTCGCTGAGAGTTGAGCCAAGCCAAGGGTTTGCTTGGGGCCAGCAATGCTTCTTGAGTGCTAGTCGAGCCCAGGGTGTAGGCTCGAGGTGTGAAAAACTTGGCATCAGAGCACAGAGTTCAAGAGTCCTAGGGTGTCTATGAAGTCGTATCTGTAAAGTCCTAGTTATTGGTGTAAAGCGTGCCACATCTATAATTAAGAGTCTGCAACATTTAGGAACTATCTCACTTCTTTCATACTCTTTTCATGCGATAGATTTCATCTCTATAAAATTTCTCTCTAATTCATGCTTGCGCAAATCTTTCAAATCATGCATCCACGAAGAGTTATCTGAGGTCGTCCCGCTAGGAGGAATGTTGATCCTTAAGATCAAGGGGTTCCCAATGCACCAGAAGTGCAACCCCAAGGAGAGGTCACTAATGTTGAGTTCCAAGATGCTATCTGAATCTTGACTCAACTGGTGGACAACCAAGTTGTACAACAGAAAGAGGTTCGATAGGATGTGGTTGATACATCCAAGATTCGGGAGTTCTTAAGGATGAATCCTCCAAACTTCACAGGTTCAAGTGTCACTGAGGATCCAAAGAACTTTTGTGGAGGAGTTACAGAAATATTTTGAGGTTATGCATATTTCTGATGCTGAGAGAGTGGACCTAGCTTCATACCAACTAAAGGGTGTTGCTAGAGAATGGTTCGACTAATGGAACAAAAGTAGAGTAGATGATGAACTAATTATGAGTTGGGATGTGTTTGAGTAGGCCTTCTTGGTGAGTTTCTTTCCCCCGTGAGTTGAAAGAGGCCAAGGTAAGGGAATTCCTTACTTTTAAACAGGAATCTATAAGTGTGCATGAGTACGGCCTTAAGTTCACTCAATTGTCTTATAATGCTCCAAAGATAGTTGATGATATGAGGAGTAGGATAAGTTTGTTTGTTTCAGGGTTGTCTCGTCTATCAAGTAAAGAGGGTAAGGCTGCAATGTTGATAGGGGACATAGATATAGCAAGGCTGATGATCCATGTGCAACACATTGAGGAAGATAAGTTGAGGGATACAAAAGAGTTTCAAAGCAAGAAAGCTAAGAAAAAAGAAAATGAGTCTGGCCAGCAAAAGAGCAATGCAAACCAATCTTCTTTTTAACACAAGCAACATGGACGTTCTCCATCATCTGCTAGTGCACCTGCATCAAGGAATAGAGGTGACTTTAAAAATTAAAGTTCACAGAATTTCAGAGCTAGCTAGACCTGCACAGTCTCAAGGTAATGTGGCGTAAGGAGGTAATAGGATTCTTGCATGTGCTAAGTGTGGCAGGAACAACCCAGGAGTGTGTCATGATATCTCCACTGGTTGCTTCACGTGTGGTCAAATAGGTCACTTCATGAAAGAGTGCCCTAAGAACAGGCAGGGTGGTAATGGGGGCAATAGATCCTAATATTGTTCAGCAACTCCACTATACAGAGCTGCACCTAGAGGAGCTACTTCAGGGAAAGGCGAAGGAGCAAACCATCTGTACGTTATGACCAGTCGCCAAGAGCAAGAGAATTCACCAGATGTTGTCACTGGTATGATCAAAGTCTTTACTTATGATGTTTGTGCTTTTCTAAATCCAAAAGCAAGTCTATCTTTTGTGAATCCTTATATTGCTATGAATTTTTGTAATCTTCTTGAACAACTTCTTAAACCCTTCAGTGTTTCTACACTTGTTAGTGATTCTATACTAGCTGACAGAGTTTATCGTGATTGTTTCATTTCTTTCAATAACAAAGACACCATGGCTAGCTTAGTTGAGTCAGACATGGTAGATTTTGATGTTATTCTAAGTATAGAGTGTTTTCATGCCTGTTATGCCTCAGTTGATTGTAGAACTCGAGTAGTTAAGTTATAGTTTCCTAATGAGCCAGTAATTAAGTAGCGGAGTAGTTTAGCAGTGCCTAAGGGTCATTTTATTTCATACCTTAATGCGAGAAAGTCAGTTTCCAATGGGTGTGTCTGAGTTAATGGCTAGTGTTGAGACAGCGCCTATTCAATCAATTCCATTTGTGAGTGAGTTTCCAAATGATCTTCCTGGAGTCCCTCTTGAGAGAGAGATAGACAAACTTCGGTATAGATATTCTTCCTACTACTCGTCCTATATCTATTATGCCATATAAAATGGCTCTAGCTGAGTTGAAAAAGTTAAAAGAGCAGGTTTTAAAGATCTTCTTGAGAGAGGTTTCATTCGACCAAGTGTGTCACCTTGTGGTGCTTCGATCTTATTTGTCAGGAAGAAGGACCGTTCTCTTATAGTGTCTATAGATTACCATCAGTTGAATAAGGTTATTACCAAGAATAACTATCATCTTCCGAGAATTGATGATCTTTTCAATCAACTTCAAGGTGCCACTAGTTTTTGTAAGATAGACCTCAGATTAGCCTATCATCTGTTGAGAGTAAGAGAAAGTGACATCCCTAAGACAACATTCAGGACCCGTTATGGTCATTATTAGTTTCTTGTCATGTCATTTGGTTTGAGTAATGTCATATTGCAGCTTTCATGGACCTTGTGAATAGGGTGTTTAATCCTTATCATGATATGTTTGTTATCGTATTCATTGAAGACATTCTAATCTATTCAACAAATGAGGAAGTGTAACACCCCTAAATGCTTACAAGAATCTCATGGTGATTTACCGTTGCTTAAATACTTCAATATGATTTATTCACATTTTGGGAACTTTAAAGTTGTGAAAAATTTCTAACTTGCTTAATATAAAGTGTATCGTAATTGATGGATTTGTGTTGGGGTATATACATAATATTCTATCCTAATTATAGGTAATTAAATGGGGTTGAGGCATATACATATAAATATGTAAATATGCATTTTTGGGCAGCACAAAAGGATAAAAATATAAAGTATGGTTGGCAGCACCTTGGCCAGCCAAGTGTCCCAAGTGATAAGCATCACTTGTTGACTATATAGTCCACTTCTCTTTGAATAATTTCGTGGGAATGGAAGATTAAAACCCTTAGAAACTAGCTTATCATCTGTTCTTCAAAAATCACAAGAAAAAAACCTTGGTCTTTTGGCTGGAATCAAGGAGACAAACTACCTTGTTGGTAAGTGCTGAAATCTGTTTCTGAGCTGGGTAGTGTTTGGTAAATTGTGTATATCTTGTGATTGGGAACTCCTTTTTAGGTGAATAAATATGTTTTGGAAAGCTGATTCATGTATCTACAACTCTTATGTTTAAGTGAAAGTCTGATTTAGCTGTTATGGATGTGAAAACTGGGACGCAACACAGGACAAGTTCTGTCCAGATTTCTCTATTGTTGTAGCTGAGTAGGTTGTGTTACGTTTAGAATATCTCGTTCTATATAACTTCGTTTTGGGTGAATAAATATGTTTTGGAAAGATGATGCATGTATCTACAAATCTTATGTTTAAGTGAAAGTCTGATTTAGCTGTTATGGATGTGAAAAACTGGGACGCAACACAGGACAAGTTCTGTCCAGATTTCTCTGTTGTTGTAGCTGAGTAGGTTGTGTTACGTTTAGAATATCTCATTCTGTATAACTCCGTTTTGGGTGAATAAATATGTTTTGGAAAGCTGATTCATGTATCTACAACTCTTATGTTTATGTTAAAGTCTAATCTAGCTGTTATGCATTGGAAATATGGGACGCAACACAGGACAAGTGTTGTCGGATTTCGGGTTTAGAATTCCGGTAGGAACCACTGTTAGTGTATTGATGATATCTTTTTGTACAAAATATATTTTTCAGTGATTCTTGTTGCGTTTCAATCTTAAGATATGTATCTACAACTTTAATGAAGGTTACAAAATCTATTTTTTGCTGATTTACTGTTCAAATTTAAGTTGCAACATGGGGTACTAAACTGGCCAGAATTACTGTTTTGAAAACAGAATTGTGTCTGTGTGGGCTGAGCTTACTTATGATGATAATCCTTTTTTAATTTGATATTATTGAGATATTAGGAATTAAATAAGTTGTTTAATTGAATTTTTAAGGTTGTATAGACTTGTGAACAAGTTGAGGAACTTGATATGTTGCTTGGTCTCTGGTTTGAGCTTGCGAAGTTTATTGGATTATTGCTACGCTAAAGTATTGAGGATTTCGACCGTATAGTTTTTACACCACTAAGCTTTATGCTTAGAGATATTTGTTTCTATCGTAGGGGTTGATCGAGAGGAGTGATGAAGATGGCCATGGACGATGGAAATATTGAGAACCTTAAAGAAGATCACATTTGCATATAGGCATATATATTTGTATAAATGTTGGTACTTATAACTGATCTATGTGATGTATATTTGCATTTGATGTTGAAGCCTAACCATATCATGTCCATGGGTTGTAATATAAGCATGGCTATATGTTTGGTTTATTTGGGATGTGTACACCCAAGCTTGTAATATGTTACATGTGCTACTTGTTGTAATGATCGTATAAAGCATGAACCCAACTAGTTTGGATACTCGAAAGTGGATAATATTTATTACCATTACTTACTTGCATGAGGAAATAAAAATGATATATATATATATATATATATATATATATATATATATCTTGTAATTTATGTGCATACGGTAAATGGAAAGGGGTTGCTACAAGTTTGGTATCAGAGCCTAGGTTTGTGGTTCTAGGACTTTAGTTGTAAAGTACTTGTATACTTGTTCGTTTCGTAGACAAAAGTTATATGGATTATTTGTTCACTTGCATGGTTCATATTATTTTTTATCGCATATAGAGTGCACGTGCATCATATACATGTCCATAATGCAATGTGATTTTTCCTTTTGAAGGAATTAAATTATCGCCTCTTCTGCTGACCGACCTATGGAGGCTGCTCGTGATGGTTCTGGTGCCTCTGTTTCCCAACCTAATGCACTGGAAGAGGTTGGAGAACCATTATCGGATCATTATATTCCCCACACTAGTGGGTCTGAAGTGGGAAACCAGCAGGGTGCCAGAGCTGGTGCACTTCCTTACACGAGTCGGGGTACTCAATCTATAAATCCTCCTTTTCAACAAATGACTGAATTCTTCCACCACATGGCGGAAGCGATCTATGATCCTAATGTGCTTAACTTTGAGAAAATGAGGAAAATGGGTGGAGTGGAATTTGAAGGCACCGTTGATCCCACGGATGCTGAACAATGGCTGGAATGCATGGAAAGGGTATTTAAGCAGTTAGAGTGTTCCGATGTTGCCAAATTCAAGTATGCTATTTCACTCCTACAAAAGGATGCTTATGATTGGTGGGTAAGTGTTCCAAATGCCAAGGTAAAACCTCCTGTTCTTACTTGGGATGATTTTCTTAGGGAATTTCTTATGAAATATGTCCCACCTGCTTATTGTGATGCAAAGAGAAAAGAGTTTTTGAATTTATGGCAACGAGGCATGTCTGTTGCTGAGTATTAATAGAAGTTTCTACGGCTCTCTTGTTATGCTGGAGGTATTATTACAGAAGAAAAAAGTGTAGAAAATTTGAAGATGGTTTAAATGATTCCATTAGGAAGAATGTGGCAATCTTGCAGCATGAGAACTTTTGTAAGTTAGTGTCTGCTGCTCTTACTTGGGAACGACTTGATAAAGAAGAAGCTAGTAGAAATGAAAACAAATTTCGAAAGACAAGATCAGATTTTGGAGGTCCATCCAAAAGGGGAAGGTTTGATGATTCTAAAGTTGGTAGTGTTAACAGGCCACCTCAGCAAAAGCAAAGCAGATCAGAATTTTCTACAGCTAGCACTCCAAGTTATGGCCAAGGTAGGTCTCGTGTCCCTACTTGTCCACAATGTGGAAAAAATCATTATGGTACTTGCAGAAGAGCTTCTGGTGCATGTTTCAATTGTGGGAGCTTTGATCATAAAGTGAAGGATTGTACTAATCCTAGTAATACTCTTTCCTTGAGAACTGAAGGCTCAGTTCATAAGCCTTCTATTTATCCTCCTCGAACTAATGAAGGTTCAAGACCTAAAAATACACAAGCAATAGGTGCAAGTAGAGCGAATAAAGCTAGTGGACCACGGGCTACTGCACGAACTTATGCTATAAGGTAGAGGGAGGATCAAGATGGACAAGACGTGGTTGTCGGTAAATTCCACTTATTTGGCTTATGTGTGTTTACATTGTTTGATCCCGGTTCTACACATTCCTATCTTTGTTCATCACTTGCTCTTCCTGAAAATGTGAAATCTGTGAGGCTTGATTTTGATGTGTTGGTTGAAAGTCCTTTGGGTTATCAGGTTGTGTGTAACTGAGTTTATCAAAATTGTCCCTTCATGATTCAAAATCTAGTCTTTCCTGCTGACTTGATTGAAATTCCCTTCAAGGATTTTGATGTTATTACCGGGATGGATTGGCTTTATAAATATCATGCAGTCATAGATTGTAGGTCTAAGCAGGTGAATTTTAAAGATCCTACATTTTCACACATCATTGTACAAGGTGAAAGATCATTGACAACTAGTATTATCTCGGCGGCCTTGGCAAGAAAGTTGATGCGTCAAGGTTGTGAGGCATACCTTGCTCACATAGTTGATTCACGGGTAAAGAGTCCTGGTATCAAGGACATCCCTGCTGTGCGTGATTTTCCAGAAGTCTTCCCAGAAAATCTTCCGAGATTGCCCCCAGAAAGAGAGGTTGAATTTCCTATCGAACTTATTCCTGGATCTGCCCCTATTTCTATTACTCCTTATAGAATGGCTCCGGCAGAATTAAGAAAATTGAAATCTCAATTGCAAGAACTTCTTGAGAAGGGTTTTATTCGACCTAGTGTTTCTCCTTGGGGAGCCCCGGTGTTATTCGTAAAGAAGAAAAATGGCACTCTCAGGCTTTGTATTGACTACAGACAATTGAACAGAATCACAATCAAGAATAAATATCCACTACCAAGGATCGATGACTTATTTGACCAACTGAAGGGTGCTAAAGTATTCTCAAAGATTGATTTAAGGTCTGGATATCACCAACTACGTGTTAGAGAGAAGGATATTCCTAAAACTGCTTTTAGAACTCGATATGGTCATTATGAATTTTTGGTGATGCCATTCGGGTTGACAAATGCTCCTGCGGTATTCATGGATCTAATGAATCGAGTATTCAAGCCTTATCTTGATCAGTTTGTGGTTGTTTTTATAGATGATATTTTAATATTTTCCAGAAGTAGTGAAGATCACGATAAACACCTTCGGATTATTTTGCAAATTTTGAAGGAGAAAGAACTTTATGCTAAACTTTCCAAGTGTGAATTTTGGCTTGATGAAGTGAAGTTTTTGGGACATGTTGTATCGGCTGAAGGCGTCAAGGTGGATCCTAGTAAGATACAAGCAGTTGTTGAGTAGAGACCTCCCAAAAGTCAAACCGAAGTAAGAAGTTTCTTGGGCTTAGCAAGATATTACAGAAGATTTGTGAAAGGCTTTTCTATTATCACCTCTCCATTGACTAAGCTATTGCAGAAGGAAGTGAAGTTTACTTGGAATGACAAATGCCAAGAAAGCTTTGAAACTCTCAAATCCTTGCTGACTCAAGCACCTATACTTACTTTACCTACTGAAGGGAAGGAGTATGTAGTATATAGTGATGCTTCTCACAATGGTCTCGGATGTGTTTTGATGCAAGACAGGAAGGTTATTTCTTATGCTTCTCGGAAATTAAAACCACATGAATTGAATTATCCTACTCATGATCTTGAGCTTGCTGCAGTAGTGTTTGCTTTAAAAATATGGCGGCATTATTTGTATGGAGAGAAATGTCATATATTCACTGATCACAAGAGCTTAAAGTACTTGAGTACTCAGAAGGAGTTGAACCTCCGACAGCATAGATGGCTTAAACTCATTAAGGATTATGACTGCACCATTGATTATCATCCAGGTAAAGCTAATGTGGTTGCAGATGCCTTAAGTAGAAAATCCTTCACAAGTATTTCTCTGAGGCCTTTGCCCTTGCTTCTTGAGTTGAGAGCCATGAATGTTTGTTTGACACTTGATTCAAAGGGTTCAGTTGTCGCTAGTTTGCAAGTAAAGCCAATATTACTTGAACAGGTGAAAGAAGCACAAAAGTTGGATGAGAAACTTGTCAAAGTGGGCCGAGAATTTCAAAATGGGAAAAAACTTGATTTTACATTATTAGAGGATGGTGTCTTATTTTATCAAGATAGACTTTGTGTCCCTAATGATGACAATTTGAAGAAGGAGATACTGAATGAAGCACATACCTCATCATATGCAATGCATCCTGGGGGTACAAAGATGTACCAAACCATCAAAGCAAATTATTGGTGGAATGGTATGAAGAAAGACATTGCGGAGTTCGTTTCTAAATGATTGGTTTGTCAACAAGTAAAGGCAGAACATCAGGTTCCAGTTGGGTTGCTACAGCCCTTGTTGATACTGGAATGGAAATGGGAGAGAATAACTATGGATTTTGTTTCTGGACTTCAAGAAATCATGATGCAATATGGGTGATTGTGGATAGGCTGACCAAGAGTGCGTACTTCTTAGCAATTAGGATGGATTACTCACTTGAGCGTTTAGCTGAATTGTACATTAATGAGATTGTAAGACTACATGGGATCCCTATGTCTATTATATCTGATCGAGACCCATGGTTTACATCTAGATTTTGGGGAAGCTTGCAGGAAGCGCTGGGCACTAAGCTAAAATTTAGCACTTCGTTTCATCCTCAGACAGACGGTCAGTCGGAAAGGGTGATACAAGTTTTGGAGGATATGCTTCGAGCTTGCATTATAGGGTTTGAGGGTAATTGGGACAAACATTTGGCTTTGATTGAATTTGCTTATAATAACAGTTACCAATCGAGTATTGGAATGCCTTCCTATGAAGCTTTGTATGGAAGAAAATGTCGAACCCCTCTTTGTTGGAGTGAAGTTGGTAACAGGAAACTCATTGGTCCTGAAATTGTGCAACAAACAGAGGACAAGGTAAAAATTATCAAGGATCGTCCAAAGATTGCTTCGGATAGACAAAAGTCGTATGCTGATCTTAAAAGACGTGACATTGAATATTAAGTGGGAGATAAAGTATTTTTAAAGGTGTCTCCATGGAAAAAGATTATGAAATTTGGCAGAAAAGGAAAGCTTAGTCCTCGATTTATTGGGCCGTATGAGATACTTGAAAGGGTTGGACCGGTTGCATATAAATTGGCTTTGCCACCTGAGTTAGACAAGATACATAATGTCTTCCATGTTTCTATGCTCAGAAGATACCGTTCCGATCCATCTCATGTTCTTCCAGCTGAATCTATTAAGATTAATCCTGACTTGACGTATAATGAAGAACCTATTTTGATTCAAGCTCGGGAAGTGAAGCAACTTAGAAACAAGAAAATCCCCTTAGTAAAGGTGCTTTGGAGGAACCATTCGGGAAAAGAAACTACCTGGGAGAGAGAAGAAGACATGAGGACCCAATATCCGCACTTGTTTCGGGACTAAGGTAAGATAAATTTCAAGACGAAATTTCTTTAAGGGGTAGAGAGTTGTAACACCCCTAAATTCTTACAAGAGTCTCATGGTGATTTACCGTTGCTTAAATACTTCAATATGGTTTATTCACATTTTGGGAACTTTAAAGTTGTGAAAAATTTCTAACTTGCTTAATATAAAGTGTATCGTAATTGATGGATTTGTGTTGGGGTATATACATAATATTCTATACTAGTTATAGATAATTAAATGGGGTTGAGGCATATACATATAAATATGTAAATATGCATTTTTGGGCAGCACAAAAGGATAAAAATATAAAGTATGGTTGGCAGCACCTTGGCCAGCCAAGTGTCCCAAGTGATAAGCATCACTTGTTGACTATATAGTCCACTTCTCTTTGAATAATATCGTGGGAATGGAAGATTAAAACCCTTATAAACTAGCTTATCATCTGTTCTTCAAAAATCACAAGAAAAAAACATTGGTCTTTTGGCTGGAATCAAGGAGACAAACTACCTTGTTGGTAAGTGCTGAAATCTGTTTCCGAGCTGGGTAGTGTTTGGTAAATTGTGTATATCTTGTGATTGGGAACTCCGTTTTAGGTGAATAAATATGTTTTGGAAAGCTGATTCATGTATCTACAACTCTTATGTTTAAGTGAAAGTCTGATTTAGCTGTTATGGATGTGAAAACTGGGACGCAACACAGGACAAGTTCTGTCCAGATTTCTCTATTGTTGTAGCTGAGTAGGTTGTGTTCCGTTTAGAATATCTCATTCTATATAACTCCGTTTTGGGTGAATAAATATATTTTGGAAAGCTGATTCATGTATCTATAAATCTTATGTTTAAGTGAAAGTCTGATTTAGCTGTTATGGATGTGAAAAACGGGGACATAACACAGGACAAGTTCTGTCCAGATTTCTCTGTTGTTGTAGCTGAGTAGGTTGTGTTACGTTTAGAATATCTCATTCTGTATAACTCCGTTTTGGGTGAATAAATATGTTTTGGAAAGCTGATTCATGTATATACAACTCTTGTGTTTATGTTAAAGTCTAATCTAGCTGTTATGCATTGGAAAGATGGGACGCAACACAGGACAAGTGTTGTCGGATTTCGGGTTTAGAATTCCGGTAGGAACCACTATTAGTGTATTGATGATATCTTTTTGTACAAAATGTATTTTTCAGTGATTCTTGTTGCGTTTCAATCTTAAGATATGTATCTACAACTTTAATAAAGGTTACAAAATCTATTTTTTGCTGCTTTACTGTTCAAATTTAAGTTGCAACATGGGGTACTAAACTGGCCAGAATCACTGTTTTGAAAACAGAATTGTGTCTGTGTGGGCTGAGCTTACTTATGATGATAATCCTTTTTTATTTTGATATTATTGAGATATTAGGAATTAAAGAAGTTGTTTAATTGCATTTTTAAGGTTGTATAGACTTGTGAACAAGTTGAGGAACTTGATACGTTGCTTGGTCTCCGGTTTGAGCTTGCGAAGTTTATTGGATTATTGCTACGCTAAAGTATTGAGGATTTCGACCGTATATTTTTACACCACTAAGCTTTATGCTTAGAGATAGTTGTTTCTATCGTAGGGGCTGATCGAGAGGAGTGATGAAGATGGCCATGGACGATGGAAATATTGAGAACCTTAAAGAAGATCACATTTGCATATAGGCATATATATTTGTATAAATGTTGGTACTTATAACCGATCTATGTGATGTATATTTGCATTCGATGTTGAAGCCTAACCATATCATGTCCATGGGTTGTAATATAAGCATGGCTATATGTTTGGTTTATTTGGGATGTGTACACCCAAGCTTGTAATATGTTACATGTGCTACTTGTTGTAATGATCGTATAAAGCATGAACCCAACTAGTTTGGGTACTCGAAAGTGGATAATATTTATTACCATTACTTACTTGCATGAGGAAATAAAAATGATATATATATATATATATATATATATATATATATATATATATATATATATATATATATATATATCTTGTAATTTATGTGCATACGGTAAATGGAAAGGGGTCGCTACAGGAAGACTGTGCTATTAATCTCATAGTAGTTCTCCAAACTCTCAAGGATAGAGAGTTGTATGCTAAATTCTCTAAGTGTGAGTTTTGGCTTGAGTCTGTGGCATTCGTAGGCCATATTATTTCCGATGATGGGATTAGAGTTGTTACTCAAAAAATAGAGGTCGTGCAGAATTAGCCTAAACCCACATCTCTGACTAATATTAGGAGTTTCTTGGGTTTGGCTGGCTATTATAGGAGGTTTGTCGACGGTTTTTCATCTATTTCATCCCTGTTGATAAGTTGACACAGAAGACAGTAAAGTTTCAATGGTTTGAAGCTTGTGAGAAAAGCTTTCATGAATTGAAAACTAGGTTGACTACTTCCCTAGTGTTGACCTTGCCAGAGGTTACACAAGGCTTTGTTGTGTATTGTGATATGTCCAAAGGTGGACTGGGTTTTGTATTGATACAAAAAGGAAAAGTTATAACTTATGCCTCTAGACAACTTAAGATTCACGAGAAGAATTACCCAACCTATGATCTAGAGTTGGTTGTTGTAGTGCTCGCTTTGAAGATATGGCGTTATTATCTTTATGGTGTTCATCACCGATCACAAGATCCTTCAGTATGTATTGAGTCAGAAAGATCTTAATATCAGAGGAGGTGGTTAGAGTTACTCAAGAATTATGACATGAGTATTCTATATCACCCAGATAAGGCTAATATTGTTGTTGATGATTTGAGCAGGTTGTCTATGGGGTACTTGCCATGTTGAGGAATAAAAGAAGGAATTAGCCAAGGATGTACCCAGACTTGCACATTTGGGAGACGTTTATTGGATTCCAATGAAGGCGGAGTAGTGGTGATGAATGGGGTTGAATCATCGTTAGTGTCAGAAGTTAAAGAGAAACAAGACCAAGACCCTATTTTTCTTGAATTGAAGGCAAATGTTCATAAGCAGAAAGTGATGGCTTTTGAACAAGGGGGAGATGGTGTATTGAGGTATCAAGGTAGATTATGTTTACTAAAGGTGGATGAACTCTAAGAGAGAATCATGGAGGAAGCTCATAGCTCCAAATATTCGATCCATCCTAGTTCCACAAAGATGTATCGTGACTTGAGAGAAGTCTATTGGTGGAGTAGTATGAAGGAATGTATTGCTGAGTTCGTTTCTAAGTGTCCGAATTGTCAAAAATTCAAGGTAGAGCACCAAAGGCCTAATGGTATGGCTTAGAATATAGAGATTCCATAATTGAAGTGAGAGATGATCAATATGGATTTTATTACTGGGTTGTCGTGGTCTCGCAGGCAACATGATTCTATTTGTGTGATTGTAGATCGGATGACTAAATCAACCCACTTTTTCCCGTTAAAGAATACTCATTCGATAGAAGATTATGCCAAATTGTATATTCAAGAGATAGTCAGACTTCATGGAGTTCCAGTGTCCATTATTTTAGATAGAGCTGCTCTATTTACTGCACATTTTTAGAAATCTTTTGATAAAGGTTTGGGTTCAAAGGTGAATTTGAGTACTGCCTTTCATCCTCAGACTGATGGTCAAGTAGAACCTATGATTTAGACTTTAGAAAATATGTTGAGGGCGTGTGTTATCGATTTCAAGGGTGGGTAATTGGGATTATCACTTACCTCTCATTGAGTTTGGTTATAACAATAGTTATCACTCCTTATGAAGCTCTTTACGAGAGAAGATGCAGATCTCATATTGGATGGTTTGAGGTTGGTGAAGCTGGGTTGACATGAACAAACTTAGTTCATCAAGCTATGGACAAACTAAATATCATTCAAGGGATTTTGAAAACATCGCAAAGTCGTCAGAGTTCCTTTCCTGATGTTAGGAGAAGAGACTTAGAGTTTGATGTGGATGATTGGGTTTATTTGAAGGTTTCACCTATGAAGGTAGTTATAAGGTTTGTCAAGAAGGGGAAGCTTAGTCCCTATTATATTTGTCCTTACAGGATATCCAAGAGTATTGGCAATGTAGCTTATAAGTTAGAGCTACCGCAAGAGTTAGCAATTGTCTATCCATTGTTTCACATTTCTATGTTTAAGAAATGTATGGGTGATCCTTCACTTATAGTATCGACTGAAAATATTGGTATTAAGGACAACCTATCTAATGAGGAGGTACCCATTTAGATTCTAGATTATCAAGTTTGCAAATTGAGGCCCAAGGAGGTAGCATCAGTCAAGGTTTTATGGAGGAATCAGTTTGTTGAGGAAGCTACTTGGGAGGTAGAGGAGGATATGAAGTAGAGATACCCAAATCTATTTGCGTCCGGAGAAGCTTCAAATCATGGTACTAATTCTTTTCTTAGTACTCTTTAAGTTGAATTGCTGCATTATTTATTGCATGTTGAGTGTTTGAGTAGGGTGTAGATGTTTCCACCTTCCTTTTCTACTTAGATTAATCTCATGTGAGAACGAATGCCCCCCCCCCCAAAGGGGAGATATTGTAACACCCGGTGGTAGAACGATATAAAAATAGAAAGACCTAATTTGGAACGAGCCAAATTGAAAATTTGGCAAGTTATGCTAAGTCTGAGTTTTGGGTCAACTTCGAACTACCATAACTTTCAGTACAAGAGGAGTTAGGTGGACCATAAGATATCAAATGAAAGTTCTTGGAATACTCTTTCTAGCACCACCAATTTTTCTAATTTTGAAGTTCGGGTGAGGAAGATATGACCATTTGAAATCTTCCTGTCCAGTTAAGGAAAGTTATCCGAATTAGTGAGCGGTATTTTGGTCTTTTCCTTACCTAATCAGATTAAAACAATTTTTAGTATTATTTTTGGGTCAAATCTTATTTGAGTCAGTCCTACAAATCCAAATTACTCTTAGGGTTTTAGAATGGAGTTCAATAAGAAGAAAAGAGGAGAAAAGGAAGAACGATCAAGGTTCGTGCGAATTGAGGATTTATTTCACCAAATTTAGGTATGTAAGTTTACATAGTGTTGGGTTCATTCACCCACATGCCAATCATGTTTTCAATTATCGAATTCATCCCTAGATATTGAGAAATTAAGTCTTGATGAGTTTCTTGAAGAGTTGTTATTCGTTCTTGAATCTTGATGTATGGTTGAGTTCTTGAGGCGAAGATTTTGTTAAGGGGTTAAGTAAATTGATAGTTCTTGAGTGAGTTTGCTAAAATTGTTCTGGGTTATAATAATTCGAGAGTTTTTATCTTAGAGTTTCAATGGGTATGAGTTGAATCGGATTTGGGAGAAGAAGAAAAGATTAGGCAAAAACTAGCGCCCAAGTCCTCGTCGCTGACTTGCTCCCCCAGAGAGAAATTTCTCTCTCCACGTCATGGAGAGAACGTGGACTCCACTGTTTAAAAAACTATTTTGTGACAAAATATTATAATTCATCTTCGTGTAATGGACTTGCTCCCCAGGCAGTGTTTTTCGACCGTTTCTCATGATTAACTATCTAAAACTCATTTAATCATCATGATATCCTTCATATGACATATCATTCATAATTCAAATTGAAGATAGAGTTAAGAGTCAAGTTTGAGAGAGTCTTCCGAGTCTATTTGAGAAGTCTTTTACATTGTTTTTAAACTTGTTGTAAGACTTGAGTACTTGAGTATGAGGATGAGTAAAGTTGAGTTCATTTTCCAAAATGAATATATGGGAACTAAGTATTCCCAAGAGTAAATGTTTTCACATTTTAAATTGAGGAGGAAACTGAGATTTCCAAATGAGTTTTGAGGAGTTTTGAGCACTATATCTTTTAAGAGAATCTTTTGAGTAATAATCTCAAAGTTGAGGACAAGGAAATGTTTTTTTAAACCATATGAGCTAAGTTATAGTTTTGGGAGTAGTATTGAACATCGATATTGGAGAGAGTTCTAACAACACACAACCCTTATAAACCATGTATCCCACGTGGGTAGAAAGGGTCATACTTTATAGATGACTCCTTATTTCTTTAAGCATAAACTAGTGGATATAGTTGAGGAGTTCTATACCCCGAAAAGGTATACGATATTTCTGGTAAGGTGGATGAGGCGATGTATTATCACATAGCTCATAGTGATGGTTGTCAGTTAGAAAATCTCCTAAACATAGTTTATTTAGCACCACAGATTCTAAAAGAGACAAAATGCAGATTTTCAGAAGTTGCAGGTGCCACCAATGGAGGCCACGTACGGACCGTAGGTTGACTCAGGGACTATAGGTGGGGTCCGTGGTTGGCCACCTGCACCTCCCTCCCAGAATCCCAGCAAATCCAGCTAAGTCTAAAACCACAGCAGGACCTACGGACTACAGGTGAAACCACGGTCTGTGGTTCAGACCCCCAGCTTCAAACTTTCTAATGCTAATCGACGGACTGACAGGATTGGCCATCTGCCACTCGACGGACCGTTGCTCAGGCCCACGATGGCCCAGTCAGATTTTAAATTAGGGTCATTCTAGTCTTTTCCCCTATAGATTAGACACTTAAACTACGTCGTTTAATCCCTAAACTACTTTGCTTTGGCTAGTTTAAGCATAGTAACTAAATGAGAACTTACCCTAAGCAATGCATTCTCCAAAATTCATCCAATTAGAATGAAAAAAGGAGAAAGCAGTCGACCAAACCCTCTCCAAGAATGCAGCAAATTTTCCTCAGTTCCAACTCCGAAATCGAAAGATTTATCCATATAATATGTCACCAGGTATGTGATATTTCAATGGTGGATTCCTTTCATCCACTAGGTCCTTAGAATTTACTCAAAATCTTGATTCCCCATGTATTGCTTAGACCTAGGGTTTCTAGAACTTCAGATAATTGTTATGATTTAGTTGTTGTAGTGTTCCTAATTAGATTATCATGTATTTGTAACACTTTTTATTAGTTCGTTGCATGAAACTCAGAAACCTAGTAGTGTAGATTCATTTAGTTCACGAATTACACTTGCTAGGTCAGATAAACAGATATACATGCCTCAGTTTTCAAATGTTTCATTATCAGTACTTTCATGTTGCATTATTAATTAGCATGTAACAATATTGAGTTATCCAGTATATTTCAGTTATGTTTTATTGTACACATTTCCAATTGGGAGTAGGCTTAACACCAATTCTGACTAGGGTCAGTCACCTTCATAGTCCCAGAACTACGTGCCCCAATAGGTTTATAAGTCCCCTCTATGGGCATCAACTTTAGTGATCATGCCAATCATGCCTTTATGTACCTGGCAATGTTTATTGGGTCCTCTCGATGGGGCGTATACATAAGACTCCACGTTTAGCTCATGTAGTTTAATGTCGATTAGAAGTAGATCCCACAATCAGACTCTATTGCATTTAACCAGGTTTTCAGTTATATTTCAATATTAGTCTTAATATGTTATGTACCTGGTCATTGCATTCATTTTAGTTCATATCCAGTATCTTTCAATATATTTATCATGTTTAGATTAGATCATTGCTCAGTATGCTTTGTTCAGTTATGTGTCTGTTCAGCTTTATCATATCATACATGCTCAATACCTTTCAAGTACTGATGCATATTATGCGCTACATCTTTTCATGATGTAGGTTCAGGTCCTCAGTATTCAGAGCACGTGTAGATCGGTTCCCAATTCGTATTTAGCAACATCAGTGGTGAGTCTTCATTCTTCGAGGACAATAGAAATGTTTTCTATTGCACTCTTGTATTTTAGTTTTAGTTTTGCAAGAGTTAGCTGGGGGCATATCCCAGCATCTCTAGTCAGTTAGGGGCTTAGATTTAGACATAGACAGATTCAGCTTTAGTATTTTGAGTTATAGCTCATTATCTTTAACTTTGATTTTAGTATTTATGTATTTAGACTAGTATTAGGTATCCCCGATAATTTAGTTTATCTTATGATTTAATCTTCCTCATAGTATTTGTTGTTCAGTTGCTTTAGTATGCTTACGATATGCCAGCTCAGGGTTAGCTTAAGGTCACTCGTGACCCTAGGTCCCTTTTTACTTCAAAGGGGTATCCTTGAGGCGTGATAAACTTGATATGAGAGCATTAGGTTTAAGAGTCCTACGATGTCTAAAAAGACGCAATAAGTAAAGTCCCTTTCATGAGAGTGAAGCGCGCCACACTTATAAGGGGGAGACTACAAAGTGTTTTAAGACAAACTTCACTTTCTTGTTATTCTTATCGTGTGTGGGTATGATCTCCATTCTAACTCAACGTTATGCATTTCAAATCATGCCTCCTCATAGAGCTTATGGAAGGAATGTTAATACCTGTAACACTAACACATTTCCTCCAATCTTAGACCATGAGATTTCAAATGTAGAGTTTTTGAATGTTATCCAACTTTTCGCTTAGAGTGTAGCCAACCAGAACAATCAGCAGGTTCCAGTTCCTACTAATGCTATTGGTAGATCCGGGCGAATGTCTTGCAGGAAAGGAAGGATGTTTTTGTTGTGGTTAGACTGGTCACAGTTTGAGAGATTGCCCTTCTTCTAAACAGGAACAAGAAGGTAACACTAGTATGGCTCAATCTACAGCTACAGCAGCACCAGCAGGTCGCCCAACTCAGTAAGGTGTTTCATCTGGTACAGGTAGTGGTTAGCGCCAAAACAGGTTGTATGCTCTCCAGGATCTCTAGGACCAGGAAGATTCTCCTGATGTGGTCACTGGTACGTTACAAGTCTTTCATTTAGATATTTATGCTTTGTTAGATCCAGGAGATACTCTTTCCTTTTTATAATTCCATATATAGCAGTGAACTTCGATGTCAGTCGAAAAACTCTCTCAGAACCCTTCTCAGTCTCTACTCCAATTGGTGATCAGTTATATCTAGATGGGTATACAGAAATTGCCCTGTCATAGTCTCTCAGAAAGTCACCTCAACAGATCTTGTAGATTTAGAAATGGTAGACTTTGATATCATTCTAGGCATGAATTGGTTACATTCTTGTTATGTCTTAGTCAATTGTAGAACTAGGATCGTTCATTTTTTGTTTCCAGACGAGCCAGTCTTAGAATAGAAGGGTAGTAGCTCAGTGCCTATAGGTTGATTTAATTCCAACATTAAGGCCAAAAAGATGATTTCCAAGGGGTACATCTACTATCTTGTTTGCATTAAGGATTCAAGCTCTGAAGCTCCAACTCGTGAGTCAGTTCCATTTGTAAATGACTTTCCATAAGTGTTTCCAAAAGAACTTCCCAGAGTTCCTCCCGAAAGGCAAATCAACTTTGAAATCGCTCTCCTTCCAGATACCCAACCTATTTTGATTCCTCCTTACAGAATGGCTCCAACTGAGCTTAAAGAATTGAAGGAATAGTTGAAAGACCTTCTAGATAAGGGCTTCATCAGACCCAGTATTTCCCCATGGGATGCTCCAGTGTTGTTCATGAAAAAAAAAGATGGTTCTCTCAGGATGTACATTGATTATCAGCAGATGAACAAAGCCACAATGAAGAATAAGTACCATATCCCCAAGATTGATGACTTGTTCGACTAACTTCAGTGTGCTAGTCATTTTTTTGAAAATTAACCTTAGATTTGGTTATCATCAACTCAGAGTCAAAGATAGTGACATCCCAAAAATAGCATTTAGAACTCGTTATGGTCATTATGAATTTGTAGTTATGTCATTTGGACTAACCAATGCTTCTGCAGCTTTCATGGATTTAATAAATAGGGTGTTCAAGCAGTATTTAGACTTGTTCGTTATTGTCTCTATTGATGATAGCCTCATTTACTCTAGGAATGAGGAAGAGCATGCGACTCATCTGAGAGTTGTTCTGCATACGCTCAAAGATCGCCAGTTATTCACTAAGTTTAGTAAATGTGAGTTTTTGTTGCAATCAGTTGTTTTCGTTGGTCATATAGTGTCTAGTAAAAGGATTTGAGTGGATTCTAAGAAAATAGAGGTAGTGAAGCAATGGCCCAGACCCACCTCTCCTACAAATATGAGAATTTTCTTGGGTTTAGATGATTATTACAGAGGATTTGTGGAAGGATTTTCATCCATAGATTCTCCACTAACTAAGTTGACTTAGAAAAAGGTCAAGGGTTAGTGCTTAGATGAGTGTGACAAGAGTTTCTCAAAATTGAAAACTAGGTTGATTATAGCTCTTGTTTTGACTATACTAGAGGGTTCAAACGATTATGTAATCTATTGTGATGCATCCAAAGTTGGCCTAGGTTGTGTGTTGATGCAGTGGAGTAAGGCTATAGCTTATGCTTCTAGACAACTTAAGGTGCATAAGAAAAATTATCCGACTCATAGTATTTTTCCTAAAGCTTTGGAGACATTACTTGTATGGTGTTCACGTAGATGTGTTCACATACCATAATAGCCTTTAGTATGTGTTCACTGAGAAAAATTTAAATCTTCGCTAGAGGATATGGCTTGAATTCCTTAAGGATTATGACATGAATGTGCTTGAGCATCCTGGTAAGGCCAATGTAGTAGTTGATGCTCTTAGCATACTATCTATGGGTAGTGTAGCACACGTTGAGGAAGAAAGGAAGGAATTAGCAAAAGATGTTCACCGGCTTGCTCGCTTAGGAGTTTGCCTTATGAACATATCAGATGATGGTGTGATAGTACAGAATGCGTCAAAATCTTCATTGGTAGAGGAGGTTAAGGGAAAAAAAGGCAGTGATCCTTTATTGCTTCAATTAAATGGTGCAGTTCATTAGCAGAAAGTTGAGTTTTTCTCCCAAGGGGGAGATGGTGTGCTTCGCTACCAGGGTCATTTATATGTTCCTAAGGTGGATAAGGTAAGAGCATACATCCTTACAGAAGCCCATAGCTCCAGGTATTTTATTCATCCAGGTGCCATTAAGATGTATCATGAGCTACGGGAAGTCTTTTAGTGGAATGGCATGAAAAGGGATATAATTTTGTGGCTAAGTGCCCCAATTGTAAACATGTGAAGGTAGAACATTAGAAGCCAGGAGGTATGACTCAAGAGATTAACATTCCTACATGGAAGTGGGAAATGATAAACATGGATTTCATTACAGGTTTACCTCATAGTCGCAGAAAACATGACTCCATTTGGGGGATAGTAGACAGAGTTACTTAGTCCGATCACTTTTTGACTGTTAAGACTACAAATTTAGCGGAGGACTATGCCAAGCTTTACCTTAAGGAGATAGTCAGGTTGCATGGGGTTCCTTTGTCTATCATCTCAGATAGAGTTCCTCAGTTTACCTGTCATTTTTGGAAGTCATTTCAAAAGGGTCTTGGTACTCAAGTAAATCATAGCACAACATTTCATCCACAGACGGATGGCCAGGCAGAGCGTACCATTCAAACTTTAGAGGACATGTTGAGAGCTGGCATGATAGATTTCAAGGGAAGTTGAGAATATCACTTATCTCTTATAGAGTTTGCCTACAATAATAGCTACCATTACAGTATTTAGATGGCCCCTTTTGAGGCATTATATGGGCGTAGGTGTAAATCTCCAGTTGGTTGGTTTGAAGTAGGTGAAGCAGCCTTGATAGGGCGATATTCTGTTCATGATGCTATGGAGAAAGTTCAGCTTATCAGAGATAGACTTAAGATAGCCTAGAGTCATTAGAAATCCTATACAGATGTAAGGAGAAAGGACTTACAATTTGAGATCGGTGATTGGGTTTTACTGAAGGCGTCACCTATGAAGGGGGTGATGAGATTTGGCAAGAAAGGGAAACTCAGTCCCAGTTATGTAGGTCCTTACAAAATCTTTAAAATGGTTGGTAAAGTGGCTTATGAGTTATAGTTGCCAGCAGAACTAGCAACAGTCCATCCAGTCTTTCATATTTCCTTGTTCAAGAAATGTGTAGGTGATCCAGTATCAATAGTACAATTAGAGAGTGAGGCTGTGACAAATAGTCTCACTTATAAGAAGGTGTCATTTGAAATTCTTGATTGTCAGGTTCGAAAGTTGAGAAACAAAGAAGTTGCTTCAGTTAAGGTTTTGTGGAGGAGTCTGTTTGTAGAGAGAGATACTTAGGAAGCAGAAGCATGAACGCCAAGTGTCCTCATCTCTTTCCTTCCGATTCTATTCCAAATTGAGGTAATAGTTCCTCTCTAGTCTTTTGTTTACTCTTGCATAAATTCAGTCTTTGTATACTGTTCTTTCAATTATACTTACATTTTCAACGTATTTGCATGTTCTTGGAAATTACTTCAGTCATATTTTAGTTTTCAGTATTTAGTGGTAGGGTTTGCAACACTTTCCCTCCCTACTTAGCTAGTTTAGTTTTCATTCGAGGCTGAATGTTCCCAAGGGGAAGATAGTGTAACACCCCAAATTCTAAAAGGACAAAATGTAGATTTTCAAAAGTTACAGGTGCTACCAACGGAGGCCACCTATGAACCTTAGGTTGACCTACGGACCATAGCTGGGGTCCGTGGTTGGCCACCTGCAACTCCCTCCCTAGAACCCTAGAAAATCCAATTGAGCACAGAACCATGCCAGGACCTACGGACCGTAGGAGGGACTACGGTCCGTGATCCAAGTCTGTGGTTCATACCCCCAACTTCCAACTTTCTGATGCTAATCCATGGACTAACATGATGGGCCATCGGTCATTCCACGGACCATCAGTCAGGACCGTCGATGGATCTATCAGATTTTAAGTTGGGGTTGTTTTGGTGTTTTCCCCTATACATTAGACACCTAAACTACATCATTTAATCACTAAGCTATGTTGTTTTGGTCAGTTTAAGCCTAGTAACTAAATTAGAACTTACCCTAAGCAATTCATTCTCCAAAATTCATCCAATTAGAATGAAAAGAGGAGAAAGCAGTTGACCAAACCCTCTCCAAGAACACAGCAGGTTTCCCTCAGTTCCAGCCCCGGAATCGAAAGATTTCTCCGTGAAATTTGTTACCAGGTATGTGGGATTTCACTTATGGATTCCTTTCATCCACTAGGTTCTTAGAATTTAGTCAGAATCTTGATTCCCTATATATTGCTTAGACCTAGGGTTTCTAGAACTTCAGATAATTGTTATGATTTAGCTGTTGTAGTGTTCTTAATTAGATTATCATGTATTCATAACACTTTTGCTATGTTCTTTGCATGAAACTCAGGGATCCCTTAGTTTTCAAATGTTTCATTATGAGTACTTTAATGTTGCATTTTCAGTTAGCATGTCAGAATATTGAGCTATCCAGTATATTTCAGTTATGTTTTATTGTACACATTTCCAGTTGGGAATAGGCTTAACACCGAGTCTAACTAGGGTCAGTCACCCTCATAGTCTCAAAACTACATGCCCCTATAGGTTTATAAGTCCCCTCTGTAGGCATCAGCTTTAGTGATCACACTAGTCATGCCTTTATACCCCTGGCAAGGTATATTAGGTCCTCTCGATGGGGCGTATACATTGGACTCCACATTTAGTTCACATGGTTTTATGTCAGTTAGGTTTAGCTCCCAAAGTCAGACTCTATTGCATTTGACCAGGTTTTTCAATTCAGTCTTAGTATGTTATGTACTTTGTCATTGCATTCCGTTTAGTTCATATTCAGTATATTTAAGTATATTTATCATGTTCATATTATATCATTGCACAATATGCTTTGTTTAGTTATGTGTTTGTTCAGCTTTATCCTATCATGCATGCTCAGTATCTTTTAAGTACGGACGCATACTCTGTGCTACATCTTTTCATAATGTAGGTGTAAGTCCTTAGCATTCAGATCATATGTAGATTGGTTCCCGATACGTATTTAGCAGCATCAGTAGTGAGTCCTCATTCTTCGAGGACAATAGACATGTTTTCTATTTCAGTCTTTCATTTTAGTTTCAGTTTTTCTATAGTTAGCTGGGGCATGTCCCAGCATCTCTAGTCAGTTAGAGGCTTATATTCAGATATAGACAGATTCAACTTTAGTATTTTGAGTTATAGTTCAGTATCTTTAACTCTAATTTTAGTATTTATATATTCAGACTAGTATTAGGTGTCCCTCGTAATTTAGTTTATATTATGATTAAAGCTTCCGTATAGTATTTGTTGTTCAGTTGTTTAAGTATGCTTATGATATGCCAGCTCAGGGTTAGCTTGGGGTCACTCGTGATCCTAGGTTTACGTCAAGGGGGTAGCCTCGGGGAGTGACAGTTTAGTTTGTATTTTTACATAAAAACTGAGATATTATCATATTTTTTAATACATTGTTGTTATATACGATTTTAAATGTTTTATATAAACTGCATTTTTATTGTTGTGTTTATACTACATTGAGTTGAATATCCATGAGTTGAGTAGAATAGAGGCAAGTATGTTTCATTCTTTCCAAGTTCATGCTTTATGTTATGTTTAGTTTTCCCCTTGCATGCTCCTACATTCCATGTACTGACGCCATTTGGCCTGTGATTAACATTTCAAGGACAATTAATCCAGTTTTAAGTGTCAACTATCATTAGCTAGTATAATAACCCAATTAAATGAGTTGGGGTCGAATCCCACAAGGAGTGGTACGTGTTTAAGATTCAAGAGTAAAGTGTGAATATGTTCAAATCAGCCAAATGAATAGACATTATCAAATAAAAACATAATTCAAATTAGGAGGTGACACGAATGTCAAATAACAGGGGGTTTTGGTTTTAATTATCAACTACAACAGTAGCTAACAACACAATAATAACAATAATGAGACGGGTTCTTGGGATGTGAATCGATTATAGGCTAATGTAGATAAATGAGTAATTGCAACTATTAGAAAATAGCTGAATATTACTGACTAAGCTAGACAATAGAGGAGGTAAACTTTCTATCTAACCATTTATCCCGAATAAAGTCAATTTCTCTCGAACATCGACAAGCATATAAAATAAGAATAGTCTATACCTTAGTCCATTCACTCTCTCAAGCTAAATGTGTGGGAAAGGGCTTAGGATTCACTCTCTCGAGCTGAACCCATGACAACCCAATACCCAAAGACCATCAATCAATAATCTTGGTTTTAAATCCTCACTCTTGAGCAAGCCAAAAACATGAATGTAAACTGTATTTACAACTACAATTCTTTAAATTAAACTACAATTATTGATTGAAACCACTTCTAAACAGCATTTAAACTAACAATTAGAAATACCCATAATCACACCCCAAGAATTGGGGTTTTAGCTAGACATTATAAAAAGATAAAATCGTTACCAAATTGTGTTTCCATCAACTAGGTATGATTAATTTCGTCATTACAAAGGTCCAAATTGAAGAATCTCAAAGACCCACTTCCAATTTCTCAAAAGTAAAAAACTTCAATTCTTCAAAGCTAAGGAAAACTTGTCTTAATACTCTAAGTTCAAACTCAAAAAATTACTCTCATAAAGGTTCAAAATAAAATTTGATTAAAGATGCGATTCCAAAAGTAAATGTTCAAAAACATATTTATAGTCGCCAAAAATATAGTATGAAGGGCCATTCGGCGCAGTAAGTCAGGCTCGCTGATCAACTCGCTGATCCGCCCTTTGGTCAATGTCCTCGCCTTTTTGCCTTGGCCTTTAGCTTCCTCAAGTGTTGTAACTTTGGGCGATCCAACGCTGCATCGCGAAACCACTCGGCGATCTGCCAACTGCTCCTTTCTCTCGCCAACTTAATTTTCTCGTTCAGGGCTTGGTACACTGGAACTTTAGGTGGTCAAATGGCCACTCAGCGACTCGCCAAATGGACTTGGCAATCACCAGGCTCTGTTTTCTTCCTTCTTTCAATTTGCTTCATTCCTTTTTGCAAATTAGTGTCCATGCTTTGTTCCTCAATCCAAATACCTGGAAATCAAGGATTTTACATCAGTTATTGGCACAAAATAAGTATTTGAGGACACTACATCTATCCAAATAAAGCCCTAAATGAGTCTAAATCTTGGACTCATCAACACCCCCAACTTAAACTTTTTCTTGTCCTCAAGTAAAACTCAAGTTCAACAGTTCAAAAAGCATATCTCAAACAGTGATACATAAGAATCAATCATGAATGCACACAAAAAGACTCAACTTATTTATGCAAGGATCAATTGTGCACTCAAAGATTCAAGTTGTGACTCACCTTTACCCAAAGATTTTCAAGTTCACAATACTTGCTTCAAATGTAAGTTCAAGCTCAACAAAAGTACTCAAATGTCCTCACACAGAGAATGATTCCATATTCACACACAATGGTTCAACACTTTATAGTTCTAGAATCACTTACAACTCTCACACTCACAAAGATGAACACATACATGACTTCACCCATAGGTTTGCCCTTATTTTCCAATCAACACTTGTTTTAGCTTACTAAAGATCAAAAAGGTCTTTTTAAGACTTGTAATGGGGCTAAGTGTAAAGGTATGGTCATTTAGGATCAGTGTTTGCTATCCTCATGAAATGTGATATGAACAAAACTTTCTTTTCTTTTCTTCATCATTCTCATTCATGCTCAGAAGTCACCCCATTATTCACTTTCCATGGAATATTGGACACCCCATTTCTTTTGCACTTTCACAACTTTATTTCAAACTTTTTCATTTTTTTTTTTTGTTTTCATTCTTCGTTTCTTTTTCTCTTCTTTTTTTTTTTATGGAGGAGTTCCATATTTCTCAAAACCATGGGTCAAAGGGGACTTCTTTGCACTTCTTGATTTACCTTCTCTTTTCACCACACCCCCAACTTAGGCATTTGGCGTAAGTTGGCTATTCAAACAAACCACATTCCATGAGGATTATGGGTGAAGGGATAAAGAAAGGTCACAATTTCATCAAGTTTCTTCCAAGAAAAGGCTAAGGCTCAAAAGGGTGTTTAATCAAAGTTCACACACTCACAAGGTAGGCCACAAAAGAGATATAATGTCAAATTGTTTCACTCTTTAAAATTGTTGCCTAAGATCATTTCAAGAGCTTACATCACTTAATCAACCAGACAATAGGGAAAATTCTAGGTGTCACACATGGTTCACGGTAAGCTCATCACACAAGGCGTTGGCACAAATATCAAACAAGACTCCACACTTTCGCTAGTGTGCAACGTTAATCACAAGAGACTCAATTTGATACTTGGCTAGTCACAACGAGATGCAAAGAGTTTAGATATTGCCTATGAAACTTCATTTGGCCTCATCGTAGTCGTACATTCATGTTTGTTTGATTGAGATCACTATTTAAGTCATCGGTAATGATCACAATCGACACTCAAATTTGCACAAGAACAGCCACAATTAAATACACAAGAGGTGGCAAAATTTTTAGGATGGGTCCAAAATCATTTACATTCAAAGTAAGGAGCCATAAGCTCAATCCACAAAAATAGGGTTAAAACATAATGTATAGCACAAAACCCAATATATACAAAAAATGTCATCAACACAAGAGGTAGGTATAAAAATACCTCACCTCACCACAAACAAAAAGCAATTTGTCCTCAAATGCAATAAAAACATCCAAAAATCAATAAAAGTGATAGGAGTGAGGTAAACAAAAGTCTTGTCTATACAGTCTCTCCATCTGTCAGGGCATCAATGCCCGGTGCAATACTTATATCTTGGGCATCAGTGCCCGGAGTCACATCAACAGTACTAGCTCCACTAGGGTCAGTAAAAGGTGTGTATGCCAAAGAAGTCTGCACAACTGCATCTACCATGGCATCCTCAATCTCTGTAAGCCCCTCGTAAGAAACCTCCTCAACAATCCCAAGCATCTCCTTATCCGTCTCAACCTCAGACTCGGGATTAGCTACCTCCTCAGCTTGAACATCATCTCCGATAGTAGCCAGAGGCATATTTGGATCGACTAGCACATCTCAGATCTCTACTATCCCGAAGATCATTGACATGTCGGTGGACTTCAGCTGGTCTACATCTCTCCTTACCTCAGCAATAGTGGCACTTCGAGTCGTCACCTCCTCAGTGGCCTCTTGGCCATACTCGCGCTCTACTATCCTCACCGCAAGGGCATCAATAGTAGACCTCAAGGGTGCCACAGAATGAACAAAGGTTTTTTGAATCATGCCTAGAATGGTGGCCTCAAGTATGGTGGCGCGTTGATCAGTAAAATGGGCTAGCTACCCCATCTGTAGTAATGCAGCTTGGGTGAGTGAATGCCAGGAGGCTGTAGCAGCAGCAGCAGTACTAGGTCTGGAAAGCAAGGGAGCAGTAGAGGTACTAGGCGTCATAGAGGGGGCAGTGCTAGGTATACTTGAAGGCCCATGGGCCAGAGTAGGCAAAGGTTCCTCTGCAGGTAATGCATCCGTATCCACAATCGGGGAAGAGTCCACCGGGACTGCCTTCTTCCTCTCTGCCTCATCTTTTAAGTACTCTGCATCAATTCACCGAATGTTAGTAGAAGATGTAGGAATCACTTCCACATCCTTCTCCTCATCTCTAGGCACCCGAGCCCATCTGCACAGCTCAGTGATCAACACCGAAAAGAGGAGGGAAGTCAAGTGTTGTTTTGCCCTCATAAGAATCTCTTGTGCAATAATCATCCCCAAGTTCAGCCGTGTCCCATTAACGAAACACCCAAGACAGGCTGCTTTTGCGTAGCAGAGAATTGACTCGTTTTGGGATGGTATGATGATACTACTGATGAAGCCAATCCAATACCTTGTTGCTATATTGAGGTCCTTCTTTTCAATGGTTACCCCAACCTCGGGCCACTTGGGAGTACCGTCTAATATCATAGGAGCGAAACACGTCTTCTTGTTTTCCAATGTTTTTGTCCTGATCTTATATTGATAGTCATCCTCAAGTCTTGTTGAGCATTCTAGGACTGCATTGATGGTAGTACAATCACATTGTACCTTTTTACCCCTGACAACCACATAGTCAACCAGATTGAATTTGGATGTTGGTTTCTTCCCTTATGGTACTAGGGCTTCATAGGCAGTGTACAACTCCCGGACCCAATTTGGAACATAGGGACCTTGGGGTTGAGTGAACAAATAGAAATTGTGCGACTTTAGGCAACTCATGATCCCCGAATACGTGTCAATAACTCCATTAGTGGACAGCCTCTTTTCCTCTATGATGGTCCTCAATCCCTCAGTCTTCAATCAGTTCATAAATCGAAGAGGAAGACCTTATACCGGTGGTGCTAGGACCACAACCTGTGCAGGAGTAGGAGAAGTAGTGGTGGTCTGGGGAGTCCTGATCCTAGATGGATCATTCATCATTTTGGATTGTAGCTCCGCTCTCTGGGATGCTAGTAACTCATCTTCAAGTTCAAAAGTTGCAACCTGATTCTCTTAGTTCTCACCTTCACTCTCAGAAGTGGTGAAGTAAGTGGCATAGGTACCGTCACTGTCAGAGCTTACCTCTAGTGATGCAGGTGCAGGTGCCTTGCCTATTCATTTTTGCTTCCCACCTATTGTGGGAAGTTTGGTAGCCTTAGCCTTGGATGGAGCTACATCCTCGTTAATTTTGATTCCCTTAGCCCTCTTGCAGGGCGGAATATCTCTACCAACCACTTTTGGTCTAGCCATATCTGCAAACACAATATAGTGAGTCAAGAACAATTCAAGAAAATTTGCAAAAAAATAACTGCAAACAGACTCGGTGAACCAATCGGCTAGTCATTGATTCAGTTTGGCGAGCTAGATCAGGCTCGCCAAGAGGATTGGGTCAAAAATTCTCATAAAATTTGGCATGCCGGTGATTGGAGGGGTCTTTCAGTGAATTGCCGACAATATTCGGCGAGCAAGGACTAGCCCACCGAAAGTTACAGTGCATTTTAAGGGTTAAGGGCATAGAAAGGACGATCAAGAAAGACTTTCGGTGAGTCACCGAGTGCACATGGCGAACTCGAACTTCTCGCCGAAATTTACAGAACCCAAACTCAAGAATTGCAACAAAGGTGATAAGAGGGATTCGGCGAACCGTCAAATAGTTTGGTGAGCTCGACCCAGATCGCTAAACTGCCCGACGTGCCTACTTTCAACCCTGACTTCCAAATTCAACTCTGCAGCCCCGAAAGCCAAATTAAAACATGCACTCATTCAATTAAACTAAGACCTATGTTACCCATGACCCTGAGATACTCAGACTTCTCTCGATTTGGCCAAATTTGGCCATTTGATGACTTTTCCCCTTAAGAATGACGTCAAATGCTCCATAATTAGGCAAAGCACATCATTTGGCACAAATGCGGGTTACATAGACTTCACCCGACTAGACCCAACAACATGACACAACCCAACAAGATTTTGATTAATTTTAGCACGACAATTTGGGAAATCAACAATTAATCAATCTAGCCATGATATTCGAATTAAAATAGGCACACATGCACGCAAGCACAAAAACAATGAACTCAGAGAGGCCTAGCACACATCACTAAGATAAGAACAATTAAAAGTGAGTAAAATTGCAAAATATGAATTTGGGGTTCGAAAAATCAACCTTTTATGTCGAATAAATCAGTTGAAAAGCTAGAAGGCAAAAAATCCAACTCCGAACACACAAACAATGACTACAAATCGGTAAAAACATGAAAATAATAGGAAAATATGGTGCGGGTGTGAGTTTGGAAAGTTAAAAAGTGAGGAAATGTGAAAGATTTTGAATTTTGAACTTTTGGCTTTCAAAAACTGTCCAGTTCTCGCCCATTCGGCGACATAAGTTTTGCTCGCCGACCCAATCAGTGACATGCCGAGTGGGTACTTACCTTGCTGAGTTTTACAGGACCTCTAATTAATGTGGGGGCCCAAACGGCGACTTAAGTCACAATCGCCAACCCGTTCAGTGACACGCTGATTTGCTCCTGGGCTAGTCTGTAAAATTTCTTGAGTCCAATAGAGGTCCAAGTCGGGCTCGCCGACCTCTTCGGCGAGTCGTCGACTGGAAATTTAGTTTGCCAACCTACACTTTTCAAATGCATTCCACACTTTAACCTGCACAATCAACACACAATTATTTCAAAAACAAAAACGAAAGCAGTAAAACTTGGGTTGCCTCCCAAGAAGCGCATTATTTAATGCCGTGGCACGACGCCAGTCCCCACTTAGATTTCATTCTTTGGGTTTGCCTCAGAGTAACTAGGAAACCCTCTTTCTTAATGTGGGTAAAAACAAGACAACACTTGACCTCCAGTAGCTGAATAAACATAGAGTGAAAGGTTGTCATCTGATTTAGCATTGAGACATTTTCTCTTATCTCTCTCAACACTCTCTCGTATTCTTCGACTTTGTGATGAATGACTAAGAGCACCTCTTCTATTTGCCCACCCTCATGCTCCTTTTTCCTTTGATGCTCATGACAGGGAATGGCCAGCTGACCCAATAATGTGGCCAAGTCTTGGTCTTTCTTTTTCTGCTTATTAGTCTTGGCTACACAATCAAGGAATTGGGCTGCTTTTTCATAAGGTTGTCATATCAAATAACCTGAAGAGAGTTG
Source organism: Solanum bulbocastanum (assembly GCA_037074985.1). Taxonomy (NCBI): domain Eukaryota; kingdom Viridiplantae; phylum Streptophyta; class Magnoliopsida; order Solanales; family Solanaceae; genus Solanum; species Solanum bulbocastanum. The sequence continues at coordinate 27,870,964 of CM073602.1, forward strand.
GTCAGCCACTATTCTATTTTCGAGACTAAGACCAATGTAGAAGAATTCCAGAAGCATCTTATCTGGAATTTCATGAGTTAGGCATTGTTGCAATAGGGCCTTAAATCTTTACCACAACTCATATGTGGTCTCACCCTCCAATTTCTTGAAAGTTAGGATGTCATCCCTAAGAATCATCAATCTCAAAGAAAGGTGATCCATTGGGTCACCATTGCTACCAGATATGCTCAATTTCTCTGCTCAACAAGCAACACAAAAATCAAAACTAAAAGTAAGTAGATTCAACTATGACTAACAAAAACAAAATTCAACTTAAATAAAGAATCTTAACCAACACCACTCCCCGACAGCGGTGCCATTTTGATTAATGTATCAAGGACACTTGATCTAATTTTAAGCGTCAACGATCATTAGTTAGTATAATAACCCAACTAAATAAGTTGGGGTCGAATCCCACAAGGAGTTGTACGTGTTTAAGATTCAAGAGTTAAGTGTGAATATATTCAAATCAACCAATTGAATAGAAATTATCGAATAAAAACATAATTCAAATTAGGAGGTGACACGAATGTCAAATAACAGGGGGTTTTGGTTTTAATTATCAACTACAACAGCAACTAACAACACAATAATAACAATAATAAGACGGGTTCTTGGGATGTGATTCGATTATAGGCCAATGTAGATAAATGGGTAATTGCAACTGTTATAAAATAACTAAATATTAGTGACTAAACTAGATTATAGAGGAGCTAAACTTTCTTTCGAACAATTTACCCCGAATCAAGTCAATTTATGTCCAACATCGACAAGCATACAAAATAAGAACAGTTTATGCGTTAGTTCATTCACTCTCTCAAGCTAAATGTGTGGAAAAGGTTTTATGATTCACTCTCTCGAGCTGAATTCATGACACCCCAATACCCACAGACTATCAATCAATAATCTTGGTTTTAAAATCTCTCTCTTGAGCAAGCCAAAAACACAAAGGTAGAACTGCATCTGCAACTACAAATCTTTAAACTAAACCACAATTACTAATTGAAATCAGTTCTAAACAGCATTTAAACTAACAATTAGCAATACCCATAAACTAAATCAGACCATAATCACATAATCACACCCCAAGAATTGGGGTTTTAGCTAAATATCATAAAAAAGATAAAAATCGTTACCAAATTGTGTTTCCATCAATTGGGTAAGATTAATTTCATCTTTACAAATGTCTAAATTGAAGAATCTCAAAGACCCACTTCCAATTTTTCAAAAGTGAAAAACTTCAATTCTTCAAAGTTAAGGAAAACTTTTCTCAATACTCTAAGTTCAAACTCAAAAAATTACTCTCATGAATGTACAAAATAAAATTTGATTGAAGATATGATTTCCAAACTAAATGTTCCAAAACATATCTATAGTTGCCAAAAATATACTCTGAAGGGCTATTCGGCGCAGTAAGTCGGGCTCGGTGATCCACCCTTTGGTTAATGTGCTCGCCTTTCTATCTTTGCCTTCAACTTCCTCAAGTTCTGTAACTTTGGGTGATCCAACACTGCATCGCGAAACCTATTGGCAATCCGCTGACTGCTCTTTTCTCTAGCCAACTTGATTTTCTCCTTTGGGGCTTGGTACACTGGAACTTTAAGTGGTCAAATGGCCACTCAGCGACTCGCCAAATGGACTTGGCGATCACCAGACTCTCTTTTCTTCCTTCTTTCAGCTTACTTCGTTCCTTTTTGCAAATTATTGTCCATGTTTTGTTCCTCAATCCAAATACCTGGAAATTAAGGATTTTACATCAGTTATTAGCACAAACTAAGCATTTGAGGACACTAAATCTATCCAAATAAAGCCCTAAATGAGTCCAAATATTGGAATCATCAGCCTGCATCTTTCATGGTGCAGATAAAGGTAATCACGATCATCAATCAGTATTTCGTTGATTTAGTTGAGTGTCGAATTTGATTGGCGAGCCTCCTTGCTTTTGGAGGATCCTTTCTTTACTTTCCAGTATTTCAGTTTCTTAGGATGATCAGGGGTCATGTACCAACATCCCTCGTAGTTTTAGAGGCTTCATAGATAGATATACACTAGTTCATGATTTTTTTTCATTTTTAGTTGTTCATGTTGAGACTTGAGTTGCCTCTTTTGGCCATCTGAATGTTTCTTTAAACATTTCTAAGTTTATCATTTTGAGATATTTGAGTTAAGGTTTTCTTTAAAAAAAAAAACTCTTTTATTAGTAAGTCAGTATTCCGCTGAGATTTGAGCCAGGCCAAAGATTCTCTTAGGACCAACAATGATTTTTTAGTGCCAGTCGTGCCCAAGGTGTAGGCTCGGGGCGTGAAAAAGGGGAAGCTGCGGATGAAAACCCTTCCATAAATCACCTATAGTAACTGGCCAAACCTAATTAACTTCTAATATCTGTTGCAGAGATGGGTCTGGGCTAATGCTCTACTGTCTCAATTTTTTGAAAATCCACTCGGATCCCTTCACTAGATACCACATGACCAAGGAAAGTGATCAATTGTAACCATAATTCAAATTTACTGAAGTTAGCAAATAGTTAGCTATCTTTGAGAGTTTTTAGAACAACTCTCTGATGAGTCACATGCTCTTTCTTACTCTGAGAGTAAATTTTGATATCATCAACAAAAACGATGATGAACAGTTCCAAACATTGCTTGAACACTATTCATTATGTCTATGAAAGTTACATGAGCATTTGTTAGTCCAAAATACATAACTACTTATTCATAGTGACCATATTGAGTTTTGAAGGTTGTCTTCGAGATGTCATTATCACTGACTCTAAGCTTATGATAGTTGAATCTAAGGTCTATCTTAGAGAAGCAACTATCACCTTGAATTTGGTTGAACAAGTCATAAATCCTAGGGATAGGATATTTATTCTTGATTGTGACTTTGTTCAACTTACAATAGTCAATGCACATTGTAAGAGAACATTCTTTCTTTTTCACGAACAACACTAGAGCACCCCATGGAGAGATATTGGGTCTAAGGAAGCCCTTATCTAGTAGGTCTTTCAGTTGTTCTTTCAATTCCTTAAGCTTGGCTGGACTTATTCTATAAGGAGGAATTGAAAATAGGTTGGGCATCTGGAAGGAGATCTATTCCGAAATGGATTCCCTTCCAGGAGAAATTTTGGGAAGATCTTTTAGGAACACTTCTGGAAACTCATTTACTACAAGGACTGACTCAAGAGTTGGGGTTTCGGATTTTGAATCCTTAATCCAAACAAGATCATAGATATATCCTTTATAAAGCATTTTCATGGCCTTAAGGTAAGTGCTAAATCAACCTATAGGCATTGAGTTACTACCCTTCAACTCTAAGACTGGCTCGTTTGGAAACTAAAATAGAACGATCCTAGTTCTACAATCGACTGAGGCATAATAGAATGTAGCCAATTCATGCCTACAATGATATCAAAATCTACCATTTCTAACTTTATAAGGTTTAGTAAGGTGACTTTTTGAGAAACTTTGACAAGGAATTTTTTGTATACCCATCTAGCTATAACTGGGTCACCAACATGAGTAGAGAATGAGAATGGCTCAAAGAAAGTTTTTTGACTGACACCAATTTTTACTTTTGTATAAGGAGTTAAAAAATATTATGTAGCCCTGGATCGAACAATGAATAAATATGTAAATGGAAGACTCGTAATGTACCAGTGACCACATCAAGATAATTATCTTTGTCATGGCGAGTCTGAAGAGCATTCAACCTGTGTTGGCTCTGACCACCACCTGTACTAGACAAGGTACCCTATTGAGTAGGGCGACCCGCTGGAGATGCTGAAGTTGTAGACTGAGCCATGTTACCTCATTGTCCTTGGTTGGAGAAAGTGAAATCCTTCAACCTATGACTAGACTGTCTACACCCGAAACGCCCCTATTGCCAGTAAGACACTGACCCGAATAGTTCTTACCACACTTTGGACAAGTTGGAAAATTATGGGTTCCTAAAACACTCCCTTGAGATTTAGAGCCTGAAGTCCTTGGTTTCTAATGTTATCAAAACCTGTGGGATAAAGCACTAGTTGATGAAGGCATTGGGGTTGTAGACCTCAATTGATATTATGAGCGATTTCCACCGCCCGACCTTTGCTTAGAGTATTCATAATTTCCTACTCTATCCTTTTTGTTATACTTAGCCATTTCCCTAAGCTTATGTCCCTCAACCTATTGAGAATGAGTCATTATTCTGGAGATATCCATATCCCCTAACAACATAGCATTCCTACATTTGGTCTTTACCAGATAGGATACTCCAAACAAAAACTTGTTCATTTGTGCTCTCGAATCAGCAATCATATGTGGTGAAAAAAACACTCTCAGTACCAGTCACTTGGATTACTCCAAGAATCGTCTTAGCCTCATCAATGAAGTTTTATGGGTCCTTACCAGCCTTCGACCTTAGAAACTCTAGAGAATGCATACGAACAACGTCTTGAACCTTGGTTGCAGCTGATCCACCAATGGGGTTTGCAGGGACTGGGGCCTGTTGATTGGCCTAGTTGGCTATTTTCTGTGTCAATAGCTGAATCGCATTATGGAACCCTGCATTCATAACCTTATAGTCTGGGACTGGAAGAGTTGCATTAGCATTGTGTGTATTAGCATTTCTTGTGTTAGCTCTGCGGGGAAGGATGATCTATAATGCATAATGACGAATTAAAAAAGAGAAGTTAAATCACACCTCACACACGATAAGAATAGCAAAAAAATGATATAATAGAATACCTAGTAGCATCCCCCTCATAGGTATGGCGCGTTTCACACCCATGAAAAAAAGTCTACTCAGTGCGGCTTTCAGACACCCTAGGACTCTTGAATTTGATGCTCTAATACCAAGTTTGTCACTCCCTGATGCTACCCCCTAGATGCAACATGGGACCTCGAATAACAACTGATCCCAAGTTAACCTTCAGTCTGGCATATCACAAGCATACTGATATACAACACTGATATACAACTAAGTAAGCGAAAACATAACTGTAAAGTGAATCAAAACTAAAAGAACTTCAAGTAAGAATATAACTAAATATCAATGGGGAACAACCCAAAACAACTGAATACTGGCTCTATGTCTGAAAGTCTCTAATACTGATGAGTTGTTGGGACAATTCCCAAGCAAACTCTAAAAATACTAAAATATTGACAATAAGCTAACTAAACAAAAAGTGTAAAGAAATGTCCTCGAACTATGAGGACTCACCACAAAAGTTGTTGAGTATGGACTGGAATCGAAGTGAGCATGATCAAGATATTGAGCGCCTGAACCTATATCATAAAATGATGAGCGCAAAAGTATATATCAGTACTCTGAATGTACTGAGCATGCAAGATATAGATATGCAAAGCTACACAATATAAATAAGATGAACAAATCCAAGTTGAACAATAATATAAGCTGAAGTATAATTGAAAACTAAATGGGATGCAATGACCAAGTACTAATCATGAAGATAATATGCTGAACTATATACTAAAGTAAATACTGACAACCTGGTCAATGTAACAATAGTCTATCTGTGGGAGATCCGATTAACCGACATAAACTGCATGAGCTAAACGTGGAGTTTGATGTATACACCCCATTAATAGAACCCAATATACTATGCAAGGGGTATATAGGCATGACTATGGCATGATCACTAAAATTGATGCCCAACATAGGGGACTTATAAGCCTACGTGGGCACGTAGTTTTGAGACTTGAGGGTACGCTGAACCCTAGTCCAACTCGGTGCTAAGTCTACTCCCAACTAAATATATAAAGCTAAAATGCACTGAAATACTGAGTAGCTAAAAATACTAATATGCTAATTGAGAACACAACATTTATATACTGAAGATATGGCATTCGAATTCTGAAGCATGATTTTCTGACTGATTTTCCTAACAAGTATAATTTATGAAATACAAATAAATTTACCCAAGTTAGGGTTCTATGTTCCATGCATGGAACTACACTAATTCACCAAGAAACAGTTATTTAGATCATGGGAACTATAGAAGCTAAAATCACACTGAATCTTCAAAACCTAGATACCCTAGGTTTGTACAATTTATGAGAATTTGAAGAACTAACTAAATTTTAGGGACCTAATGGGTGTTAGGAAACCACTAGTGAAATCCGACATACTTGGTGATAAAAACTACGGAGAAATCCTTTGGATTGAAAACACTCCAACTTGTTCTGGGGGGAACTTATGAATCTTCCTCTTCTTATCACCCTAAGTTGGGTAACTTTAGAAGAATGACATTTCTGGGTTAATGTCTGACTAGATTATTAGGCTTATACTGAGTAAAACAACATAGTTCATGCATTAAACGACGTAGGTTAAGTGCCCAATGCATAAGGGAAAAGAATAAAATGACCCTGACTTAAAACTGATGAAGTGACTTCAACAAGGGGACTGAGAGACCGTCTACAGGAATATGACCCATCAACTGGGTCGTGGTGATGGCCCTTCCCAATAGGGCTCTACTGAAATAAGCGTAACATTTTACTTCGAGCTTGGATTTTTGCAAACTTGATGGCGTTTGAAAGAGGATTCAAATATCTTTAATTTGATAGACATGGGCCATCTATTTCATTTTGTAGTAAACTATATGACCATTTGAAGTTGACCCAAAACTTCAAGGCTAACTGGTCCCTTCCATGGTCCACTTCACGTACAGTGTGATGCACCAAGGGTCGTATAGTTCAGTGTGGTTCTTCTCATTAGGTTGGGGGGTACTAGTCACTTTTGACGCACACTTGACGGTCCGTGTAGGGTTCCATGGACTGTCTAGTGGTCCATGGTTTCTCATAGTTGCTAGAAGGTTCTGGTTCGAGTTCACAGGACACCTGACGGTTGTGTGGAGTTCCACGGCCTGTGTAAGGGACCGTGGTCCTCCACCTTTTCCATGGGTGTGACCCACAACAAGGGCGATGGGTCATGGTTTTGTACACAGCCCGTGGACCCCTTTCGTGGTTCACTTTTTTTCCTCTTGTTCAACTTTAGTTAGATTTCTGAGGTGTTACAATAGCAATTAGAGTTAGGGAATTCACTAGAATGAATCCTCCGAAATTTCATGGTTCAAAGGTTCAGAAAGATCCTCAAGAGTTTTTTGATAAAGTGTTCAAGATTGTGATGATAATGGGAGTGATTTTGGCTGAATAGGCAGAATTGGTTTCATACCAGCTCAAGGGTGTTTCTCAAATTTGGTACTCTTAATGGAAGAAAGAGAGGGTGGTTGATGCGGGTCCTATTGATTAGGAGAAATTTAAGGTAGCCTTCCTTGATAGGTTTTTTACTTTTTATATGAGAGAAGCAAAGGTGCTTGAGTTCAATAATCTTCATCAAGGAAACATGAATGTGAAGGAGTTTTTTTTTTTAAATTCACACAATTGTCCAAATATTCCCCTACTATGGTTGCTAATTGTACGGCGAAGATGAGTAAGTTTGTTTCGGGTGTATCCTAAATGGTGGTTAAAGAATGCCAAACTATCATGCTTATTAAGTAAATGGTTATTTCTTGTTTGATGACTTATGCACAATAAATTGAATAGGAGAAGCTTAAGGAAGCGTCTAGGGAGTCTAAGAAGGAAAAGACCGGTGATGGTAACTTTTCATAATTGAGTTTCGATGGACATGGTCATTCGAAATTCTGACAAAATTTCTCCTGTCAAGGTTATTCAAATGTTTCAGTTCCAAAATTCAACAAGGATAGGGTGTCTAACCCTAAGCATCAAGGAGTAAAGGATGGTGGATCTTTTTTGTCTACTCGTGCTAGGTGTAGAAAGAAGCGTGATGGTAAGTGCTTGGTAGGTATGGATGGTTTCTTTGGTTGAGGAAAGAGTGGTCATAAGATAAGGGATTGTCCATCTAGAGGATACAAAGGTAAAGATGGTAGGCAAGCTTTGCCTAGTGGTTCGGGTTCGAGTGCTCCAAAGAAAAAGCAATTTTATGCACTTCAAACTTGTCATGATCAAGAAGGTTCTCCTGATGCTTTTACTAGTATGTTGAAAGTCTTTCATCTTGATGTATATGCTTTCTTGATTCTGGTATTACCTTATCTTTTGTGAGGCCATTTGTGGCTATGAGATGTGATGTTTGTCTGGATGTGTTATTAGAATCTTTTTTCGTATGTATCCTATCGGTGATTCTATTGTGCCTAAACAAGTCTATAGGAATTGTCTCATCTCCTTATCTCATAGAATCACACATGTTTAAGGGTTGGCATTGTATGGTATGGTAGGTATTTGAATGTTTTGATACTGTAATTTTGGTATTCGGTTTTTAAAGCATTATATCATTACCATACAAATTTAATTCGATATGGTTCAGTATTTTGAATTTCAGTTTTGGTATGATACGGTATGGTAATTGGTAACCATAGTTTATTTAACTTCGATTAATATATACTCGTATAATAGAGTATTATGACTTCGACAATTAAAAAATGTCTCAATTGTATCATAATAACACATTACATATGTAGAAATATATATTCAAAATAAAGTACAAACAACTCCTTTTGTTAATCAATAACATTTCAAATATATTTCAATCAAAATAGAGTAGTCAAAGTTTCAACTTCTAAACATTTAGTTTATACTACTACTATGATGCAAATTTATTAGTATTTTCATAATAATAATAATGACAATAATAATATATATATATATATATATATATATATATATATATATATGTTATTCATGTAACTATATACTTCGCTATGGTATTCGGTATTTTTGTATGTTATTTTTAAATACCAAATACCAAAATGTATACCATATACCATACCAAATACCATAATACTAAAATTACGGTAATAAAATTTTTGGTAGGGTATGGTAATTCGGTATATATCATACCATTCCCACCCCTACTCATGTTGATCTTGTAAAGCTTGTATGGTGGATTTTGATTTTATCTTCGGTATGGACTGGCTTCATTCATGTTATGCTTTTGTAGATTGTAGAATCCGTGTTGTTAAGTTTCAGTTTCCGAATGACCTACCTTAGAATGGAAAGGGAGAAACTTTATGCCTAAGGGTCAGTTGATATCTTGCCTAAAGGCTAGGAAAAGGATTTCTAAGGGTTGCCTATATCATCTCATTTGGGTTAGGGATACGGAATCCGAAACCCCCACTCTTGAATAAGTTCCAATTGAAAATGAGTTTCTGGAAGTATTTCCCAATGATCTTCCAGGTGTTCCTCCCGAGAGGGAATTTGACTTTGGTATTGACCTTCTCAAAGATACGCAACCTCTTTTTATTCCTCATTAACATATGGCTCCGGTAGAACTTAGGGAATTAAAGGAGAAATTGAAAGACTTGTTGGATAAGGGTTTTATCTGATCGAGTATCTCTCTATGAAGTGCTTCAGTTTTGTTTGTCCATAAGAAGGATGGTTCACTTCGCATTCGTACTGATTACGAACAACTAAAAAAGGTTACTATTAAGAATAAGTATCATATCTCGAGAATCGATGATTTGTTTTATCAACTCCAAGGAGTGAGTTACTTCTCTAAGAATGACCATCGATCGGGTTATCACCAATTAAGGGTAAAGGATAGTGACATTGCGAAGATGCCTTTTCAAACTCGGTATGGTTATTAGGAGTTCTTTATAATTTTATTTGGTTTGACTCATGCCCCGGTGGCTTTTATGGATTTGTTGAATAGGTTCTTCAAGCAATATCTTGACATGTTTGTGACTGTGTTTATCGATGATATTTTGATTTACTCGCGGAGTGAGGATGAGTTGAACATTTGATAATTTTATTGCAAGTTCTTAAGTATTGTGAATTATATACTTAGTTTAGCAAGTGTGAGTGGTTGAGGTCCATTGCTTTCCTTGGCCATATTGTCTCCAGTGAAGGCATTCAAGTCAATCCTAATAAGATCGATGTGGTTAATAGTTGGCCTAAACCTTTGTCTGCTGCACATCTATAGAGTTTATTGGGCTTAGCCAGTTATTATAGAAGTTTTGTGAAAGGATTTTCCTCTATTTCTTCACCTTTGACGACATTGACTCAAAAGAAGGCAAAATTCCTTTAGTCACAAGCTTGTGAGAAGAGTTTTAAAGAATTAAAGGATAGACTCACATCAAACCCTATCTTTGACATCACCAGAAGGATTAAATGGTTTTGTGGTTTATTTCAACGGTCTTGGATTGGTCTTGGTTGTGTTTTGATGCAATATGGGAAAGTCATCGCTTATGTTTCAAGGCAGTTAAAGGTGCATGAAAAGAATTATCTGACTCATGATTGGATTTAGCGGTGTAAATGTTTTCTCTAAGGATTTGGAGACATTACTTATGTGGTGTTCATGTAGATGTGTTCACCGACCATAAGATCTTGAAGTATGTATTATGTCTAAGGGATTTGAATCTTTTCCAAAGGAGATGGCCTGAGTTATTGAAGGATTACGATATGAATGTCCTTGGTCGATTGTCGGTGGTAGGTATTGTTCATATTGAAAAGGGTAAGGAGTTAGTTTGCGAGATTCATAGATTCGCCCAATTGGGTGTTTGCTTGGTCGATTCTAGTGAAGGTGGTGTGCGTATCAAAATGGTTTGGATTCATCTTTCGTATCAGATGTGAAAGGTAACAATGTATTGATCCAATATTGGTTAAGTTGAAGGAAGCGATGCTCGAAAAGGTTGTTAAGGTTTTCCCCCAAGGGGGAGATGGTGTGCTTCGATATCAAGGTAGGTTGTGTGTTCCAAATGTCAATGATTTGATGAAAAAAATTATTTGAAGCCCATAATTCTTGTTATTATTTTTACCTGGAGGCCACCAAGATGTAGTGTGACTTACAAAAGGTCTATTGGTGGATTGAGATGAAGAAGGATATTGCAGCATTTATGGCTAAATGTCCCAATTGACAAGAAGTGAAAGTTTATCATCAAAAGCTAGAAGGCTTTTCTAAAGATATTCGTATTCCTACTTGGAAGTGGGAAGATTTGAATATAGACTTTATTGTTGGTTTACCGTGCTTTAGGTGGCAACATGACTCGATTTGGGTCATTGTGGACCGTATGATGAAGTCTGCTCATTTCATTCCCGTCAAGACTTCTTATTCAATGAAAGATTATGTTAGGTTATATACCAAGGAAATGGTTAGGTTGCACGGGGTTCCCCTATCCATTATCTCCGATCGTGGTAACCAATTTACTTTCCAATTTATTTCAAAAAAAGGAATTGGTACCCTTGTTAAGCATTGTATAGTCTTTCATCCTCAAATCAATTGAAACTCGAGCGTACTATTCAAACTTTGGAAGATATATTGAGAGCTTGCATAATTGACTTGAAGGGAAATTGGGATGATCATTTGCCTTTGATTGAGTTTGTTATAAAAATAGTTATCATTAAAATATTAGAATGGCTCCACTTAAGCCTCTTAATGGCAAGCCGTGTAGGTCTCCTATTGGATGGTATGAAGTTGGTGAAGTTGCTTTGATAGGTCCTAAATTGGTGTGTGGGGCTATGGAAAAGGTACGACTTATTAGAGAAAGGTTGAAGATGGCTCAAAGTTGACAAAAGTATTATACCGATGTTAGAAGAAGGGATCTTGAGATTAATATTGATGATTAGGTTTACTTGAAGATTTCTCCCATGAAGAGTGTAATGAGGTTTGGCAAGAAAGTGAAGCTTAGTCCCCATTATGTTGTTCCTTATCAAGTTTTGAGTCAGTTAGGCGAGGTTGCTTATGAATTAGAGTTACCTAGTGACCTAGCAATGGTACATCCAGTAATCCATATGTATTTGTTGAAGAAGTGTGTTGGAGATATGACATTCATTGTGCCTTTGGAAGGTTTGGGAGTTAGAGAAAATATTTCTTACGAAGAAGCTCCAGTTGAGATTTTAGACCAACATGTTTGAAAGTTGAGAAATAAAGAAGTCGCGTCTGTGAAAGTGTTAGGGAGGAATCAATTAGTTAAGGGTGCCACTTTGGATGCTGAGGCCAATATGATGTCCCGATATCCTCCTCAATTTTCCTCTGCTCCTACTTTAACTTGAGATATTTAGTTCCTCATGGTTCATTCTTACAGATTTATGTGCCATAGTCATTCTCATGTTTCGATATGCATGCATGCATGTTTTTATGAAAAGATGTTTTAAAGTATGTTTTAGCTAGGAGTCAATTTTCCTCCTTGGTTATGTGCATTGATGAAATTGCATTCATGTTGCGTTCTTAAGGCTCTTCCCCCTAATCTTTTCATGCTATCTTGAGTCCCATTTAAGGATGAATGTTCCCAAGGGAAAGATATTGTAACACCTCGTATTTAAGAAAAAGAAAGATTTCATCTTTTGGGCTACTAGTCCAGGTCTACGAGACAAGTCTACGATTAGTAGAAAGTTCTGTGGGTCGTAGACCAATCTCGTAAGAAATAAGGAAATATTTTTGGGAAATCAAATCTGAGTACTTTTCCTGCCATTGACTATGACAGTCCGTCAAATGTTCTATGGCCCTTAGGAAGGTCTCGTAGAAAGGTTCCATAGTGAGATTTTAGGGTTGTAGTTGTGGTCTACAGGTTGGGTCCATGGACCCTAGAAGGTTCTGCGGGACGTAGACATGTCTCTTCAAAGGTGGGTTGATTTTAAGGCTCTATTGCTTGGTCTACGATTGACAGTACAGTCCATAGAAAGTTCTAAGGACCGTAGGTCAGTTTTGTAGGCTGGGTCCAAAAGTTATTTCTTAGGGGTTTTTAGGTCTTTTCCTATTGGTTTTATGCCTAAAATAGGTCATTTTGGCTCTATTCCTAAGCCCTATATATGGTTTTTAACTCCAAAAACAACCTACTCAAAACTCATTCTCCGAAATCCCAAATCCCAACAACTTTCATCGTCCCCAATTCACTGTCAAGCTAAGGAATAAGAATCTAGGGTTTCAACTAAGGATCTTCAATTCACTATTGCATCTACGCTTTGATTACCAAGGTAGGGCATTTAGTAATGGAATCCATTCTTCAATTGGGTCCCCAAGGTTTTCAATTCTCTAATACAATTTCTCAATTTAAAGATAGGGTTTTCTTTAATTATGATTCAATTGTTTGTTTTAATCTTATATTACATGATTTGAACTAATTACATGATTTTAAATTAAATTCATATGAACTCGTGCATGATCCATGTTTTTTGTTTATGAACTTATGAAGAAGCTTATGAACTATGAAATATGAATTAATGAAAGTTATGCATATCTTGTTAAATTGATGTTTATGATGTAAGAATGCTTTTAGATGAAAGTATCAATGAAATTGTAAAAGGTTTTCTCTCATATGAATTCATAAGGCTGTAAGGTTTTCTCACCTATGCTTGAATCATGTCTAAGGAGCTATTCTATATGACTTAAGATTGGATTGATGGTTAATTGTGTCTTTCCAAGTATGATATTATGAATATGATTAATGGCGAATTCCAGTAGGATTTTTACTTAGCACCGAGAGGATATTGAGATGGAGGATCTTTTGTTAGTAGAGGTGGGGTCTCTTGTAGCAATCTCTTTGTCCCTAACTACATGCCCCCATAGGATGCATTAGCTAGTGGATCCACGTAAGCTAGAAGTTCATGGTCTTTCCCTTGGAAAGTGGGACGTCTTTTTTCGGTGTAGGAGCATGATACCAGATTCCATGTTATAGCTTACATGGTCTATGTTGGTTAATAGTAAACATCGCACAAAAATGAACTAAGTTACTTTCAAGGAATTCACAAAGTGTTTTCATATGTTATAGATTGCATTGGCCATGTTTTATGTCTTATGATTCCAAACATCTTTTTATGATTTAGCATGGTCATTTCATATCTTCTTAAAGTCCTTCCTATCATGTTTTCATATTGTTATGCATATTTCCTCATACTTAGTATATTCTATTTACTAATGCATACTTTTACCTATATTGTTTTACTAATGTTGCGTCTGATGCTCCTTCTCCTCCCGCTCATGGCTAGTCGATTTTGCTAAGGATTTGAAGACTTTGTGAGTCCTCACGTTCCAAGGAACATGTCATCTTTATTGCTTTCTTATGTCTTTAGTTTATGGATGTGGTGTATGGATTATGTCGCAATCACTTCTGTATTGCTTTAGATAGGCATGTCAAAAGTTATGAGTAGACTTCCACTTTTATGTCCAACTCTTTATAGTATGAAGTTGTCTTTGAATCTATTTTATATTATCTTGTATGATATATGTCAAGAGTCTTGTGTAGGGCCTCTCGGGGTCATATATGTCATGTAGCTTCTACGATATACTTTGGGTCGTGACAAAATTAAGGAAAGTAATCAAATCGTGTATTGAATCTTAAGAATTGGGCCTTGAAGGCCTAAGTAAAGTGTGTTCGAAATAACTTATGAACTGAATAACTGAAAGTTTTTTATTAAGGAAAACATGTATACTTAAAAAATGTATGAAATAAAAACTCCTAGCCCCTATTAATGATAAATGAAATATTTATACTAAACAAACAAAATAACTAATTCCATAGGGTTTGAATCACTCATAGTCTTCCACTTTAGTACTAACTCTTTGGTTGCATATTGGATGCCGAGAATCAGATCTTCACCTATGATTATCAGGCTGGCCAGCTTATCTTATCCCTTTTGTTGGTTTTTTTAAGACTTTGCCTTTTCTTATCTGGATGAGCTACATGATACGTTCACTTTGAGGTGATGAGGATTCCAAGACTTTCTAAATTTATTTTCATTCCCATGTTTGGTCTCTTGAGGTGTTCGTTCAACACTTCTAAGTTGTCTATTTATAAATGGATACTTGTGTCACATATTTTCATATCATTCATCAATTTAGTTGGGACTAGTTTTAACCCATACAAATAGTCCCCCCCCCCCCCAAACCCCAACTTTGAAAATGCTCAAGTATTAGATAAGCATTTTCATTTACTTTGAATGGAGTCTAATGCATCTACTCATCCTATTCTCCAAGATTGTACTATGTAAAAAAATTATCTACTTTCCCAACATGTGAGAGAGGCTCATATGCATGATCTATTAAAGGAGGTCAAAGATGAGGCACTCACTATTCACATACTCTCTGAAAACATTTTACTTTCTGGTGACTTTTAAAGTAAGAGCTAGGGTGAGACAGTTGTGAAGTACAAGTTCCTAGTGAATTAAGGACATATTTCTAATAAGAAAATTGACTGCAAGTGTAGTGACAGGGTGGATGTTGCTTTTATGCTCGAAGGTTAACATATCCTGCCTCATATCCTTGGTTCTTCTTTGGTCTATATGTATTCTTTCATGATGGATTTGTCCTCATGATTCCTAACATAGTTTAAAAATTTTATTGGAGGTATCAAGTGAGCGCAACTCATATTGCTTCATAGGTTTGATTGCTTAAATGGTGCATCCATTGCCTAGCTAACTGGATCGGACAAGACATCTCTATTGATTATCTTCTTCATTTGTACTTTTCTTAGTTGTTTCATGTCAGTGTTATTCTACTTTCTAGCATTGAGAGAGATTGATTTTAATTTCTAACATTGAGTACAACTTTGATTAAGGGTGGTATGACAAGTATGTAGGTATTTTGGTAGAATTATAGCATCAAATGAGACCAGCCCCATTTTTGGAGTCATGGAACCATGATTTAAGTTCCATATTTTTCCTTGTCCTTGTTTCATTCATTTTTCCTCTATGCCTATTCATTATTCCTTTATATTTTGTAGCTCCCCAAGTGCTGCCCGTTCGATTACCCAACATGAGTTCTTGTTTCAAGGGAATCCTTAGAGTTTCTTCCAAATCCAAGGTCCTAAATATCGGACCACCACTCCTTATCTTTAAGATAGGTCTTTGCTGCATCCTATTTTAGTTGGTTTATTGGGTCTGCAATAAATTAATGTTACATCTAGATTGCAGCCCGCAAGGTAAATCTCTAGTGAGGAAATAGTACCATCAATCTAAATGATACACCCATTTTACATCTCCTTGAAGAAGTGTAAGCAGTCATTGTTTAAATATAGAACCCAACAAGGTCAGGGTCAAATTCCGAAGGGTTCCAAAGGGAAAAAGGTGAGAACTAAGTCATATGCGATTATTTACTATTAGCAACTTATTTCAAAGGAAAAGGAAAACTTTGGGGGATTTGGAATGATTCATAGTATCGATTAATAACTTGTAACTTTCAACGATGTTAATTTAAACTAGAAATTAATAGAGAGAGAAACTAGGATTGTGTTCAGCAAGACTATATGGCTTATTTTGGATTATTACTAAATTCCACCTTGTAATGCTAGTATATAAGTTTCTCAGTCTCATGCTAGATTTAATCATTTTCCAATCAAATTAAATGCATATTTCTTTTATTCTCTCGAACTAAAAGTGTTAACCTCAAATCAATGACATTTATACGGAGTTGATTGATCTTGCCACATCATCAACCATTACATAAGTTTTAAAATCTTGAATCCTCCATATTAACTCTTTTCCTATGTTTTACACCTTTTTATTCAGAAAAGTCAAACCATTTTACACATTTAATCATTGGTCCCTAAGATTTTCAAGTAAAAAGCTAGGACATGTTCTAAAACTGATTGTTTGAAACATGATATATGAATATCTGATATTGAGAAGAGAAAAAATACATAAAATAGTATGCAAATTATTTAATTCACTTTCATCAGCTAATGATGTAAAACGGTTTCTATGGCTTGACTTGAA
Organism: Solanum bulbocastanum; assembly: GCA_037074985.1. NCBI lineage: Eukaryota > Viridiplantae > Streptophyta > Magnoliopsida > Solanales > Solanaceae > Solanum > Solanum bulbocastanum. Next base: position 27,887,664 of record CM073602.1, read on the forward strand.
AATATGTCAAATTATAAATTTCACGGTCCAAGACTACCCCCTAGACATGACATGGTACCTAGAGTCCTAAGAGCCTCCAAGAAAACTAAATGGCATAGCATGACACTAAGATAACAATATAATTGAAATAAGAGATAAGAGGAATAAAAGTCTCAAATGGAAATCTCATCATAGCATGAAAGATGTTAATACAAGACTCATCATACAGAAATACTAATACTTCAATAAGCCTTTGACATAACTGAGTCTCTAGGACAAGCCCAAGCTCATTCTAACATATGAAACAAAGTAAAGTCTAAATGACATAAAAGTATCATAAGTGGAATGTCCTCAAACCATGAGGTCTCACCAAGACTAAACAAAGCTGATAGGATCTTGTACTAACTGTGAGCCTGGTGTGGAGTATCAACACCTATATTTTAAAATAATATAGGCACAAGAAGGTATGTGGTCAGTACTCGAAATGTACTACATATGGACAAAGATGTATGAACATGACATAAGAGCATGATAAGTCTGAAAACATGATAATGCAATGACCAAGTAAACATAACATAAATCTAATCATATGATTTCATACTTAGTACAAGATCATGCATATTTTTTAAATCGTTATCATAGCATAGGTAGAAATCACAAGCTTTTAAGGAAATCATAAATCTTTGTGGGAGATATCTTTAACGGACATAAATCATATGAGTTGTAACATCGAGTTAAGTGTACTACTCCCACACCAGAAAGAAAGTGTCCTACTTTCCAAGGTAAGGACCATAATCATAAGGTTAGGTGGATCCACTAGCTAATGTCCAGTTGGGACATGACCTATGAGAGCACGTAGTTCTCATACTTGGGTAATCTCCACTAGTCCAACTCGGTGCTAAGTAAACTCCTAATAAAAAACATGCATAATCATATTCATAATCTTTGAAATGGTAAGAATCTAGTAATACTGAATAATTCATACACAAGCTCATAATCATAAGAATATCTATTTTAAATCATGATTTCTCGTAAGTGACATTCTAATGGAAAGTATCTAAATTAAGATACTTTTCATAATGAGAAGTACTTCAATCGGAAGTATCTAAACTATTAAATTCATTCATAATAGGAGGTACTTCAATTTGAAGCCTTGTATTTTCATATAAACTTGATGATACTTCAATCAGAAGCATCCTTGATTCATGAAATCCTTAAAATCATAATGCATGCATATCAATATAGCTTGAGTTCATATCATAAAATACTTACATAGAATGGATTCATTATCATTAAAAACATTGAAATATGATCAAATCATGCATAATAATATTATTCATGGAGAGAAACTTAAATTCAATCGAACCCATAAGAAACCATGAAAATCCTAGAATTTGGCATGAATCCTAAAGTAAAATTTGGAGTTTTGGGAATCAGTGGGTGAAGAGGAACCCATTGATGAATTTCCCACATACCTTAATTAAAGACCTAAGTGAAATCCTCAATGGAGACATGAGTCCTTGAAACCCTAGCTTGCTTGGAGAAGAAGACTTGAGAGAGGCTTTGGAGTTTGAGAGAATGAGAGTGATAGGGAGGTTAAGATTATTAGAAACCCTTTGAAGTCTTCAAAATAAACACAAAAGACATAGTATAGGATATAAAAAAGTAGGAAAAGACCTGGATAACCTTAACTTAAATTTATCCAACCGATCCCACAAAACCATCTACATTCCATATACCCTTCTACGGACTATAGTGGTCACTCGTGGAATCCCACTTCTGAAACACAACTTTCTAAAGAACAACCATAGGCCATCATCCATGGCTCATAGACCATTTCACAGTCCATAGAAAACCTCTCATGCATTGAGCCTAGGGAAAAGTCTAGGGTTCAGGACTTTGAATCCACAACCTCCAACTATGATCGTACTTTCTCTTATAGGTCATTCTATCCAATCATGAATCATTAACTAAAACTCATATTTATGATGAATGAACCATAAATATATATCCATGGTTCGTCATCCATTCCATGAGTCGTACTTACCACCCGTAGACACTACACTAGCATTTTCTTCAACTTTTAAATTTCTAAGTTACCTTTTTCACTTTTGAGGTGTTACCGTTAACCTGAGTAATCATCATATTTATAACTCTATAAATAATCATATCAGCTTAAAAAAATTAAGTGGGGGAGTTTCTTACAATCGACATACCACATGTGAGCTCATGTTGCCCAACTTACAATCTAGTTGGGGAGGGATACCCTATAGTTTTCCAAAAGTATACAACCTATCTATCTATTGTGGATCCACTAACAAAGCCTCTTGCGCTAAACGATTTAACCGACTAATGGTATACTAAAATTCTACGGTGGCACATAGTTATGAGTCTTGGATATTCTAAACCCACATTCTTTCCGTGTTAAATAATCCTCCCAAAATAGTCTATATATGTTTATAATATATCATGAAGTTTGTAAATGAAATTATAATGTGAGTCTTTGCTTAATTTTGTGAAATTGTACTGGTGGTGAGACTATGCTCACAACTATTTGAAACATATCTATCTATAATTAAAAGTTATAAAATTTTATAATGAATCTTTCATGTCATGAAACTTTCTTTAAAACATAATCTTTTAAATAGGCATAAAGAAATTTCATGAAAGTATAATTTCTTGAACTCTTGAAATAATACACTTGTAACTAAATATTTTTCTTGAAATACTTCTTGAAATTCAGGAAATTTTCTTTATTTATGAAAACAATGCATATGAATACCGTAAAAAGATTTTAGTATTACTTTAGATATAAGGATTCATGTGGTATAGTATGCATGAGTCATCAATCACCAATAGATTGGGAATACAATAGTTTCTCAATAATAGAATTCAACAATAAGAAGTTTGAATTAGAAAGAATTTGAAGCCATGGACTTTGGGGAAAAATCCATAGCTTTGACCTTAATAAATAAAACTATAGATATAGGTCATGATAAAGATATAAGTTAATCATTGTAATAGCCTTACATACCTTAAACGCTCCACATTTATTGATGTAGAACCTTAACTTAATGAAGAATGATTAGGAAATCTTTTCTTGAGATTCTTGAATTCGCTTCTTGAAAACTCTATTGATTAGATGATTTTATTTTATTTGAAAATCTTCAAATCCTTAGAGATTGACATACCTTGATGAAGAACCTTTAGAGAGGAACCCTAACTTGTTATCTTAAAAATTCTTGAGTGTTGAAGTTTGGGAGAGAATGAGAGGATTCTATTGATGAAAACTAATTTTCTAACCATCCTAAGAATGGGAGAGAATGCATGGATAGTGTTTTAATCAGAAAGATAGTGTGATTTGTGGTCTTATGAGCCATTGAGTTCATGAAAATATCATTGAAAGCATGAAATTATAAGATAAATCATTCAATTGAATATCAATCATGAAGAAGAAACTAAACTTCAGAAAGAACCCGTGAAATTCATAGAGACCCTAGTTTTGGAGAAATCATAGCTTTAAGAAACTGGGGTTTCTTTGAGACTAAGTGGGTGAAGAGAGACCCATTGATGAATTTCCCACATACCTAGAATGAAGAACCCAAACTTGAATTCTTCAATGGAAACTTGACGCTATGGAACCCTAGCTTGATTGGATAGAAAATTTGAGAGAGAAAAACTATTTTGAGAGGACTAGGATTGAATGGGAGGGCATAAGCTAATAACGACCCTCAAATTCCACTTAGATTAGGTCAAAACGACGTATTATAGGAATTAAAAGAATGGAAAAAGTCCCAAATAACCCTAATTTAAACTTGTCGGAACAACTCTACAAGGGACAACTACCGTCCGTTGTTCCATCTATAGATCGTAGAACCCTTTCCATAGAAATCAAAGAGATTTCTTGTTCTGGATTTTCAAAACACAAGACCATTCTATGGCTCGTACTTCCTCATATAGCTCGTACTGTCAATCCATAGAAGACATGCAGAGAAACTTTGAGGTTCTGAAGTTTGAAATCACGAGACATTCTTTGTGATCTGTAAAAGCTTCTACCACCCATACTATTTTCTCGAAAAAGTCAATATGGGGTTCTAAATCTCTAAGGTTTTAGGGCTTGGTCTATAAGCCATACCCATGACCCATAAACATATCCATGAATCATATTTCCATCTCCTGTTGTTCAAGTAATTTCCCAAGTTATTAAATTGTATCTACGATTCGTAGAACCAAACACAACTTGTAAAACCAACTCTTAAGCACTGATCAAATTTTCCTGGCATATGAAGTATCATCTATGTGACCCATTTATATCTCGTGGTTTCTTCTATGGATCATAGATGATGTTCATAAAACCAAAAAACTTTGCAACTTTAATTTTTCTTATTTTTCCAACCTGATTAGTATTACGGGACTTTAAGGTGTTACAATACCTCTCCCTTGGGAATATTCATCCTCAAATGGGATCTAACTAGGCCGAAAAGAGTAGGGAAAGATCTACAACCTAATGTGGAAAGCTAAACACTGAATTGAGGTAATAACTAATTCCGAGCTAAAATATGAAGTTTAAACTGATTTCATGAACATGGATGCATACTGAGACATGAAAATACTGAAAGACGTGAATTTGTAGAGCACTAATGAGGAATTATTACCTCTCGTTGAAACTGAACTAGAAGGAAAAAGATGGGGGTACTTAGACATCATATCAACTTCAGCTTCCCAAGTAGCACCCTCAACAAACTGATTCCTCCAAAGGAATTTCACTGAAGCAACTTCCTTATTCTTCAACATACGAACCTGGCAGTCAAGAATCTCAACTAGGACCTCTTCATAAGAGAGACTATTTTTCACACCGACACTCTCTAAAGGCAAAATTGTAGTTGGATCACCAATGCACTTCTTCAACAAGAACACATGTAACACTGATGTCAATTCTAAAGGCGAATCCAACTCATATGATACATTACTAAGAAGTTTCACAATCTGACAATAACCTACATAACGGAGACTAGGCTTTCCTTCTTATCAAGCTTCATCACCCCCTTCATGGTTGAAATCTTCATATAAACCTGACCATCTATAGCAATTTCACGTTCTCTTCTTCTAACATCTATGTAAGATTTTTGTATACTTTGGGTTGTTCTCAACCCTTCTCTAATGAATAAAAATTTCCCCATTGCCTCATGAACTGACTCTAGCCCTATCAAAGTCATCTCACCACTTAAAACCAACCTTAGGAGACCTATGCCTCCTACCATAGAGCGCCGCAAATGGAGCTATCTGAATGCTAGAGTTAGAACTGTTATTACAAGCAAACTCTATCAAAGGGAAATGAACATCCCAGTTACCTTTAAAGTCAATTACACAAGCTCTGAACATATCCCCCAATGTCTGAATAGTCCATTTAGCCTGACCATTAGTCAGTGGATGAAAAGTTTTGCTAAGTTTAACCTTAGTACCAAGACCTTTCTGAAATGATCTACAAAACTTATAGGTGAATTGAGTACTCCTATCTGAGATAATGGACAATGGAACTCCATGCAATTTAACCAAATCCTGAAAGTAAAGTCTAGCATAATCCTTGGTTGAATAGGAAGTCTTAACTGGAAGGAAATATGTTAACTTAGTCATTCGATCTACAACCACCCAATTAGAGTCATATTGATGATGTGTACAAGGAAACCCTGTAACAAAGTCCATATTCAAATCATCCAACTTCCAAGAAGGAATATTAATACCTTGAGTTATACCGCCTAGTTTTTTATGCTCAACCTTAACTTGTTGGAGATTGGGACACTTAGCCACAAATTCCACAATATCCTTCTTCATTCTATTCTACTAATAGATTTTCCATAGATCACGAAACATTTTATTGTCTCCTAGATAAATAAAATATCGAGAACTAAGAGTTTCTAATAGTATATGTTACCTCAATCCATCAACATCTGAAACACACAATCGATCCTAATAATAAAGCACACCATCTCCCCCTTGAGAGAAAGCCTCAATAGATTTTTTGAGAATTGCTTTCTTCAATTCGACCAAGTTTGAATCATCACCTTGCTTTGCCTTAATATACATCACAAGAGATGATTCGTACACATTTTAAACAATAAATCCACCATATTTTAAATCAACCAAATGAACTCCCAAGCAAGCAAGTATGTGAACATCATGAACCAACTCATTTTTCTCATCCTTAATATGAGAATATTGTTCATAAACAACCTACTAAGAGCATTTTCCACTACATTTGCTTTACCTGGATAGTAAAGGACACTCATGTCATAATCCTTCAACAACTCAAGCCATTGGGTCTGACAAAGATTTATTTCCTTCTACTTGAACACACACTGAAGATTTATGATTGGTGAACACATCCACATGAACACCATAGAGATATTGCCTCTGAATTATTAAGGAAAACACCACCATCGCCAACTCTAGATTATGAGTAACGAAATTCTTCTTATTAACATTGAGTTGCCTAGAAGCATAGGCTATTACCTTACCATGTTGCATCAAAATATAGCCGAGGCAAATTCTAGAAGCATAGCAATACACCACAAAACTATCTAAACCTTGGGGTAGAGTCAACACTGGGTTGAAGTAAGTTGAGTCTTCAACTTCTGAAAACTCTTCTCAAAAGCTTTGAACCACTGAAATTTCACTTTCTTCTTATTCAAAATAGACAAAGGAGAAGAAATAGAAGAGAATTCTTAAAAAAATATCTATAGTAACCAGCAAAACCCAAGAAACTCTTAAATCTGAGGGATAAAAAGGTCTAGACCAGTTCATAATTGCCTTAATCTTTTTATGAATGCCCTCTTCAAAAACTATATAGCCAAGGAATGCCACAAACCTCAACCAAAATGCACACTTATTGAACATAGCAAGCAATTGATGCTCTTTAAGAATCTGCAAGACAATCCTCAAATGGCCTACATACTCATCCTCACTCCGAGAAAAGATTAAAATATTATCTATAAAGACAATATGAACATATCCAAATACTATTTCAACACCATGTTCATCAAATCCATGAAAGTTTTAGGAGTATTCATTAGTCCAAAAGACATAACCAAAACTTCATAGTGACCATACCGAGTCTCGAAGGTTGTCTTATGTGTAACACATTCTCTGACTCTAAGCTGATGATAGGTTGATATGAGGTCTATCTTTGAAAAAAACTAGAACCTTGAATTTGGTCGAACAAATCATCAATCCTATGGGTGGGATACTTATTATTGATTGTGACGTTGTTCAACTGACGGTAATCGATGCACATTCTGAGAAAACTATCTTTCTTACAAACGAATAGAACTAGAGCACCATATGAAGAGATATTGGGTCTGATAAAACCGTTATCTAGAAGGTCATTTAATTGATCTTTAAACTCTTTAAGCTCATCTAAAGTCATTCTATAAGGAGGGATAGAGAAAAGTTGGGTATCTAGAAGAATGTCTATTCCAAAATCAATTTTCCTTTTGGGAGAAACCCCAGCAAGATCTTTGAGAAACACATTAATTCATTCTCTACAGAAATTGACTGAAGAGTAAGGGTTTCGAAACTGGTATCCTTAACCCAAACTAAATGATAGATACAACTCTTAGAAATCATCATTGAGGCCTTAAGGCATGAAATCAACCAACCTATAGGTGTTGACGTACTACCCTTCCATTCAATGATTAGTCTATTCTAAAACTGAAATTTTACAACTCTGATTCAATAGTCGACTGAGGCATAACATGCATAAAGGCAGTCTATGCCGAGAATAAATCAAAACTGACTATTTCTAACTCACTAGATCAACTAAGGTAACTTTATGAAAAAATTGATATTGGCAATTTTTGTGTACTCGTTTAGCTAAAACTGAGTCACCAACACAAGTAGACTGAGAAGGGTTCTGATAAGATTTTAGGACTGAGATCAAATTTCATTGCAACATAAGAAGTCACGAAAGAAAGTGCGGCTCCTGGATCTAACAATGCATAAACATCAAACTAAAAGACTTGTAACATACCAATGACTACACCAAAAGAATCAAAGAACATAAAACCTATCTTGACGTTGTTCTCCACTAGTACTAGATGAGGTACCCTGCTGAGTCGGGCAACTTTTTGGAACATTAGGTTGAGTCTACTGATGAACACATTTACCCTTTCCTATAGCCAAATGGAAATCCCTCAATTTGTGACCTATATCACCACATCCAAAGCATCCACATGTACTAGCCATACACTCTCTCGGATGGTTCTTACTACACTTCTGACAAGTGGGGAAAGAACGACCACTAGAAACACTATATTTGACTTAGAGCTTTTGCCCTATCATTACTAAACTTAAGCATTGGAGAAATAGCAGAAGATGGGGCCGAGACTGAATATTTCTCATGAAATTGAGAATGACTACCACCTCATAATCTCTTATGAGAGTAGTCAACATTATTTGTTTGAGCCCTCTTATTATCCCTAGCACTCTTTTTAAGCTTTTCTTCCGAAATCCTTTGAGTATGAGTCATCAACCTAGAGATATACATCTTTTTTATCAATAGAGCAATTCTGCATTCTTTCACTACCATTTTGGAAACAGCACCTCTGCGAGTCCCAGAGCCAGCCTCTATAGTCGAAGCATATTTGGAATGTTGAGTAAACTTCAAAGAATATTACTTCATAGTCATGTTACCTTTTCTTAGACTTGTGAACTCTTGGATGTTAACCTCTCTCATATCAAGCAGAAAGAACCTGTCTATAAAGCACCCTTGAACGTTTCTCGATCCAATGGGCCTGCATCAACAACCCAATCCGCTTTCCATTGCTTGTATCGAATCTGAGCCATTCCCGTGAATTGATAAGAAGCCAAGTCTACACTCGTGACTGGAGTTACACTCATAATCTTAGCAAACGTCTGAATACGCTCAATGAATGCTTATGGATCCTCTTCCACCTTAGAACCATGAAAGTCTGTAGGGTTCATCCGAGTGAAGTATCGGACTCTAGTTCCACTCATACATGTATTTTTAAGTAGGGCCACAACTTTCTAATTGGCTTCAGCATTCATAGCTTCGGCTAGCACTTGAAAAGCAACACTAAACTCAGCATAAGTAACCTATTCAGCTAGAGGGTTAACCGAAGTTGTTGGTTCTTGTTGCTCATCATTCATGTTCTTTCTAACATAAGCTCTTCTAGGAGGCATGATGATGAAAACATGCAAAGCATGAGTTAGAATGAAACCATTTAGAGTTGAGATCTATCGCATGACTAAGAGTATGAAAGAAGTGAAATATTTCTTAAAACTCTTCATAGTTTCCTATTCATTGATGTGGTGTGCTTCACACCAATGAATAAGACTATACTTGAACCTGATTCTCTGATACCAAATTTATAATAACCCAACACTACTCCCTAGAGGTGACATGATTCATAGAGACATAAGTGACCCCAAGCTAACCTCATGGCATGGAATGACACTAATATAACATAATTCAACAACTAAAAAGTAGAAGAGACTAAGATAGGTTTATGTAAAACAAAATTGAAATAGACAATATCTGAGAGTTACATATGTGGAATCTAAATTGATTGTCTGAAAGTATTTACTAATATGAGTTACTAGGAAAAACCTGTGGCTAACTAAACTATTTGAAAACTCAAAGTAGAATACTGAAAGAAGCATAAAAGGGTCACCTTCAAATGATGAGGACTCACCAAAGATACAACAAGTTGGCTAGATCTGTACTAACTGGAGTTTGATGATGAGCATCTGGACTTATATTATCAAACAATATAGGATCCACTAGCTAATGTCTATTTGAGACAAATCCTATGTTGGCACATAGTTCTGTGACTTAGAGATTGCTACTAAAGGTCCATAGATGCTAAACAAAAGCCTTCATTCCTAAAGTCCACTCGGTGCTAGTATACTCCCAACGGAGACATGCATAATTTGGAAAAAAGTAATAATCTGATAATACTAAATCATATTAATAACTAAAAAATGCTGAGTAACTCATAAATCATGATAACTGAACATAATTTGAAAGATACTTTATTTAAAAGCATCTGAATCATGATATCTGAAAATATATTGAGAGATATTTTATCTAAAAGCTTCATAATTCATGAACATCTCATAATCTGAAACATGCATATGAAAAAGTATAATTCTGAGCCATAAAATACTTGCATTCTATGGGTTCTTAAAAATATCATTGAATATGGAATTGTTATCAAAATCATGCAATTGAAGATCAATTAAGAAGAAGAAATGGAATTTCAATAAGAACCAATGAAAATCATAGAACCCCTAGTTTTGGAGAAATCATATCATGAAAAAGTTGGGGTTTCTTTGAGACTCAATGGGTGAAGAGCTCATTGATAAAGTTCCTACATACCTAAATTGGAGAACCCTAACTTGAATCCTTCAATAAAGACTTGAAGCTTTAGAACCCTAGCTTGATTAGAGAGAAGACTTGAGAGTGAATAAATCTATTTTGAGAGGTTATGAGTGAATGAAAGAGCTTAGGTTGATAACGACCCTCAGATCCTACTTAGAATAGGTCAAAATGACATATTATAGGAATTAAAAGAGTGAGAAAAGACTCAAACAACCCTGATTAAAATCTGTCAGAAGGATAATATGAGGGGTATCTATGGTCTCTGATTCCATCTATGGACCATAGAACTCTGTGTGTAGAAATCAGAGAGATTTCCTGAGTTTTTGAAATTTTAAACTACGAGACCACTTTGCGGCTTGTACTTCCTCATACGGCTCATATTGGTCATTCGTAGAAGAAATGTTGGGGAAAATCTGAGGTTCTGAAGTTTGCAATGACCTTCTTTACAGAAACTTCTACTACCCATATTATTGGCTTGTAAATTTCAATATATGATTTTGTATCTATGAGGTTTTAGGACTTGGTCTATGAGGCCTATCCATGACCCATAAACACATCCACGACTCGTATTACCATCTTGTCATGTTCAAGGAATTTTTCCAAAGTTTCTAAACTATATCTACGACTTTGATTTATGACTCATAGAACCAAACATGACTTATAACAATGATCCAATTTTCCTAAAATCTTAAGTATCATCTACGAGACCTATCTTCCGCTCGTGGTTCCTTTTACGACTCGTAAATGGTGTTCGTAAAACAAGAAACTCTACGACTTTTAAAAAAAATTAACTTTCCAAAATGATCTATACTGAGGGACTTCTGAGGTGTTACAAGAGGCTACCTATGCAGAGAGTTCAAAATCATTAGGGCAATTGGCTTGAGGAGGAGGAAGATATTTCCACTAAAGTCGTTGACTATTTCCATAGCCAATTCACACAAGAGAGACAAGACACTACTTTCTCACTATTAAGGCACATTCCTGAAATCATCAGTACTGATGAGAATATAGATATATGCAGATAATCAGAATTAGAGGAAGTTAAATGAGTTGTTTTATATTTGAATGTGGACAATGCTAGTGGTCCTAATGGGTGGACATGGAGATTCTAATTAAGTTGTTGAGAATTCTTTGGTTCTTATATTTTGAGTCCATCAGTCATACTAATTTGGTTCTCCTACCAAATAAGAAAAATATTCAGATCTTCCCTAATATGAGCCATATTAATGTGAACAATGATATTAATAAAATTATTTCCATATCGTACATGACACGTTGGAAGCTCTTCTTCCTAGATTGATATTTAGTAATATTTTGTTAAAGGTAGAAGTATCACTGAGAATGTAATTCTCACTTAGGAGATTGTTATTGATATTAGATAGAGGAGAAATTCAGCTAATATGGTCATCAAGCTTGATCTGGTCATAGCTTATCATAGGGTGCTTTGGTTTTTCTTGATGAAAATTCTAAGAAAGAAGATTTTTTTTCAAATGACTTTGTTGATACAATTTGAAGGTTAATATCTAAAAATTATTATTTTACTCAGATTAATGTTCAATCTCATGGTTTCTTCCACTCAACTAGAGGGTGAAGCAAGGAGACCCATTGTCTCATGTTTTATTTATTATTTTAGTTGAGTTTTTATCTAGGGCCCTAAATTTCTTATTTAAGGATCAAAAAATTTGTTGGTTATGGTTACCAAAGTGGAGTACAAATCTAAATCATCTTACTTATGCAAATGGCATAACTATATTTGCCCCACCCAATAAATATTCTTTAAAGAAAATAATGGTCACACTGCAGGAGTATAAATCTCAATCAGGGAGGATGATCAACAAAAATAAAAGTGCCTCTTATTTACATCAGAAGAAAATTATAGAGAGGATATAATTGGGGGAGGAGTGTACTAGCATGCCAAGGGATCAGTTCCATATGAAATACCAAGGTTGCCTAATAACTCATGCCATGAAAAGGAAAGAACACTATACAAATCTAATCAGAAGGTTAAAGGACACACTTCATTCTTGAAAAGGTAACATGTTATCCTATGACAGTAAAGACGTATTGATTAACAGTGTTTTACAAAGCATTCCTATCCAGATCCTTTCTGTTATGATTCCCTCTAAATGCATTATTGGGAAACTTCATAGAATATTTGCCAAATGGTTTTGGGGTAATAGGGCATAAGGCAGGAGCAAGCATTCGGCTTTCTGAGATAATGTATGTCTACCAAATTTGAAGGGGGATTAGGCTTCAAATCCTCCTTTGATGTCTCTTAGTCCATATATTCTAAGATTTGGTAGATATTTAGGACTCGGAGATCTTTGTATTTAAATTCTTTTCGAATAAAATACTGGAAGAAACAAATTCCAACTCTTGTTTAATGAAAGAGTGACTCTCAGGTGTGAAAACATATCGTATACAATAGAGATTTTATAGAGTATAATCTATGTTGGGAACCTAAAGGAGTTAAATCTTGTATTTGGTAGTTGGACCATGCTTGGTCCATTGTATCTTCACCAAACTAAATCATACTTGTCATCCTTTGACAGACATTGATATCTTCTTGGGAGAAAGAAGGTTGGGATTATGATACTATATAGACACTTTTATCTTCTAACAATATTGACTATGTGAGAAAAAAGAATGGATCATGTTAGGCAATCCAATCAAGGGGAGAAGCCTTAATGGATCAAAACTAGTTATAGTAAGTTCACAATGAAGAGTGCTTATGAGATTATTAAAAATAGGGTTGCTCTTGCATATTCATTTAAGTATATTTGGGTAAAAGGTTTACCTTTCAAGATATTCGTATTTCGGCAGAGAATTTAGACTTCTAAAGTCCCTGCTACAACAGTCATGACTATCTGAAATCCCAGTATATCTTAGTATTACTTTTGATGTACAACGCCTACTTGAGATACTATTGAACATCTTTTCCTAAAAAGAGAATTAGTTATTAGTGTGTGGAGGTACTACACTAAGGTAGCAGGCATCACTTGCCCTTTGCTACAAGTGAGATAAGCTAAGAAGAAGTGGTGGGATGCACAAGGTAATCTTAAGCTAGAAAAAGTATATCGGTCTATTCCTAATCTTAGACTATGATTTCTATGGAAGAGAAAAAACATAGTCCTTTCTAGATGTAAGCTATTATGGGTAATCAATCCCAACATTCATAAGTTTGTCAAGCTGAGATATAATTGGTCTATAAATACTCCTCAAACTTGGCCTTTAGATAAGTTGTTTTACTTGATAACTATAGGCCAAGTTTTACCACAAAGTTATCGGATGGTCCCTCATCTTGGTGGCCAAAATATAACATTGATGGGGCTTTTAGGAGTAATCATGATCCTAGTTCTATTACTTTTTGTATTAGAGATCATAATAGTAATCTAACAGGAGCTAAAGGTGTGAAAATTACAGACCTACTAATTTTGGTGGTTGAAGCAATTGCTATTAGAGATCTCCAATATTGCCTTGATAACCATTTCTCTCAAATCATTATAGATTCTGATTTTATGGCTTTGGTTAACATCCTAAACTAAGAGTGGGAGTCCCCTTTGAGTGTAACAATGGAGGTCAACTCCAATAATAGAATTAGGAATCGTATATCAATAAGAATACACCACTCCTTAAGGGAGGGAAGTACTTTTGTTGAATTTTTTTTGCTAACTCAATTTTTTATATCAATACCTATGAGTTGAATTCTTTTCAGGAAGTTCCAACAACATGTAGGAAGATAATAAAACTAGACAAATCTAATACTCCATACATGAAAATCAAGTAGATAAAACTCTCAAGAAGTGTCACTACAAGTGAAGAAATTGGTTTCAACTAAGCCCTTAACCCAAGATGAGGTGGAGCCTTAACCTGACACTAGTTAGATACAAAGATAAAATTTCAATTCAGATGCATTGGTAAAAGCTTCAATGAAAAGAATACAAGAGTAATGAGTTGATACATAACTATAACTATTTTCTGGAGTTTGAAGCTATTTCGATTGTTTAACAATACTACGATAGCACCGGGTGAGAATGCAGAGGTGTCAAAAATGGTACGAAACTAGGACTCAAAAGATCCAAGTGATGTATTCAAGTGATCTCTTCTCTTGTTGTCTTTCTCACGTATTCAGATCCACAATTTCTCCCCATATCCATAAATCATATATACACAATAGATTTTGTTTTCTTTTTAGAAGTCTAATATTTGGTTAGTGGTATTTGTCTTCTATCAGGATCAACAAATCGAAGGACAGACTAGAAGAACGGAGAGTAAACTCAAAAGCTTATAAAACCTACTTGGAGATCTTTATAGAAGATTTAGGAGTCAAAGACGATACTCCCTCAGCATGGATTAGTAATGCAAGGTATATTTATTGTAGAAAAATAAATAACACAAGAATTAGTAATGCATGGATAGTAATGCAGGGATTAGTAGTGTTGGGATTAGTAATGCAAGGTATATTTTTTATCAAGTGTTTGGTTCAATTCTTGCCAACTCATCACGTGTTTGGATTAAAACTCTACAAAAAACTTCTTTCCAATTGTACCCTTGAATGATTATAAGATTTTCTATTTTATGTAATCGGGACAAGGTAGATAATTGTCGGACAATATTATTTTTCTATGGCCTTCTAACTAGCTAGGAGAAGAACAATTTTGTTGTCATGTTTGCTATTTTCTCACTTGAATTATTATAGGGTATATAATTGTCATCTTAATAAATTAATCACTTAAAAACGTTAATTTTCAATTTAGAATAGATAGACCATCTACTTTAAAACCGAAAAGACGGTAAACAATAGTAAAATCGAATAAATTATCTACATTTATACATAAAAATTGCAAGTTGTAGTTTTAATATGTATGCAATTTATAAATTGTTCAAAATATAAATAATTAGAAACCACATATAAATCAACAAATAATATATTCAATTAAGATCACAAACGTCATGTGGTGATATATTCGTCTTTTCAATTAGTAAATGTTAAAGAACTCACATTTTAACTATTATATTGATATATATAGCATTTATTTATTAACAAACAACTCTCTCTAAATAATAAAATTTGTAAGCTAATTTATTTAAATAAATTTACTAGTACAAATATAAAATATAAAATCAAGAAAATAAATAAAATGATTTTAGGGATATTTTTGTCTTTACATAGATAAACTCATAATATTAAATCCAATGTATTACTAATACCACCAAATAAAAGGTATTAATAATACATTCTCTAATACCATGTAGGGTGTATAACTAATACATGGGTTAGTTATACTTAAGCCCAAAAATTCTACCAAACATAGTACTAATTAATACCATACATAATATATGGACTATTTCTCCTAATACTTCCTACCAAACGACCCCTAAGTATATAGGACGTAGATATATGTATTTGCATGTGTATATACAGTTTTCTCTCACTTTACACAAACTGAAACGCAAATTATACATTTGTGTTTGTATAAAGTGAGAGAAGCGAGGGAGAGTGGCAAGCTAGATCTGGGAGAGTGGTGAGCGAGATTCGCTAGAAAGAGAGGCGAGTGGCAAACTGTTTGCTACGGATTAAAATAAAATGAAATTATGATTATAGCATTTAATTTGAATTAATAATTTGTAATTTTATATGATTTTCCCTAAATTTTATTTACCATATTTTTAGCCCAATTTTCAATCATTACATAATATGGTCATTCGGCCTTATTACTTTCCAAAAAAATAGTCACCCGCTTGTGGGTCTTCTTCTTCAGCAGTGTTCTTCATATTCTTCTTCGTTGTTCTTCATCATCTTCGTCTTTTGCTCCTTCTTTCTCCTCCTCATTCTTCTTCCGCCTTCTGCTTCACCATTTTTCTTAGTCTTCTCTTTGTCTTTTTTTTTTTTTAATTCGACGTACCGCTAACGTGAATCGTTTTAACCAAATTATATATTAAAAAAAGTTGAAATATTGAAAGGATCTTTTATCTAAATCTAGAACTATTTCGAGGTGATTTTGAGTTGATCGAGATTGAATAGTTAATTGTATACTTGATTTATAGTCAAACGAAATTTAATTTTTTGAGTGTATCATAATGTATTATCAGTGTATAGTTCATGTATAATTAAACGATTTCAATTTTTTTAAGCGTATCATAATGTATAATCAGTAAATTGCTCATGTGTATGTACCTATATTGTATAGTCAATGTATACTTTCAACTTTTGACAAACTGTATTAGATAGTCAATATATACGTTCTATGACTTTTAGCTATTATTTTTTATGTAAATAAAATATGACTAATTGTTGTAAACTAATTACTTTATTGCATATATTTGAAATTGTCCCAAAATAACCAGGCTCTCTATAAATAGCTGCTTCTTATTCGTTACTGTCACGAAAATACTACAGGCACATGTAAAAAATTTAAACCGGCTCCTGTAAAAAAGCAATTTTTTCCTTGTGTGAACCCAACCCCACAGCGCCTCGTTACCATCACTAGAAGAAATATCTCAACTATTACGAAATTTTACTCGAAACATAATACATCTGCTATGTTCGATTACAAATTCAACAATTACGTTTTACATGTGAAGAGAAAACACTAAAATCCCTAAAAGGAACAGAAAAGACACCCCGTGAAACGTGAATAGTTCTACCTCAACAGTTATCATAAAGCTTGAAACGTAAAAATCCAACCAAGAAATAACACAGCAACTGCATACAACATATCATGAAGACTATCGCATAGGAACCACAAAAAAAAAAAAAAAAAAAAAAAAAAAAAAAAAAAAAAAAAAAAAAAGTATGTAACATAATTATACCCTCAGGGAAATGAACCTAGAAACAATTACAAAACTGGAGATGAAGCACCTTAACCGACCCCAGTAAATCAATGCAAGATGCAAAATTAATGCATCTCTTTGGTCCTGATTAATAAAATTTTCCCCCTTTCTGCCTAACTACAAAAAAAATGCCTCTTCTAAAAGAATATTACAAAGGAGATATCAACACCCTATGACACACAACAGAACAATTATTTTATCAAAGCCTCCACTTGTGTCCATGAGTGGTCAACAACTGCATGGTAAGTGACAAAAATACAAGGGCAACCCTAAACAAAAAGCAAAAGAACCCCAGATCATCTGCCTGCCCGTTTGTGTTAACACCAGTATATTGAACACCATCATATTAGTAGGGACCCATGGGTGGCATGCCAAATGGAGGCATGGGAGGCATTCCCATCCCACCCATTTGAGGGGGTGGCGCAGCAAAACCTCCTCCCATACCTGGCATTGGTGGGGCAGGCAAAGCCAATGGCAGCAGCTGTGCATACATATTCTGCAATCAACCAGTAAATATTATTAGCAAAGTGTTTGTTGGACATCAACAGATTGAAGAGATTGTCAATTTTGCCACAAGAAGGGTGTATGTACGTGTCAATTGTTCATATATTACAAAGATCTATGCAATTTCAGTAATAAATTCCAGGTCAATATAAGGAAATAAATGCATCTAGTTGTAACCATGGTTAGGTTCGCTATGTACGTACCTGCTGCTTCATAACATCCTTCTCTTCATTCTCTCTGGCTTTTGCTTCACTTTGAGCTTCAATCTTATCTTTTATTAGCTCATCAACTTTGCCAGTGTATTCACGGATAAACTGAGAGAGAGAAAGCCAAGTTAAACAGTGACTGCTGATGGCAGTATGGAATAAGACTATAAAGAAGCATCCCGATGGATGAAACCAAAAATGACATGATTAAAAGAGAAGTAAAACAGAGAAGAAATGATGAAAAAACATGAGCAAACAGCTGTAAGCCGCATACACAAATAAAAAAGGTTAATGCAAAGTTATCTTAATTTTATGAAATTTCATAGAGCAACAGAAAAATGGAAAAACAAAATAAGAATTATCTTGTCCCAGATAGGCAAATCTTCAAACAGCAGCAGACTCTCAACATTGAGGGTGTACTGGATTAAGATTTTTCTGTTATGGTCCAACAGTTCATTTTGGAAAAAACTTTCTTGCAAAAAACACAGATAGACCAAAAATGGCCTCATCAGAACCTTGTGGAGAAGTTTTGCTTTGAAGAGCATAGCAAATATGACAAGGCAATAAGAATTGCATATGGAAGAGACAACATGAGTGCTTTAACCACACTGCCTAAATGGGAAAAAAAGACTTCGTGAGAAGCTGGACTATAACAATAAAAGGTTCACGATAAATAGGTCTACCAGAGGAAAGGCCACAACAAATCCAACTGACAAGGGTGTCTTTTTTATTACTTCATCCCATTTTATGTGGCACCCTTTCCTTTTTAGTCCATCCCAAAAAGAATGTCACCTTACTATAATTAGAAACAATTTAACTTTAAATACCCCTTTACCCTTAGTGAAATGATTCGCAACCACACAAATATCTAAGAATTGTTTAAGACCACAAATTCCAAAGGTGTTCCTTTTTTTTATTCAATACCATGTCAAGTCAAATGGTGCCACATTAAATGGGATGGAGGGCGTAGCAGATATGCAAAAGCGCACACATACAGAATAAGGGTGGAGGTTCAGATAGTTACCTGTAACAGGTAAGGGAATGCAAAGTCAATCATATTATTCATCCAGGCAAGCTCAAGGGCAACATCTGGCCGAATCAAATCATAACAAACAAACAGGCATGATGCGAAGCATTCTTTCTTTCCCTGCAAAAACAACGGTTAGGAGCACAATTCCATTTCCACCTAAAGCTTTAACAACGATAAAAAGTAAAAGATCAAATAGAAGGTTAAAAGTAAGACTTCAGAAAATTCTAGATGTCACTACATTAGAAGTTCACTAGCATTTAACAATGCACAGATAAACGGGGCAATCCACCTCGGACTTTGTCAGACCAACAAATATCATTTCCAGCCAAATTATTTTGTAGCCTCCTTACAACTCCCATCCATAAAACAAATTATGCATATAGCAACAAAAAACTTTCAGTCGTATCTGTCAATGCTTTAAAGTGTACCAACTCTTTTTCTTTTTTTCTTGAGTATGTTGCATTTAATCTTAGGGAGTGTGGGTGTTCTCTGACACCCACAAATACTCAGAAAACCAAGAGCCCATTCCTACTCGCATGTCACAATAATTTAATTATGAAGCCGACATATGACGGAGCAAGTATTAACTTAGTTTCCGCAATCACTGATTTTACCTCTTTAAGAGCTTGTAAAAAGGAAGAAACATAGATGATTCTTAAAATTAAAGCCATATACCTGTTCAATCAAGTAAACAAGCAACTCCTCTGCAAGTTCACGATCTCCAGATTGTGAGGCTGTCTCCATAGCATCTTTGTAGAGATTATCTTTCTTTGACAAAGCAATAGATTGCTTCCACCTACCAGCTTTCTTATAGATAGAAGCAGCAACACGCCTCATCTCAAGAAGCTCATGCTTCTCTATCTGCTCGGAAAACAAGAAAAGTGGAAATAGTTATGAGACATATTATAAACACAGAAAGATAACTTTAGAAGAACTAGCCTCCACCTTCTGAGCAAGGCCTATCTGATCGAAGTTATCATGCAACTCAATTGATTCACGTAGTCTATCATAGTCTTCTTCCTCAACATAAATTTCGTTAAGTGCCTCATTCACCGCAGAAACATTGTTGCTCTGAACAGCAATCATGTAAGGCTTGACTAGGCGAAGGTGACCAGCCTGATATCAGTCCAACAAAGAAACCAAATGGTTCAGAAAGAAGAATATATTTCACAAAATATAATCCAAACAATTTCTCAAGCGAAGAGGTTTGATAATAAGTAAAGACCTTTCTCATTATGTCCACAACGCGTGTGTGATCTACTCTAAGTGCAAGAACATTTAGAAGGTCATTAATGAGATCAGGATGCTCTTGCAAATAAAAGTGGACGGCCTTGTAATAAAGCTCCACATTAGCAACTTTGACAACAATGTCTTTGAACTGCATATGATCCCAGGCATCTGGAGAATGATTCATAACAGTGGTGGCAGCATTATCAAATTCATCATATTGGATGTACAAATATGTGAGTTCCTTCCAGTGTTGCTGCTCATCGCAGGCACGAATAAGCTTGGGAATGTTGAGTCTGGTGGAGAATAATTTAATGTGCTCCATGAGCTTCTCGTGACGATATCTGGCATATAAAACACCAAGTTCTGTGAAGATACCCATATGTGCACGCTCCAAACCCAACCCACTCTCCATAAGAGAGATTAATTCATTAAAACATCCTCTATTTTGGTAATATTCACTAACTTCCTCCAAGTCATCCACCTATAAAAGTAAAAAGAGATGATACAAATCAAGAGTAGCCCAGATTATCAACTTAGATGCAAATGAAGACAATAGAAGTACCAACAATATCTGCTCAATAATAACTCGTAAAACACAGAGTTAGATACCTGCACTATAATGTTAAGCCCACAAATCTGAGCCAAACGGAACTCCTCAGCATCGACGCAAGCAAAGCAGACGTCTTTCCATGTCTTCGCACTATTTGCCTTGCGTGCTGCATCAACAGCACCTTGAAATTGATTTAACTTCACAAGTGTGCTGGCCAACTTGGCCCAGTTAGAAATGAAAGCAAATATGATCTTTGCAGCCTCATATAAGCCTTCATCAAACAACTTGTCACCAACATTAGGTAGATTAGCAACATTGGGCATGAGAATAAACTCTTCAATGTCACCCAATCGATCAATTTTAGCATATGCATAAATGAGTTCACTGTCAACTTTGGGCTCCTTTGTCTTCTGCCTTACCATCAGGAGATACTTCACCAGGTCATGGTAAACATCTGCATCCTCTGCAGCACGAATTACATCCAAAAAGTGGGTGGCGTCATCTGCACGAATAAACGACTCAATAGCATCACTCACTAATCCTTCTCTTAGTTGAGCTTTAGCCACCTGACTCCAAACAGCATCTTCTTCAACTCGGAACGCAAACTCCACAGCCCGGTTAATATCACGAATGTTGTCAAGCAGAACATTAACAGCCTGGACATTTAAGTTGAACTTCTTGAAGATTGCAAAAGCTTCTTCATAAAGTTGCGCTTCGACAGCAACCTCCCCTACTGCAGGTCCATCAAAATTATCAAGTCTATTGATATAGTCCATTACTCTGGATGGATCAGCTTTGATGGCTGTCAGGATAAGCAAATTCTGCAGATTAAAGTTCCCACTGAATGCAGAATTCTGGAGCACAATCTTTTCAAGAAGTTCAATCAGTTCATGGGGAAGATCAGCAGTCATGAAAGCTTTAACAGCTGCAGAAACTTGCTCAGGGCTCTTGCTTTCAGGCAGAGCAGTGGAAACAACTTGATCAATAAGCTGCCTTCTAAACTCATTTTCAGGGTTAAGAACTTTCTCCCAAATATCACCATCCATCCTCTCAACCACATACCTGAATACAATTATAGCATGACAGTTTACTCCACTGATAGACATCTGATGAACTAGTTATTATCACAAACCTAGTGAATAACTAACCTTGCTTGAAGTTTGAACAAAGAGTTCTTGTTTGTCACATTAATAAGTTCATCATCACATTGACCTCTCCTATATGCAACAACAGCAAGGGTAGGATCACGCTTTTCACAATATTTACCAACAACGCGTGAGTCATAGTATGGATTGGTTGTGAGGAAGTGCTCTGGGTTGTTATTGCTATCTATGATGATCTTTCCCAGAGCATTGTGTACATGCACATCTTGACTTCCTTCACTTACAAGATGCTCCAAAAACTGTGTCAGCAAGCGGAGTCGATTCCTGAGAACCAATTGGGTTAAAGGCTTAACACACTAAAAGTTGGTAACAAACACTTTTGAAGCAACTATACAAGGATAAACAAAGACCTTTTTTCACATTCTTCCACTAGGGGCTCAACTGGAAGCAGAGAACGCACAGACAGGATCAATCCCTTAATAAAATCCTCGGGACACTCATCATCTAAAAGCTGCCCTACGACTAAAGGTGCATTTCCTGGATTGACCTGTTCCGTAGAAGATAAAAGGCTTGTCATTTCCCACTTGCAAATACTTCCATAAAACATGTATTACACAGAAACCATACGAACCTTTTGGACATAACCTTCAATATACCGTAGCATATTGTTGGTATAGAGGTAGTGTGTGAGGTCAGGAACAAAACCAAAGCGGTCACAAACATTAATTAGAGGCCGAGCATCGGGAAGTTTGGCTTCCATTAAGAAGTTCTTCGTCTTTTCCGCATCATAGAAGTTTGATTCTCTTGTGACACGCTCAACCTCCTTGATTTGACCAGTTCTGGCAGCTGACTCGATATATTTAAAGTGGATATCAGGATCCTCACTGCACGAGACCCAAAAAAGACAGATTAATTAACAATTAAAATTAGCCCGCCAAAATGGTAAAAAGTGTCTCCTCTAGTATGTACCTGGAACTCAAATATGATCCCAGGAAGAAATATAACCCCTCATAGGACTTAAATTGCTCAAAAATCTTTATGCAAGCATCAACACCCAACTGCTCACAATATTCTTTTGCAACCTGCAAAACTCATAATCAGCCAAGATGCCATTACTGTGGAGTATTCCCAAGAAATGCCTCTGCTTGAGTTTATGCATACTTTATAGGTGCAGGTACATGATAAATTCCAGAAGAAAATCTCTTCTGCATTATGACAACATAACCAGTACCTGAACAATTATTTGAAGGTTTCCTTTGATATTGATAACAAGGAGGTCCTTCATGCACTCAAGTGCCCATTCACGTGAAAGGGTCCCAAAAAACTCAACCAAGGCCTAAGAGGAACAGCATCAATCAGGTTAAGTCAGACAAACTCCTATAGAAAAGGAATATACTATCTATGAATATTCCAACCTGAGGCTCAATTGCATGTGTATTAACAATGACACGCTTGATATCAGGCAGTTCGGAATAGTGCTGCAGAAACAAATATGATTATTCTGACTTAGCAGAGGTTTCTCAAGGAAAGTTAAGGCAGAAATGCTGATAATGATTCAACCTGCAGAGCCCGCACATAAAGACCAGCTTTCTCACAAAGTTGAGCAATCCGAGGTCGATCATAATGACTGAACATTCCATTTGCTAATATAGCATCAGCAACATTCGGGAAAGTCACGAGGTTGATTTCCAAGACCTGTAAAGAAGAGAAAAGTTACAATTCAGAAGCAGAATGTACTAACAAACAGTTCCCTAATGAAAAAAGTAAAGAAACCTTGGTCTGCAGAAAGCCATGCTCTGGAAGGTTAGGTTTCAGAACATCCAATAAAAATGCTGTTGCCTCACGGATCATATTCCTCTATTAACAAAAGCAGAAAGAAAGAGAATATGTTGTCAGCTATGCACTGCATCCCATAGAAAAACATAGCAAGCATTGTAAAGCACTTAAGAAAAGGATAAAATTGTAATAATTGTAAGTCGATTAACCTGCAGAAATAGATCGGTGATAGTGTTGTAATCAACAGGACAACCACCCTCCATTTGGGACATCATGAGCGCAAAGTTAACAGCCCCCTGCATAAACAGGGCAATTGTTCAACTTCATCGAAACTAGCACTGTGTCAGATTTACAAGTGCTCATTTTCTCTTCATCACAGACAAGGCCACTTTCCAAATTGAGTACAATATCTTGAAATGACATCATTAAATACACAATTCCAGTTGCACTTTTATCCTCAAAAAAGAAAACACAAGTTGAGCAATACCATATGGTCAAAAATATTAACATTCAAATATCACGGAGTAAATCCCGTAAAATCTACTAAATGAAGCTAGCAGATAAGGATGGGAAATAGAAAACATTATGACTTGAGTAACTATTCACATCATACCTGAGGATCAGATCGAAGAATTGTTTGAAGAAGGAACAAATAGTCAGGTGTATATCCAACCTGTACCAACAAAAAAATTATTTTTAATATCTAACCCAGAATTAATTTATACTAGAGAGGGTTGAACCATCTTAGATATAGCCAGCTCAGACAAGCACCAAAAAAGAAGAAAACAGAACTAATCAAAAAACAGAAAGAGGGGGAAAAGACAATAAAAAGCAGTCAGCCAGACGAACACAAATGGAAATCACTTACCTGCTTGGAATATATCAGAATCTTGTCAAACTCCCTGCGTTCAGCAAAAGCAGCAACAACTTTCGGAGTCGCTCTTGCTTTGATATATATCTTTAGGGCAAGGTCATTATCAACAGTCTACAAAAGAATTATGACTGCAATCAATAACAAGAACAATAGACTACTTGCAAAAACAAAATCAAATAAAGTGATGAGCAATGAAAATAATGAATTTCAACTTCAAAATTAGACCTTCACAAGATCCCCAAGTTCCTCACTGCACTCCAGCTTATCCTCAGCCAACCAGTTCTCCAACAGGTTTTTCTTGTTCTGGTTGACAACAAGGCGCGACAGTTCCAATGATTCAAAAGCATTTAGCTTTCCTTTCGTTAAAAGTGTCCCAAAGTACTGCAATAAGGGAGGTGTTTGCCCTGCTTGAACAGGAACACTCTGCAAAGAAGACAAATTACAAAACTAAATAAATTAATATATGTATCACCTTTTGCAGAATAACAAAGGAATTCCAGAAACTCTTCCGAGACCAGTAAAGCAATGAAATCCTGCGGAAAAAAACATAATTTCCATATCATAACCAATACCTGAAATTTGGCAACAGTGTCAGGCATACGGAGTATGCCTTGAGGTGATTCCGCTGCAAGCTCTGCAGCTTCTTTGTACTTTGTCTGGGCAAACAACTCTTGGAACCGCTGGACAACCTGAGGACATATAACAGTGATACACTAAGATCATTGTAGAGAAAGACATCCTCAGATTATCAACATGTTGAATCAATAAGATCAAAAGCTTTTGATAAGACTGCTAACTGCTGATGATATGTACGACAAGCAATAATTCATTTTACTATCAGAGAAGGAAACTATGATAGGATAGCAAAAATCATGGTGCACAATATAATGGGTAAAGATCCGGTAGATTTCCTATAGAAGTTGACAATATGATATCAACTTACTAAATTCTCAGCCCCAGGAAGGTTTCCTCTTTTGGCAAGATTGACAGCAAGCTCCAGATTATTCAACTGGAATATTATGTGTACAAAGTTTATGGTTAGGTTAAACAAAATGCTAATGATACAATATAATAATAGAATAAAATGAAAATTGACGTACCTGGCCACTGACAAAAGGTACTAGAGTTGCTTCATTAACTGTAGCAAGCAAAACTTGGCCTCGCCTGTTAATGGCATAGAAACCACCAATAGATGAAGCTTCTGCTGTCAGAAAAATAGGATCTGGGCTGATCCTATTTCTGTACACTGCAGTAGCTGTTTCGAGGTCATAGACAAAGAGAAGCCCAAGCTTTGTGATGACATAAATTAAACTGTATTTATGAGATATCTGCCAGAATAACAAAGAGCCGTGTTATAAGAAACTGAATTCATAAAATGCAGAAAGACAAATAAAGTGACAACAGCTCCACACAGGGAAGGCAAGAGATACCTGCATGGCAACTGGGAAATCGTCAGCAAAATCTGGAGGAAAGAAGAGATCTGCCTGTTTCTTCGTAAAAGACGGTTTCCCTGCAAACATTTAACATATTAAGAGAACTGATGACAACCATATAAGGCAGATTTGCCCCACAATTTTACTAAATAAATTCACAATTGAACTACAGGTTGTAGTAATAAGAGAGAAGTGTTCTGACCTGGCTGGGCGCCAAGCTCAATGACATGCAACTTTGATGTGACTTGTCCAGCATTGGAGGACTTCGTGGCAAAGGAAATGAGTATGGAATCCCTTTCATTTCCGGGAACCTGAATAAAGCAAGAAACAGTCAGGCAGGAAAACATAAAATCAACAATGGCTGAACACATTAAAAGAAGAATTATGGAGGATCTTTCTCACCCTGAATGAGGCAAATGCTGCAGCATGTGCCTCGAGAGCTTGACTGCGTTGCTGATCCACTGAAAATAATTGCATGTTTCCTTTGACCAGTTGAGGCCTCTATTAACAGAAGTCACAGCAGAATAGTCAAAAAAGGAAGTGCATGTCCCTTCTATATTCAACAAATATGAGAATCTTAACAAATACAAACATGTTTCTCCCAGATTTTTAAAAATCCCATTCTTTTGAGCTCAAAATTTTTAATCAATATCATCAAACATCCAAGTAGCAAAAAGTAATTGCAGTATACTGGCATTTTGATGCAACTAACCACTATCATAGCATGTTACACAATCCAAATAAAAAAAAAAAACATGCAAAAGCAAGTTACAATGATGGGGCGTAGACGGAGCAATCACAGAGACTAAAAAATCAGACAATTTAGAAAAGCTGGCAAGCCCTACACAAATGTCTTAGTGTCTGCATCCCCGATGACAGTGAAAAGGCCGATTGGGGAGTTAAGTAGGTCTGTTTTCAGGAATAAGACATCAAGATTAAGTTTTCCACTAACATATAAGCATTACACACCTCTGGTGAACCTGGGGCAATACCAATTAAAACCAACCATTTCTCAGAAGGATCACATCGGTAGTTGATTATTTGGTTGTTGGCTAAATTGGCTGTTCTATCAAACATCTTTACAGGCTCAGAATCCCCTGCACAAAGATAAGAGGGAATTATTAAGGACACAACCATCCACCATTTTCAAAATGTGTAAAACAAATCATTACCAATAGAAAAAAGAGCTTCACCAGGCAAACAGGACCCAAAAAAATGTTGTAATGTGACAAGAGAAACTGCCTTACCTTCAATTGGCCAATGATAGACTGACGTTTGTGTAACAAGACCTAACATCTTCGGTGTAATCCATTTCCAGAAAACAACCTGTAGTACACAATTGGTCGTTATATGGCAGAACACATCACATGATTGATGACCGTGGGCAGTAAATAATGCATAAACCAAATCAAGTAAATACGTAAAGCAAGCACCTGCTCAGGCATCTGATATGATTTTATTTTCTGTTTTGCCTCAATATTGAAAATCTGCAAGTGATCTTGACTGGTTCCAGGAACTTGAGCTTCAAGAGATAAGAGAGGATTGCATCATGCCATCAACAAGAAACAGAGGAAGAGTAGTCTTCCCATTTTTCAAAAAAGAATAACGTGAGGAAGGGCAGTTTTTCAAGCTTAAAAAAAATTAACTCATTTAAAACAGATCTCTCCTGTATATACTCCATCTCTTAAATTAACAAATTGTTTGATTGAAATAATAATCTTAATTCGTGCAAGAAAACAAATAGAAGGTTTGGCTTGGCTTAGCCAAACTACAAAGTGCTGGTTCTAATTAGAATTCCAAAAACATACACCAGGATGTCAGTGGGAAGAGGGATTCTGTAAGCAATATAACAGCTGACATGTAACAGCAACACTGATAAGTTCCACTATTGTAGAAAATATAATGAAGATCCAACTAGAAACTACATGTTCTAGATAAGCCAAGAAATGCATCAACCATTAGCATCAAGTTGACAACACTCAGGTGAAATAAGGTGCTGTGAGAAAAAGGAACTAAAATGTATGGCGCAACTTCTTCAATTTACAACTTCCTCTGTAAAATTAAGAGTGGTCACCATTTAGGTTCTTATGTTTCACTCACTCCAATCAAAAAGTGTGTCATCCACACAAGGAGGAGATCACGACACACAGCAAAGTCAAACCTAATCAACCTCCTTGATCTATGCCATAATTATTACATAGCTTGCTTAAAGCTTCACATGTGCACTTTGCACTACTATGATTATTGCTGTCCCCTTTTTTTCTAGTTTCAAAATTCTTTTGCTATCCCTATTTACTTCTCTCTAGTCTCAAAGTTCTTTAGCACATCAAGATAATGGTGAAGAGAGACTTTTCTTTTGCTCAAAGGTGAATTATCCAACAAACTATGAAGTCAGTAATTACAAATTACCTGCAGTTCAGGTGTTCCTATCAAACCCGTTCAGAAGTCAGTAAATTTGAACCAGTACAAAAACCATCCATGAGAATCTAACACTTGTCAAAGATTACATACCTTTTAGAGCCAGAATTCTAGAATTAGGATTCATAAGAGCAGAATCAGCCGTAATTGGACGCCTCAAAGGTTGCATTGGCATGTTCATATCAATAATCACCACACTATTCTGAGGCGACGTCTCCCTTACACATATATACTTATCCGATTCCATGGTAACATTGGTGAATGTGATGAACTGCGGGTTCACCCCTATACTTTGCAACTGCAAGAGCCGTTAACATAATTTGAAATTCAATGCCAAAAGCAAAAACAATATCAAATCACAGATCTGGCAATAGAACTACATATGACAGATCTAACTAAGAGTCCATACATTCTAAGCTACCAATACAAAAATACTAATACAGTCAAAAAGTACATATGAAGGCTCAATTACTCATGGAAATAGCGTGAAATTAATTTACCGTAAGGGTCTCTTTCATGGTGATCGGAGCATTGGCAGCCGCCATGATGGCGAGATCAAAGATAATGGATCAGAGCTCCGGATCTATGAGAAATTGCAAACAGCGAGAGCGGATGAAATGGGCGATTTGGTGCGAAGCCCAAACGCCAGAGATCGATCTCAAACGAAGAAGAATCCTCGGAGTCTCCTAGAGACGAAAGGAAGTGGGAGAAAGAGATCCAGACAGAGAGGGGGGAAGGACAGGGTTCTTCTGAAGAGAGAGGACTGATGCTTGAAATGAATTTTGTTAGCAGTAAGTACTGGGTATGTCTAATTAATATTAATTAAGATTAAGATTAATATTAATATACTGGCGAGGAGAGTATATAATTATAATAATAACCAAAAATGGGAGTATTAGGCGAAATATGGAATTTTTGGATTAGAGAAAATCAAATTGGGCATGTCCTTTGAGTTATAAACAGGTTGTTTCTGTCAGATCCGAACAAATGAAAAGTTAGGGGTTGTTTGGTTGGGTATTAATAAAAATAATCCATGCATTAATTTTGTATATTAATAGTATTTTGTTTGGTACATGTTTTAATGTTATGTATAACTAATGCACTTTATTGTATATTGACGAGTATATTACTTATATTATGAATTTCTAATTATTAGTAATGCAAATGGATTTAAAAGTTGGTCAAACATATTTTTAAGTCATTCGATTGTTTGAGGCAAATGGATTTCTAAATCTTTGTTAAGTGTATAGAATCGTGTATTTCCTTGTAGTATGTGTTAGGGAGTAATGAGACTTGGTGATGGGTTGACTTATCTATATTGAATAATTCTAATAATAAAAGATTTATTGATTCATTGTTGATGTTGTATCACGATTCTGTTGTTCTGAATTGTGCACTATTATGAAAATGGTCATCTCCTCATTATTTATGTGAACATGTCATTTGCATTTGCTCCGAGACATGATTGTGATAAGTGTTATGTGAATTGAGAAAGAATAAGAAATTAAAGAGGATGTACCATTTCGAGGGACGTGTCGCATGCCGCGATGAATTCTATTATCGAGAGACGTGTCGCACGCCAAGACGAATTTTATTATTGAAGGTCGTGTCGCACGTCGCGACGAATGCATGGACAGATATGTCCCCCATGGGTCCCGAACTAAGAGACATTTGGGTGTGTATTGTTAGGTCAGACGCATCACTATACATGACATTGCATTGCACATCTTTATCATTAGTGAACTTGATTTGTGTGTTGTTGATCTTGTGAGTGCCTTTCTGTAGACCTTGTGATTGATGAATATTGAGTTTGTTGTTGAGGATATGTAATTGTTAGGGTTTGTTAAGTTGTGTGCTATGTAAATTGTGAACTTTTAGGTTGGGTTAGGTTGGTTTTATGCAAGTTGTAGTTGTGGAGGTTCAGTTGGGGTGGTAGGAGTACCCATATTCTATTCTCTTAGCTTATGTTAGAAGTTTACTTGTTGAGTATGGTATGGTTTGGTATTCACCCGTTGCTTCTACAATTTTTTATAGGTTATGAGCCCGAATCTTCGTGATACCTTCTACTCTCTTCTTTTTCGAGGCTTCCTGTGGAGATTTGTGAGGTAGTTATTTGTCTTCTCAGCAAACATTCTTACTCTTATTTATGATTTTGTTTTACTTGAGAGCGTCATTTGAGACTTGCGTATTTTCTTTCAATTCTAGTATTTACATTAGAGGCCTGTGCACGTGACAACCAATTTTTGTGGATTTAATTTAAATTAATTTGTTATCCGTATTAGTAATTATTATTAAACTTCTATTTATATTTTATTTCTGCACTTTATCAAAATGGTTGAGCTGTAGCCTGACTTGTCTTGGTGGGATAAGACGAGTGCCATCACATCTATTTTTGGATAGTCACAAAATGGTATCAGAGCCCAAGTTCATAGGTCTTACGTGTATATAAGCCGAGTTTACGTAGAGACTCAAGGATCTGTATAGAGACAAATGTACTTATATCTGAGAGGTTATGGACACTGCTATGAAATTTCCTTTTTGTTCATTCTTTCTCATCATGTGTGGTTTCCTTCTTTAGTATTGAGTCATCGTATATTTTTTTGACAGATGATGAGGACTAGAGCTATTATTACTAGTGGTAGAGGGGAGGTACTTTCCGAGGCAGTTGTTGAGGACCCAACTAGGGGTAGGGGTAGAGCCCGAGCTAGAGGTGGTGCTCGTGGAACGGCACTAGCTAGAGGTCATGCCCGTGCAGCAGCACCAGTGAGGGATCGTGCTAGAGAGGTCTTTCCAGAGCCTCAAATTAATGATAGAGAGGACCAGGTTCCTCCAGAGCCTACAACCACACCTTTGCTTCAGGATACATTATTGAGGGTGTTAAGTGTTCTTAAGAGCTTTACTCCGGGTGGTGGTGTGACCGCCACACCACAGGACTCTCAAACTAGAGAGGGGGCTTAAACCCAAGAGTAACAACAAGCTCCAATAATTCAGGATGTGGTGGGGCAGCCACCAGTAGACCTCATGGTTGGGAATGATCTTGCACCAGTAGTTGGGGACCAACTTACACCGCCGATTGTTCTGACAGAGGATGAGCAGTGTAGGTATGAGAAATTTTGAAAGATGGGCCAACCTCAGTTTCAGGGTAGGAATAGTCAGGACGCTCATGAGTTTCTGACTACATGCCGAGAGTTGCTAGAGGTGGTTGGGTTAGCTGAGTCACATGGGTTCGGTATGCTACCCTCAAATTTCGTGGCCAGCGAAAGAGTGGTGGAGAACTTATTCAGGGTCTTTGCCAATTGGATCTCCTCTAGTGACTTGGGATATATTTTCCAATGCCTTTCATGACCACTTCATCCTTGGAGCGTAAGGGAGAAGAGTCACTTGAGGTTTGAAAATCTGAGACTAGACAACTTATCCGTTATAAAGTATGAGGCCCATTTTTGCCAGTTGTCTAAGCATGCTTTGTCCATTATTCCAAACGAGACAAAGAGGATCCATAGATTCATGAGGGGACTTACTTTCTTTATCAGATCGGGTATGTTTAGGGCATCTCTAGAGGGGACTTCCTTCTAGTCCATTATGAGCATGGCCAAAAAGGCAGAATTGATGAAGAGAGAGGAGTTTGGGGACCCTAAGAGGGCCCGTACATTAGGTCAGTTTCATGGGGCCTCAACTGGAGGTAGGTGATCACATAGAAGGGGTGGTTCCTTTTAGCATAGGGGATCCTGTCACGACCAAAGGGTACCCCCTAGACGTAACATAACATACTTGACCTCGAAGGGTCTCATACAAGCCCTTAGCATAATCATAAACATAAAGTCATAGAAATGATGCAAAATTTAAAACTTTTACAATCGAAGTCAACTTCTTTTTCATAAAAGAAAATAAGACCTTGTCTTAATCACTATCTAGTACAATAGAGAATACAATTAGGATCAAATCTCTTTACATCAATAAAGTCTCAAAAATAGAAAGTACAATAGAAGCTAGAAATGAGTAATGTCTTGTCCTCGAACCATGAGGACTCACAAAGCTTAGGGAATAGTCAATCCATGCTTCACTTGAAAGAAAAGTACATCTCAATGACCAGAACCTACACTCATAGTAAATGTAGAAAATATGGGTTAGCACAAATAATGTACTAAGTATGAAAGCCATGCATAAAAATCCTTGAAACATGCATAAAAGGGACATTTAGTTGAAATCATGCATTTATCAAGTTTGAAAACCATTATGCACAATTATGAAGAACATAAGTCAAACCAACATATAAGCAACCCAAAGCCATAAAAGATCCCATAACCCTACCAATTACTAAGTATCTCATTTAGGTCACCAACAACATACATATTTTACTTTTGCCTCATCCATAACCAATATACATAAGTAAGGAGTTATTCATGTTCATAGCTTGCAACAAGTAAAGTCAACCTTAACATCCATACATATCTTACATACATAATAATTCTTCAAACATAATAGAACCTCACCATAACCCCTCTTGAAGCCTACTTGTGCAATGCATAAGTAAAGTCCCATACCCCCACTCATACTAAGTAGTACCTCTTAAAAAGTCATGATTAAAGTCCATGTTCTTATCATAGTTCATATTTGTATCATATAGGAAAAATAGCATTAATCGACATAGACCATATGAGCTACATGAAATTCGGTGCCTTACTGCCACACCGAAAAGAGATGTCCTACTTGCCTAAGGTAGAACTGACATAATAGCTTTTAGGTAGATCAACTAGCTAAAGACCTATGTGGGCACATAATTATGGGGTATGGAGATTGCTATTAGAAACCCAGACTTTCTTACGTAAAAGGTTTCCATCTCATGAGATAACTTACATTGGGAAGCCGGACTTTCTAACGTAAAAGCTTCCATCTCATTTTCATATTCACTGTGCTAAGCATAATTCCTTTTAAAAGTCATGTTAAGTCTTTACTTAAGTTTATGTTCATGAAAGAATGCACTAGGCACTCAAACCAAAATACATCATAATAGCTGATAGATTCATTGGGTGAGGATGTCCTTTCAACCTTAGAATCATCAACATGTGAGTAAACATTTCACATCGTATTCATATTGTGTTAATGAGAATGGCCTTTCAATCAACACAACAAGCTTATCATAAACATATATATATACTTCATGCATAATCAAGTGTAAGGGTATAGGGAAAAAAGATCTTGCATCAATACCACAATTACACAATAGTCATAGGATCATCACTTTCTAAGTGAATCACAAGTTCATATACAATACTCATCAACATGTATGAACCCTAACAAGTTGCCCTTTAAGGCTATAAATCAAGATCAACCCTAACTTCTAGAATTACCTCATTAGATAGAGGGATATCATGATTCAACGACTTAATCAATGTAAACATAATCAATTGTCAAGCTTCCATCATCAATCAAGCCATACCATAGTTCACAATTTAGGAAAAATGGGGAATCATGTGTTTAAGGGAGATTTGCATCATAAACTATCAATAATCCATTAATCCAACCATAATTCATCATAACCAACCATAAATAAACAATTGAAAACGTTTTAGAAGGAGACCCATGACAATAGCCCTAGGTTTGGGGGATTTAGAATCTTAAAAACATATTTTGAAGGGGCTCTTTGGGTGACAACTTCCCAAAGATGAAGAACATCCATACCTTAAAGAGATTTTCACACGAAACTGAAGAAGAAAGGTTGTTTCTTGAACCCCTAGCTTGACCTTGTTCTTGCTCTTAATGGAGTCTTAGAGAGTGATTTTTTGGAGAGGAGAGTTGGTTTCTAATTTGAGTCTTGTGATTTATGAGGTGTTAAAAAAGTTGGTTAATAGTCAATAGCTACTTATATATGCTTAAATAACTAATATAAACCGTCCCCACCCTTTAATTATTAAAATATAATTTACTTAAATTAATAGACCCTTGGTCGAATTTAAGACAGCATTACAGGCCCCATCCACGACCCCCACCCACGGGGCGTGGATGGAGCCACGGACTATACGGGTCACTCGTGGGTTTGGTTTGTGCCTTGTCATATTGGCCATAATCCAGAACTCACTCACAAGACCCCACCCATGGGGCGTGAGTGGGTCCACGGATCGTGTTGCATACTCGTGGTATGGTACTACAATTTTGGACTTTTGGGGGAGGTTTAGCCTCGACTCACGACCCCCACCTACGGGTACCCCTATCGTGGGTCATACTGGTTTTTGACAGCTTTTGGGCAGTCCCTTGGTCCTCCTCAAGGACCCTTGGGAGGCCATGCCTTGATGTTTAGAGACTAAAACATTAGTACTAACTTAGGGAGGTCATTTTATGACTCTTATCTTCATGTTGACCCTACTTAGGATTCTAGTTTACATGTTAGGCTCTAGCTTAGTTAACTAGATTTCCAGGGTGTTACATTATCTCCCCTTTGGGAGCATTCGTCCTCGAATGATAATCTAGATACCAAACTAAGTTAGAAACTCTAGATGAGCATCCCATCATGCATGAAACATCAAAAATGTGCAAAGCTTACAAATGCACTATTTAAAAGGAGGAAACTTCAATTCCATCACAAGATGTGGTCAATGCAATACAAGGAAGTAGGAACTACATCTCCCATCTCAATATGCATGAAACTGATCAATTCACATAACAATGAGAGGAACTACCTTCTCCACCTCAAGGCAAGCTCAACATAACAATATGGAGCCAACATGTCACTTCATCAGAACATAACTAAGCATGTTCATCAATTCACCTCATGAAGTCAAATATTCAATCATCATACAAAAATGCAAATCAACATGAGGAACATATAAATCATGAAAACTCAACCTATGCTAAACATGAATTCTCACAAGAACATGCACAACATATGGAAATCATGGAAACTCATACAATATGCATGATTCCCAAAATACTAAAATTCAAGAGGAAATACTTACCTCAAGCTTGAATAGGAGTAGAAGGAAAAATAACCTCGGCATCCCATGTAGCACCCTCAACTAGATGATTCCTCTATAAAACCTTAACAAAAGCTACTTCCTTATTTCTCAACCTCTTCACTTGCCGGTCCAAAATCTCTACCGGAACTTCCTCATAGGAAAGACTCTCATCAACTTCTAAACCCTCTAATGGAATGATGGATACTGGATCACCAATGCACTTCTTAAGCATGGAAACATGAAACATTAGGTGAAACGAAGCCGACTCATTTGGCAAGTCTAATTCATAGGCAACTTTCCCAACACGTTTCAAGATTTGATATGGGCCCTGGGGACTAAGCCTCCCCTTCTTACCAAACCTCATCACACCTTTCATAGGTGAGATTTTTAAGTAGACCCAATCACCAATTTCAAATTCTAGATCCCTTTTTCTAACATCGGCATATGACTTTTGCCGACTATGGTCCGTTTTCAACCTCTCTCTAATGAGTCAAACTTTTTCAATGGCCTCATATACTAGTTCAGGACCAATTAGAGCAAATTTACCTACTTTAAACCAACCAACCAGAGATCTACACCTCCAACCATAAAGTGCTTCAAACGGAGCCATGACAATACTTGAGTGGTAACTATTGTTGTAGGCAAACTCTGTCAATGGGAGATGGTCATCCCAATTACCCTTGAAATTTATCACACATGCCCTTAACATGTCCTCTAAGGTTTGAATGGTGCGTTCCGCTTGACCATCCGTTTGAGAGTGGAAAGCGGTACTAAGTTTAACATTGGTACCAAACCCTTTTTGGAATGCCTTCCAAAAGTGTGAAGTAAATTGAGCACCCTGATCCAAAATAATAGATAAGGGAACCCCATGCAACTTCATTATCTCATTAATGTACAACTTGGCATAGTCTTCCACCGAAAATAAAGTCTTGACGGGAATAAAGTGGGCTAATTCTGTCATCCTAACCTCAATAACCCAAATAGAATCATGTTGCCTTCGAGTACGAGGTAAACCCACAACAAATCCATATTCACATCCTCCCACTTCCAAGTGGGAATATCTATATATTGGGACAAACCTCCTGCTTTTTGGTGTTCGGCAACTTGTTGGCAATTCGGACATTTGGCCAAAAAACCTGCTATATCCTTCTTCATGCCATTCCACCAATAGACTTCCCATAGGTCATGGTACATCTTGATGGCTACCAGATGAATAGAATACCGCAAACCATGAGCCTCTTCTAAAATTTGTTCTCTTAAGCCATCAACATCCGAACACATAATCTACCTTGGTACCTAAGCACCCCATCTCCCCCTTGGGAGAAAGCCTCAATGGACTTGTTGAGTACCGATTCTTTCAACTCCATTAATATGGGATCAAGGCCTTGTTTAGACTTCACATAAACCACAAAGGACGATTCGGAACTATGATGGACTATAACTCCACCCTTGGTGGAATCCACTAGTTGGACACCTAACCGGGGGAACCTATGCACATCACGAACCAATTCCTTCTTCTCATCTTATACATAAGCCACACTACCAATGGACAATCTACTTAGGGCATCCACAACTATATTGGCTCTGCCGGGGTAGTAAAGGACACTCATGTCATAATCCTTTAAAAGTTCTAACCACCTTCTTTGTTGGAGCTTCAAGTCTTGTTGGGTAAACACATATTGAAGACTTTTGTGATTGGTGAAAACATCTATATGCACCCAATATAGATAATGTCTCCATATTTTCAAAGCAAACACTACCGCCGCTAATTCAAGATCATGGGTCGAATAATTCTTTTCATGGATTTTGAGTTGCCTTGAAGCATAGTCAATCACCTTACCATGTTGCATAAGCACACATCCTAAACCCACTCTAGAGGCGTCACAATAAACAACAAAACCATCGGTATCCTCATGTAAGGTTAACATCGGAGCAGAAGTAAGTCTATCTTTCAACTCTTGGAAGTTTTTCTCACAGGCCTCTGACCACTCAAACTTAGCCTTCTTTTGAGTCAAAGTCGTCAACGGAGAAGCAATGGAGGAAAAACCCTCAGCAAACCTCCTATAGTAATCGATCAAACCCAAAAAGCTTCTAATATCGGTAGGAGTTAGAGGTCTAGGCCAACCTTTGACTGCATCCGTCTTCTTAGGATCTACCTCAATACCCTTGCTTGATACAATATGACCAAGGAAAGCTACAAACCTTAGCCAAAACTCACACTTACTAAACTTTGCATACAACTGGTGGTCTTTGAGGACTTGCAATACAATTCTCAAATGGTTCATGTGCTTCACTCTTTGAATATATCAAAATGTCATCAATAAACATTATCACAAACATATAAAGATAGTGTCTAAAAACTCTATCCATTAGGTCCATGAATGTCGCCGGGGCATTTGTTAGACCAAAGGACATTACTAGGAACTCATAGTGACCATATCTTGTTTGGAAATCCATCTTAGGAATGTCAACCCCTCTTACCCTTAGTTGATGGTAAACCAAATGAAGATCTATTTTGGAGAAATAGTTAGCCCCTTGAAGTTGATCAAACAAATCGTCAATTCTAGGGAGAGGATATTTATTCTTTATAGTCACCTTGTTAAATTGGCGGTAGTCTATACACATCCTAAGAGACCATCTTTCTTCTTTACGAACAATACTAGAGCACCCCATGGAGAGATGCTTGGTTGAATAAAACCCTTATCTAACAAGTTCTTGAGTTGCTCTTTCAACTCTTTCAATTCAACCGGAGCCATTCTATAGGGATGAATGCAAATAGGTCGTGTATTCGGCAAAAGATCAATGCCAAAGTGTATTTCCCATTCGGGAGGAATGCCGGGCAAGTCATTGGGAAAGACTTTCGGAAACTCACTCACTATGGGGACCGACTCTAAAGAAGGGACCTTGGACTAAGCATCCATAACCCTAACAATAAATACATGAACCCCTTGGAGATCATTTTCCTAGCTTTTAGACATGAAACAAATCGACCTCTAGGGATAGAATTCCCCCCTTTTCACTCTAAAATTGGCTCTTTTGGAAATTGAAATTTGACCACCCGCAATCTGTTGAAGCATAACATGCATGCAACCAATCCATGCCCAAAATTACATCAAAATCAAGCATGTCTAATTCTACCAAATCAACCATAGTGACTTTATGAGACAAAGAAATAGGGCAACTCTTATAGACTTTTTTTTCCACTACCAAGTCACCAACCGGGGTAGACACCGAAAAAGGTTCTTCTAACACATCGGGGAGTATTTCAAATTTCATTGCCACAAAAGGTGTAACAAATGACAAGGTGACACCAAGGTCTAACAATGCATAAACATCAATGGAAAAGACTTGCAACATACCCATTACAACACTCGGGGAACTCTCTTGGTCACCTCGGGTTTGGAGAGCATAAAAGTGTTTTTTCTTGGGAGCATCAGAATTTTAGCCACTAGAAGGGACTTGTTTGCCCTCTCTCCC
The DNA here is from genome assembly GCA_037074985.1 of Solanum bulbocastanum. Taxonomy (NCBI): domain Eukaryota; kingdom Viridiplantae; phylum Streptophyta; class Magnoliopsida; order Solanales; family Solanaceae; genus Solanum; species Solanum bulbocastanum. The sequence goes on from CM073602.1 coordinate 27,926,427, forward strand.
TTGAATCTTTAGCACGGGACAATCTCTTATCAAATGTCCGCTCTTCCCACAACCGTAGCAGCCATCCGTGCCAACTAGGCATTTACCACCATGCTTCTTACCACACTTTGCATAATTTAGCCTATCAATATAAGAACCACCACTATTACCTCTTTGTGGCTTAGGGTTAGACACCCTATCCTTGTTGACCCTCGGAGTGCTAGAGGAGCCTTGGTTGGAGAACCTCTTTTTGTACCTTGGTCTACCTTGACTCTCAAATTTACTCTTGGAAAAATTTCTATGATCGGTCCTTGCCTTTTTCACTTCCCTATTCACTTGCTTGAGGATTTTTTCCTCAATTTGTTCGGCATGAAACATAAGACGTGAAATATTCATACTTGGGATGAGCATTGCCGAACGACATTCATTTACTACCAAGTCGGATACCCCCATAACAAATTTGTTCATCTTGGCCCTAGAGTCCGCCACCAAGGTTGGAGCATACTTAGACAATTAAGGCTATACTCCTTCACACTCATACCTTCTTGGTGAAGGTTGATGAATTCTTGCATCTTTCGTTCCCTCAACCCTAGGGGGAAGAACCTATCAGGAAAGGCCGACTTGAGCAATCCCCAATCTACCGAGCCTGCTCTTATGGGTCTCTCATCCTTCCATTGCTCATGCCAAACTTGAGCCATGCCCTTCAATTGTTAGGCGGCTACTTCCGCTTTCTGTTGTAGAGACACTCTCATAGCATCAAGCACATTAAACACTTCATCAATAAACCCTTGTGGGTTTTCATCCACTTTGGAGCCATAGAACATAGAGGGATTCATTCTTGTGAAATCCCTAATCCTTGAAGCGGTTGTACTTGCATTAGGGTTCACATGAGCTCTAGAATCCCTAGTGACTTGAGTCGTTAAAGCATGAGTCAATGTTTGGAGAGCCGACCTTATTTCCATATTTGTCATAGCCCCTCATCGTTAGGAGCTTGAGGAACTTAAGGACCTTGGGGAGGAACTCCCTCATTCACAATATCCTCTTCTATCATTTTTGTAGTCGCCCTTTTTGTAGTCATATCCTATATGCACAAGAAAAGGGTTAGGAAAAGGACTTCATAAAGTTAAAACTCTAAGGCACGACTAAAGAGTAATGAAAGAAGTGAAAGTTCCTAAACATCTTATAGCCTCTCATTTATAAATGTGACGTGCTTCAAACTCATGAACAAGACTCTACTAGACATGTTTTATGACATATCATCCTAGAATCATTCTAAACCTTGTGCTCTGATTACCAAGTTTGTCACGACCCAGGGGTACCCCCTAGACGTAACATGGCATACTTGATCCCAATGGGTTTTATCCAAGCCTAAAGCATAATCATAAACATAAAGTCATAGAAATAATGCAAAATTTAAGTCTCATACCCCCACTCATACTAAGTAGTACCTCTTAAGAAGTCATAATTAAAGTCCATGTTCTTATCATGATTCATATTCGTATCATATAGGGAAAATAATATTAATCAACATAGACCATCTGAGCTACATGGAATCTGGTGTCTTACTCCCACACTGAAAAGAGATGTCCTACTTTCCTAAGGTAGAACTTACATAATAGCTTTTAGGTGGATCCACTAGCTAAGGACCTATGTGGGCACATAGTTATGGGGTATGGAGATTGCTACTAGAAGCCTAGACTTTCTTACGTAAAAGGCTTCCATCTCATGAGATAACTTACATTGGGAAGACAGACTTTCTAATGTAAAAGCTTCCATCTCATTTTCATATCCACTCGGTGCTAAGCATAATTCCCTTTAAAAGTCATATTAAGTCTTTACTTAAGTTTATGTTCATGAAAGAATGCACTAGGAACTCAAACCAACATACATCATAATAGATGATAGATTCATTGGGTGAGGATGTCCTTTCAACCTTAGAATCATCAACATATAAGTAAACATTTCACATCATATTCATATTGTGTTCATGAGAATGGCCTTTCAATCAACACAACAAGCTTATCACAAATATACATACATACTTTATGAATAATTAAGTGTAAGGGTACAGGGAATAAGGATCTTGCATCAATACAACAATTACACAATAGTTATAGGATCATCACTATCTAAGTGAATCACAAGTTCATATACAATACTCATCAACATGTATAAACCCTAACAAGTTGCCCTTCAAGGCTATGAATCATGATCAACCCTAACTTCTAGAATTACCACATTAGATAGAGGGATATCATGATTCAACGACTTAATCAATGTAAACATAATCAATTGTCAAGCTCCCATCATCAATCAAGCTATACAATAGTTCACAGTTTAGGAAGAAAGGGGAATCATGGGTCTAAGGGAGATTTGCATCATAAAACATCAATAATCCATTAATCCAACCATAATTCATCATAACCAACCATAAATAAACAATTGAAAATGTTTTAGAAGGAGACCCATGACAATAGATTGAAAACCCTAGGTTCGGGGGATTTGGAATCTTAAAAACATATTTTGAAAGGGCTCTTTGGGTGATAGCTTCCCAAAGATGAAGAGCATCCATACTTTAAAGAGATTTCCACATGAAATTTAAGAAGAAAGATTATTTCTTGAACCCCTAGCTTGACCTTGTTCTTGATCTTTAATGGAGTGTTAGACAGAAAATTTTTGGAGAGAAGAGTTGGTTTCTAATTTGAGTCTTGTGAGTTATGAGGTGTTAAAAGAGTTGGTTAATAGTTAATAGCTACTTATATATGTCTAAATAACTAATATAAACAGCCCCCACCCTTTAATAATTAAAATAGAATTTACTTAAATTAATAGACTCTTGGCCGAATTTAAGACAGCATTACAGGCCCCATCCATGAACCCCCACCCATGGGGCATGGATAGACCCATGAACCGTACTGGTCACTTATGGGTTAGGTCTGTGGCTTGTCATGTTGGCCATGGTCCAGACCTCATCACATACCCCACCTATGGGGCGTGAGTGGGTCCACGAACCATGCTGCATTCTCATGGTATAGTACTGCAACTTTAGACTTTTGGGGGAGGTATTGACTCAACTCACGACCCCCACCTATGGGGCGTGAGTCCACCAATGGCTCGTGGTTTCCCCTTTCGTAGGTCATGCTGATTTTTGACAGCTTTTAGGCAGTTCCTTGGTCCTCCTCAAAGACCCTGGGGGGTCCTTAAAGGGGCCATACCTTGACGTTTAGGGAATAAAACATTAGAACTAACTTACGGAGGTCATTTTACGACTCTTATCTTCATGGACCCTACTTAGGATACTAGTTTACATTAGGCTCTAGCTTACTTTATTAGAATTTCTAGGTGTTACAGACCCGTTCATGCATCGATGCTGATATCTTAGGGTGATCAGATACCTTAGGGTTCTTATAGTGTGAGTCAAGGCTCATACAGGTCATAACAACGACCTATGGGGCGAAGCAATTATAGTGGGTTTTCAGGATCTGCACAAGAGTTCCCGAGTCAGAGATTTTTCTTTATTTGTGGAGATCTGTATTACCTGATGCGATAGTGTACTTCCCAGAGGGGTCGTGGAGGACCACAACCTAATTTTCATTTCAGGCTAGACCACTGGTACCACAGGGTAGAGGTCGAGGCAGAGTTTAGTCAAGTAGATGCGGTAGAGCTTCTAGTAGTGGTACTATAGCTCAGCAAAGTAGGGGTAGAGGTACCACCCAAGCTGGAGGTGGCAGAGGGGGGGTAGTGTTATGCCTTCCTGGGGATACCTGAGGCGGAGACTTCTGATGCTGTTATTACAGGTATCATCCAGTATGTTATCGATATTGTTTGATTTAGGGTTTACATTCTCTTATGTGTCTACATATTTTGCTGTTGAATTTGATATGATGTGTGATAGCATGCTTGTACCTATTTGTGTTTCTACACCTGTGGGTGAGCCCTTAGTGATGGATCGAGTGTATCAATAATGTCTTGTTTCTTTGGCGGGGTATGACACTTGGGTAGACTTAATCCTTCTAGGGATGGTAGACTTTGATGTTATCTTGGTTATGAATTGGCTTTCTCCTTATCATGTTATTCTTGATTGTAATGCTAAGACTGTGACTTTAGCAATGCTTGGTGTTCCGATGGTTGACTGGAAGGGTACTAGTGGATCATATCCTAGCAAGGTCATCTCATTTATCTGTGCTCAGAGATTGATAGAGAGAGGGTTTTTGCTTACTTAACTTTTATTCGTGACACTAGTGTTGGACCACCTTCCATGGATTCTGTTCCCGTGGTTCAAGAGTTTCTCGATATATTTCCTTCTAATCTTCCAGGTGTTCCTCCTGATATGGATATTGATTTTGCTATTGATTTGGACTCAGGCACTAAGCCCATTTCTATTCCTCTCTTCCGTATAGCTCCAACAGAGTTGAAGGACCTGTTAAAGGATTTATTGATTAAGGGGTTTATTCTCCCTAGTGTGTCACCTTTGGTGCCCCTGTATTGTTTATGAAGAAGAAGGATGAAAGTATGAGGATGTGCATTGATTACAAATAGTTGAACAAGGTAACTGTGAAGAATAAGTATCCTCTTCTGCGTATTGATGACTTATTTGATCAACTACAGGGAGCATCGTTGTTCTCTAAGTTTGATTTGAGGTCCGGGTATCATCAGTTGAAGATTAAGGCATCGGATATCCCTAAGTCGACTTTTCGGACTCTGTATGGGCATTATGAGTTCCTAGTGATGTCCTTTGGGTTGACTAAGGCCCCTGCAACATTTATGGTGTTGATGAACGGGGTGTTTCGACCATACCTTGATTCTTTTGTGATTGTCTTTATCGATGATATTTTGGTTTACTCCAGGACTGAGGAGGACCATGTTTGACACTTGAGGATTGTACTTCAGAGGTTGAGGGAAGAGAAATTGTATGCCAAGTTCTCAAAGTGTGACTTCTGGCTTAATTCTGTGGCATTCTTGGGACATGTGGTGTCCAAGGAGGGTTTTAGAGTAGATCCAACCAAGATTGAGGTAGTTAGAGGCTGGAAGCGACCTACTTCTCCTATCGAGATTCGGGGTTTTGTGGGATTGGTAGGCTATTACCGAAGATTTGTTAAGAGTTCTCTACTATTGTAGATCCGTTGACCATATTGACTAGATAGGGTGTGGGCTACCAATGGTTCGATGAGTGTGAGGAGAGCTTTAAAAAGCTTAAGACTTTGTTGACTTAGCCTCCTATATTGGCTCTACTTAAGGAAGGTGTGGACTTTACTGTGTATTGTGATGTTTCAAGAGTCAGGTTGGGTGGTGTATTGATGCAGAAGGGGAAGGTGATTGCTTATGCTTCTAGACAGTTAAAGTCCCATGAGAAGAACTACCCTACTTATGATTTGGAGTTTGCGGTCGTGGTCTTTGTTCTTAAGTTATGGAGTCACTATTTGTATGGGGTGCATCGTGAGATCTTCACTAATCATCGAAGTCTTCAGTACATCTTCAGGGATCTGAACTTGAGGCAACGGAGATGGCTTGAGTTGCTGAAGGGCTATATGTGACCATTATATACCATCCGGGGAAGGCCAATGTGGTGGTCGATGCTTTAGTAGGAATACTCCTAGCATGTGGAGTCTTTCCGTGCTTAGTATTGAGGAGAGACCGTTGGCTAGAGATTTTTAGATGTTAGCTAATGGTTTTGTCTGGTTCCAGATTTCAAAGAAGAGTGGTGGTATAATTACTTTTATTGAGGCTCGGTCTTCTTTAGTCGAGCAGATCCGCGAGCACCAGTTTGATGATGAGAAATTATGTCTTATTCGAGACAAAATGTTGAGAGGGGAAGACAAGGAGGTTGTCCTTGATTCTAATGGTACCTTGAGGATCAGAGGTAGGATTTGTGTGCCTAAGATAGGTGAGTTGATAAGATTGATTTTTCAGGAGGCCCATTGTTCTCGCTATTCTAACCATTCGAGAGCGGCGAAGATGTATCATGATCTGAGTCAGCATTATTGGTCGTGTGGCATGAAAAGAGATATTGCAGAATTTGTTTCTAGGTGTTTGAATTGCCAACAAGTCAAGTGTGAACACCAGCGGCCCGGGGGTATATCTTAGAGGATATCTATTCCTACTTGGAAGTAGGAGCGGATCATTATGGACTTTGTTGTGGGTTTTCCTACCACAGTGGGTGGTTATGACTCTATTTGGGTTTTTGTTGACAGGATGACCAAGTCTGCCCACTTCTTTCTGGTTCGGGTGAAGTATACTGCGGAGAAGCTAGCCGAGCTTTATATTAGCAAGATTTTGTGACTACATAGAGTTTCGGTTTCTATTGTATCTGATCGAGGTTCATTGGTCACTTCCTATTTCTGGAAGGCATTACAACATGGTTTGGGTACTCAATTAGATATGAGTATAACTTATCACCCTCAGATGGTCAGTCTAAGCAAATGATTCAGATGTTGAAGGACATGCTCCGAGCATGTGTGATCAATTTTGGTGCTAGATGGGATCGAAATTTGCCCTTATCATAGTTTGCCTACAATAACAGTTATCACTCTAGTATTCAGATGGCGCCATTTGAGGCTTTGTATAGAAGACGGTGTAGGTCTTCGATCAATTGGTTTGATTCGGCAGAGATGGACTCCTTGGATACAGACTTGCTTAGAGATGCTATGGAGCAAGTTTGTATGATTCAGTATAGACTGTTGACAACTCAAAGTCGATATAAGAGTTATGCATACCGGAGAATTAGAGCCTTAGAGTTTATGGAGGGCGATCATGTTTTGCTTAGAGTGTCACCCATGAAGGGTGTGATGCGGTACGGAAAGAAGGACAAGCTTATCCCTAGATTCTTTGGACCTTTTGAGATTTTGAGTTGAGTGGGAGAGGTGGCCTATAAGTTGGCCTTGCCACCTAATTTGTCAGCAGTTCATCCTGTTTTCCATGTCTCTATGATTCAGAAGTATATTACGGATGAGTCTCATATGCTTTCACTCAATTCAATAGAGCTGGGTTCAGACTTGACATTTGAGGCGGAACCTATAGCTATATTGGATAGGCAGGTTTGAAAGCTTAGGACCAAGAAGATTGTTTTAGGAAAGGTGCAGTGGAAGCATCGTTCAGTTGGGGGGGGGGGGGGCACTTAGGAAACAGAGTCTGACTTGCGTGACATGTATCCTCAGGAATTCTATAAACCTACATATAAAATGCATCAGAAATTAGTAAGAGATCTTAATATTAAAACTAATTTAGTCTTAGGTTTACAATTCCTTATACAAAATAATGAAAGTTGTTTAATTTCTAGAGATGGAATAATGATGTTTAGGAATACAACATATACTCCAGTACAAACTAGAAAAATTCCAACTAAAGAATTAAATAAAGATAATAAAATAAAAAATATAACTCTATGTTGTAACGATTGTAAAGATAAGGGCAGTAGTTGTTCAAACAACCTATATGAAGAAAAACAAGAAAATTATTCAGACAATATATACCTAGAAGACTTAGAAAAAGATTATACCTTAATAAATATAGAAACAGAATTTTAAAATTTTAAAAAAAGGAATAAATACTATAGGAAAAATAAAAAATCCTAAAGACTTAGAAAACGTAGTAACAATATTAGAAGAAATGGAAATAATAGGAGAAAAACCCTTAATACATTGGAGAAGTAATAAAATTATGTGTAAACTAGATATAATAAACTCTGAGTACACTATAAAAACTGCAACAATAGAAGCTAACAATGAAGATACGGAAGAATTTAAGAAACAAATAAAGGAGTTACTAAAACTAGAAGTAATAAGAATATCTACATCTATACATAGATCAGCAGCCTTTATGGTTAGAAACCATAGTGAACAAGTGCGAGGAAAAACTCGCATGGTAATAAATTATAAAAGATTAAATGATAATATTAGAACATATGCATATAAATTACCCAATAAAAGTGAGTTAATTAATAAAATACAAGGTAAAAATATTTTTAGTAAATTTGATTATAAGTCAGGATACTGGCAGGTTAAAATGCACCCTGAAAGCATAGAATAGACAACTTTTACTTGTCCAGAAGGACATTTTAAATGGCTAGCTATGCCTTTTGGGCTAAAAACAGCTCTGCTTATATTCCAAAGAAAAATGGATGAGATGTTTGGCGACTATAAGAATTTTGTACAAGTATATGTAGATGATATCTTAATATTTAGCAAAGACATACAAGAACACTTAGGACATTTACAAACAATATTTAGATTATTCGTAACATATGGAATAATAATAAGTAAAAAGAAAATGGAATTGTATAAGACACATATAAATTTCTTAGGAGTAACCCTAGGAGAAGGAAAGGTAAAATTACAACCACATATAGCTAAAAAGTGTTAGAAATACCAGATAAATTAGATAATAATAAAGAACTACAAAAATTCTTAGGATTAGTAAATTATGCTAGAAACTTTATTCAAGACTTAGAAAAAATAGCAGGACCTTTGTATGCTAAGACAGGTAGTAAAGGACAGAAACACTTTAACATAGAAGATATAAACTTAGTACAACAAATTAAAGATAAAGTTAAAAATATATCAGACCTACAAATACCCTTAGAATCAGGATGGGGAGCTATTTTAAAATCCTGACCAAATAAATATAGTTCAAAAAATGAAGAAAAAATTTGTGTATACCAAAGTGGAAAATATAAAGAAAAAGGTAATATGAGTAGAATAGACGCCAAAGTATTAGCAGTAATATATGGACTTAGTAGTTTTAAATTATATATTTTAAATAAAAATGAAGTCTTAGTAAGAACAGATTGCGAAGCAATAGTTAAATTCCACGAAAAAATAAATAGTAAGGCTAGCAGTAAAAGACGATGGTTAAATTTTATGGATATAATATCTATATATAATAATATTGTTTTTGAGTATGTTAAAGTAAAAGATAATGATCTAGCAGATAAATTAAGTAGATTATAATTAAAGACTAACTGACTTATATTTCAGTATGAGACTAAGCATGCGACCAACTGGCCAAAACCCAGCAGACAAAGGCAAGGGTATTGCCCAGCCAGATACTTATGCTTAGACTTTATTAGGAAGAAAAAATTTCAGACCATTAAATACAACAGACAATTTAATAAAGCGAGTCTATTTCGGTAAGTACAATTTAATTTCATACCCTAAGTGTAATTTATCATTTAGAGTAAATTCAGACTGTAGTATAGACAAGACTCAACAATGTTTAGTAGATAATTTATGGATGGCATACAACAAACAAGACACTAAGTATTTTATAGCAGTTTCTAATGTTTTATGTCAATATTTCTCAGATAAAAATAGAGATAATAAATTTAAATATTATGTCATTATATATGGTAAGACTCAAGGCGTTTTTCAAACTTGGATAGAAGTAGTTGATTCTATAAATGGACTTTTTAAAGGTTTTAATAATTTCACCGAAACTTTAGACTATGCAAGAGGAATACTTGGGCCTAATTATTATATTTCTCCAGCTCTCAGACAAAGCTCAAGCCAAATACCACAATATAATATCCAAAAAGATTCAGAAAAAATAATCTTTTGCGATCATTGTTCTTCCATGACAGAGGGTTTCAAGAGAATCAATACAAAAAATGAAATCCGTATACAAGAAAATATGAGACTCGTGAAACAGCTTGAGACCTTTCAGAGTAAATATGTTCGAAGAACAGACAATACCAAAGATATGAGTTCTCCATCTCACTTAAAAATGAATGAGACGGGTGTGCATTCCCCTATGAATGCTAAGAACTCTACTGTATAGGAGCATGATACAACTAGTCCGATTTAAACGGTGACCAGTAAAGACTTATCAAATTTGTTAAAGGCCGTCACTTTGCCAAAAAGTGAAGAAGAGGAGTCATCTTCCTCACGAAGAAGACTACCTAAATATTTTCAGCAAGATTCATTAAGAAAAAAATGAAGCATTAAAAAAGAAAAAAAATGAAAAATTAGAAAAAATAATCAAACAAACTTTAGAAAAAAAATTTCAAGACAAAACCCAAGACAAACATATTATTAAAGACATTTCCAGTCCAAGTAATGGTTCAGAAGACGATATTCGCAGTGCTTCATTATCAGATGAAGAACAAATAACTAATATTCAAGACTCACAAGACCCTTATGAAGATAATGACTCAGGTATGAGTTTTGATACCATTGCATTACACAACTTAGATACTTAACCAATATTTTCAAAGACTTCATCTAAAATCACAAAGAAGAAAAGAAACGGAACAAGACACGATATTTAATTTACAAAACAAGACAAGACAAAAAAAAAAAAAAAAAAGAGTTTTCAAGTCACAAGATAAGATGGAAAGTGGCATGCAAAAGAACAAGGAAAAAAAACAAGAAGATATGGGCCAAAAAGAAGACAAAAAGATAAAAGTGGTTAGAGAAATAGTCAAGAATGGCATGGTGTCATGAATGGAATAAGAAGACAAAGGATCATTATGGAGGAATAAGATGATAAGAAGAAGAAACGTGTTAAAAGTTGTAGGTATATTATTCAAAGTAGTAGGTAAAGATGTATATTATTAAAAGTAATAGGTGGGAATGCTCACTAAGTGTCCTGTAAAAATGAGTGTGTTGTCACTTTATCACTACCCTCCAAAAGAGGGAAAAACTGTTGACATAACACGCGTCCAATAATTGTGTCAGCTTGTAATATTAGTCCAACAAGATAAATTTAATGTTGCATGTGACGATGGGGCCCAATGAGTACCCGACTTGCATTATTAAATGAATCTTATCAATTTGTCGGCCATTAATAATTAAGTCCATGTAGCGAGTTTAGGAGGGTGGAGTCAATTTATTTGCCTATATAAGAAGATGCAGGTGGATGAGAAAGATAGAGCGAAAGAAGAAAAGAGCGGAAAAAGTGTGAGTAGCCAAAAAATAAGAAAAAATAATCCTAACTCCCTACTACCTTTCCATATTGTTCTATTGTAAAAAGTTTGTGAAATAATAATAAGTGTGTTTGTGTGCTTAAGCTTTTAAGTTTTCAAGAAGCTTTTCGGGGTTCTCGAAAGGGAAACCTCTCTCAGTTTATCATGTAAGTTTTTACGATGTTTACTCCCCAAAATTCCCCCAAAAATATGTTAATTTCCATATTATCTTTATTATTTTCATGTTATTTTAAGTTTTTAGCTTAATGTAAATTAAGGTACATGCATTAAATGATTACCCTTAGTATATGGTTAGCCTCTTAATTTCTTAAGTAACGACTATGGATTAGACTGTAAATTCCTAGGATTCTTGGCCTTGATAGTCTACTTGATAAAAGGACGAAGTTGTTGCCAGATAAATATCCGGGGTGGGGTTAAAGATGAAGTTTTTTTAAGAATAAAGGTTAAGAGAAAGAGATGAACGGGGTAAAATAAAATAAAATAAAAGTTTATATATATATATATATATATATATATATATTTAAACGGAGAAATTAGGGTATTTACATCATAATTAAACGTGATAAAACTAAAAGAGAGAGGGAGTATTGAGTAGGATTTGCAAAATATTCGGTACATCCGTATTACATCTGCTTATTTTAAATCTGCCAATTTCAGTTACATCCTTTGTACTTTATTATATTGCGTTTAAATATAATAAAGTACAAAGGATGTAACTGAAATTGGCAGATTTAAAATAAGCAGATGTAATACGGATGTACCGAATATTTTGCAAATCCTACTCAATACTCCCTCTCTCTTTTAGTTTTATCACGTTTAATTATGATGTAAATACCCTAATTTTCCCGTTTTAATATATTTTCCAAATTCTTTTAAATTAATTAAAAAGTCTGGACTAATATAGAAAATTCCTCCATTATTAGTCATGTCTACTTCTATTAATCCTATTATAAATTTCTTTAAATCTGACCATCTATCATCATATAATACAATTAATACTTTAGATCCTAAATTTTTTCTAGTTAGTCCTTTTATTCCTATGACTATTAGACCCATATGCATTAACATTAGATTGGTATTTTTTATCTTTTTTGTGAAAGCATGGTTTACTAAGTCTAAAATTACAAAGTTTTCTCCTATTGTTGATATTTGTTCTTCTCTGTAGTGTCTATATAATTGATTATTCTTAGATAAATATTTTACATTGTATAAAATTTTTGGATTTAATAGTTTTAGTTGATTTTGTTTAAAAATCTGTAAATCTCTATCTATGTCTATTATTTCATTTAATTCTTGATTTTCTTCTATAGTTGATGGTCTTCTAGATAATATTCGTGAAATTAAGTTATTTCCTATTCTATTTTCTGATAAACTTGGTCTGCTTTCTTGAGTTGTTCGTTTATTTGAAAGAAAGTCCATTTTTGAGGTTTTTTAATTAACTTGTGTTTTTCTTGTTTAGATGATATTTCTACTTTATTAAGTTGAGTAATTAATTCGTCTATTTCTGTATTTTTATGAATTTGTTTCGGTTGTTTTTCTTTTAATATTTTGTCTATTTTTATGTTTAATTCTATTAGTAATGCTATTATTATATTATTTTGTTTTAGGAGTATTTTGTCTGTTTGACTTGAAGGAATGTAACTAGAATATCCTATTGGCTCTTGATGGAAGTTAGTTGTATATTCTAATGCTTTTTTATAATTTATATCTTCTTTACTCATGAGAGTGAGATCCTTTCAAGTCTTATGATTATTTCCTTTAGATAATTTCAGTAGTTATTTTTTCTACTTGTTCTATGATTTTCGTTACTACTTGAGTATTTTTAATTTCTAATTCTTTAGGCTTTTCTATTATAGTTTTTACCAGTTTTTCTATTTCTATTTTTGTAGGTATTTTTTCTAGATTAAATTTTGTATTTAAGTATTGGATTTTTCTATCTATTTCTAGTTCTTGTGCTGTTAAAAAAATCAAAATTCTTTTCTAATTTATCTAAAATCTTATATTGTTTGTTTTGTACTACTTCTATTTGTTCTAATAATTTTATTATAATTTTATCTTGTTGTTGAATTTTTTCACTAAGATTTATTATTAAGTCTATTAAAGTATTATATTGCCTGTCTTCAGAGTGTAGTATATGTTCTCCTTTAGTGAAATTACACTTTAAAATGTTATTTTTATATAATGATCTATACTTTTTCTCTGGGTGTATTTTTAAGTCTAAGTATTCTAGATGTCTTAACGAATCTATTTTTCTACCCTAATGTACTTCTAATTAAATAAATCTTTTTATAGTATTTTATTCTATTAGTAGTATATTCTATATCTAATTTAATGTTATTTATTTCGTTAATAAGGTTATATTTGTATTCTACCAATGAATCGATAAAATATTTATTTTCTATTAATGAGTCTACAATATATTTATCTTCTATTAATGATTTATGTAACTGTTCTTGTGTCCAATTTAAATAATCTATTAATATTTTAAAAGTGTTTCTAAGTTCAAATCTATATTGTACTTCTTCGTTAGCCAATTATATCTTAATCTTATTTTTTTAATATATTCTAGAGGCATATATTTTATCCAAAGTGTATATAGTCAAGTGCCTTTTTATATCTTTTTATGTGTAATTTAGAGAGATTTATTTGTCTTATAGTGTAATCTAATCTTCTATTAAGATATCTTATATTATGTTCTGATTCTTCCGTGTCTAGTTGTTTTTCTAAAATTATTTCTTGCTCTATTCTGCGTTCTATAATAAATAATACGTTTCTATGAATGATTTCTTCGTGAAGCCACTGTGCATATTGTCTATATTTTTTAATTAAAGCTTGCATTTACTATCCTAATAAAATTGCTTCTCTTTTTAAATTTCTATTTATACTATTTATTCTATTATTACACCAATCTATGTCACTATAGTATCCTAGTATTTCCCACCTTATATTATTAATAAATTCTGGATCTAATATGTTATCTAAATCTTTAGTAGTCTTAATAGTATATTTCTTTTCTAAATGTCTTTTCCTTGCTACAACTACTCTTTTGAGATTATATTCTTTATATAAATTTCAATATATAAACCTTATATTTCTAATGATGGATGTTTTTTCATGTATCCCAAAAACTTCTCGCTCTGATACCAAATATATAAGAGTCTTTAAATATATAAGCGTTTAAATATAATAAAGTATAAAGGTTGTAACTGAAATTGGTAGATTTTAAAATAAGCAGATGTAATACAGATGTACTGAATATTTTGCAAATCATACTCAGTACTCCCTCTCTCTTTTAGTTTTATCACGTTTAATTATGATGTAAATACCCTAATTTTCCTGTTTTAATATATATATATATATATAAACATTTTTTTCTATCTTACCCCGTTCATCTCTTCCTCTTAACCGTTATTCTTAAAAAACTTCATCTTTAGCCCACCCCAGATATTCATCTGGCAACAACTTCGTCTTTTTATCAAGCGGACTATCAAGGCCAAGAATCCTAGGAATTTACAGGCTAATCCATAGTCGTTATTTAAAAAATTAATAGGTTAACCATATACTAAGGGTAATCATTTAACACATGTACCGGAATTTACATTAAACTAAAAATTTAAAATAACATGAAAATAATAAAGATAATATGGAAATTAACATATTTTTTGGGGAAATTTTGAGGAGTAAACATCATAAAAACTTACATGATAAACTGATAGAGGTTTCCCTTTCAGGAACCCCGAAAAACTTCTTGAAAACTTAAAAACTTAAGCACACAAACACACTTATTATTATTTCACAAACTTTTTACAATAGAACAATATGGAAAGGTAGTAGGGAGTAAGGATTATTTTTTCTTATTTTTTGGCTACTCACTCTTTTTCCGCTCTCTTCTTCTTTCGCTCTCTCTTTCTCCTCCACTTGCTATCTTTTTATATAGGAAAATAAATTGACTCCACCCTCCTAAACTTGCTACGTGACCTTAATTATTAATGGCTGACAACTTGATAAGATTCCTTTAATAATGCAAGTTGGGTACTCATTGGGCCCCATCGTCACATGCATCATTAAGTTCATCTTGTTGGACTAATAGTACAAACTGACACAATTATTGGACGCGTGTTATGTCAACAGTTTTTTTCTCTTTTGGAGGCTAGTGATAAAGTGACAACACACTCATTTTTACAGGACACTTAGTGAGCATTCCCACCTACTACTTTTAATAATATACATCTTCACCTACTACTTTAACACGTTTCTTCTTCGTATCTTTTTATTCCTCCATAATGATCCTTTGTCTTCTTATTCCATTCATGACACCATGCCATTCTTGACTATTTCTTTCACCACTTTTATCTTTTGTCTTCGTTTTGGCCATATCTTCTTGTCTTTTTTCCTTGTTCTTTTGCATGCCACTTTTCGTCTTCTCTTGCATGCCACTTTCCATCTTATATTGTGACTTGAAAATTTCTTTTTTTTTTCTTGTCTTGTTTTGTAAATTAAATGTCTTGTCTTGTTTTGTTGTTTTTCTTCTTTGTGATTTTAAATGAAGTCTTTGAAAAAATTGGGTAAGTATCTAAGTTGTGTAATGCAATGGTATCAAAACTCATTCCTGAGTCATTATCTTCATAAGGGTCTTGTGAGTTTTAAATATTATTTATCTGTTCATCATCTAATAATGAAGCACTGCGAATATCATCTTCTGAACCATTATTTGGACTGGGAATGTCTTTAATAATATGTTTGTATTGGCTTTTGTCTTGAAATTTTTTTTCTAAAGTTTGTTTGATTATTTTTTCTAATTTTTCATTTTTTCTTAATGAATCTTGTTGAAAATATTTAGGTAGTCTTCTTCGTGAGGAAGATAACTCCTCTTCTACGCTTTTTGGCAAAGTGACAGCCTTTAACAAATTTGATAAGTCTTTACCGGTCACCGTTTGAATCGGACTAGTTGTATCATGCTCCGATACAGTAGAGTTCTTAGCATTCAGAGGGGAATGCACACCCGTCTCATCCATTTTTAAGTGAGATGGAGAACTCATATCTTTGGTATTGTTTGTTCTTGGAACATATTTACGCTGAAAGGTCTCAAGCTGTTTCACGAGTCTCATATTTTCTTGTATAAGGATTTCAATTTTGTTTTGATTCTCTTGAAACCTCTGTCATTTAAAAACAATGATCGCAAAAGATTATTTTATCTGAGTCTTTTTGGATATTATATTGTGGTATTTGGCTTGAGCTTTGTCTGAGAGCTGGAGAAATATAATAATTAGGCCCAAGTATTCCTCTTGCATAGTTTAAACTTCGGTGAAATTATTAAAATCTTTAAAAGGTGGGTTTTTAACCCCATTTATAGAATCAACTACTTCTATCCAAGTTTGAAAAACGCTTTGAGTCTTACCATATATAACGACATAATATTTAAATTTATTGTCTCTATTTTTATCTGAGAAATATTGACATAAAGCATTAGAAACTGCTACAAAATACTTAGTATCTTGTTTGTTGTATGCCATCCATAAATTATCTACTAAACATTATTGAGTCTTGTCTATACTATAGTCTTAAATTTACTCTAAATGATAAATTACACTTAGGGTATGAAATTAAATTGTACTTACCGAAATAGATTCGCTCCATTAAATTGTCTGTTGTATTTAATGGTCTGAAATTTTGTCTTCCTAATAAAGTCTGAGCATAAGTATCTGGCTGGGCAATACCCTTGCCTTTGTCTGCTAGCTTTTGGCCAGTTGGTCGCATGCTTGGTCTCATACTGAAATATAAGTCAGTTAGTCTTTAATGTAATCTACTTAATTTGTCTGCTAGATCATTATATTTTCCTTTAACATACTCAAAAACAATATTATTATATATAGATATTATATCCATAAAATTTAACCATCGTCTTTTACTGCTAGCCTTACTATTTATTTTTTCGTGGAATTTAACTATTGCTTTGCAATCTGTTCTTACTAAGACTTCATTTTTATTTAAAATATATAATTTAAAACTATTAAGTCTATATATTATTGCTAATACGTTGGGGTCTATACTACTCATATTACCTTTTTCTTTATAATTTTCACTTTGGCATGCACAAATTTTTTCTTCATTTTTTGAACTATATTTATTAGGTCGGGATTTTAAAATAGCTCCCCATCCTAATTTACTCCCATCAGTTTGGACTTTTAAATGATCTGATTCTATGGGTATTTGTAGGTCAGATATATTTTTAACTTTATCTTTAATTTGTTGTACTAATTTTATATCTTCTATGTTAAAGTGTTTCTGTCATTTACTACCTGTCTTAGCATACAAATGTCCTGCTATTTTTCCTAAGTCTTGAATAAAGTTTCTAGCATAATTTACTAATCCTAAGAACTTTTGTAGTTCTTTAGTATTATCTAATTTATCTGGCATTTCTAACACTTTTTTAGCTATATGTGGTTGTAATTTTATCTTTCCTTCTCCTAGAGTTACTCCTAAGAAATTTATATGTGTCTTATATAGTTCCATTTTCTTTTTACTTATTATTATTCCATATGTTACGAATAATCTAAATATTGTTTGTAGATGTCCTAAGTGTCCTTGTATGTCTTTGCTAAATATTAAGATATCATCTACATATACTTGTACAAATTCTTATAGTCGCCAAACATCTCATCCATTTTTCTTTGGAATATAAGCGGAGCTATTTTTAGCCCAAAAGGCATAGCTAGCCATTTAAAATGTCCTTCTGGACAAGTAAAAGTTGTCTATTCTATGCTTTCAGGGTGCATTTTAACCTGCCAGTATCCTGACTTACAATCAAATTTACTAAAAATCTTTTTACCTTGTATTCTATTAATTAACTCACTTTTATTGGGTAATTTATATGCTTCTGTTCTAGTATTATCATTTAATCTTTTATAATTTATTACCATGCGAGCTTTTCCTCGCACTTGTTCACTATGGTTTCTAACCATAAAGGCTGCTGATCTATGTATAGATGTAGATCTTCTTATTACTTCTAGTTTTAGTAACTCCTTTATTTGTTTCTTAAATTCTTCCGTATCTTCATTGTTAGCTTCTATTGTTGCAGTTTTTATAGTGTACTCAGAGTTTATTATATCTAGTTTACACATAATTTTATTACTTCTCCAATGTATTAAGGGGTTTTCCCCTATTATTTTCATTTCTTCTAATATTGTTACTATGTTTTCTAAGTCTTTAAGATTTTTTATTTTTCCTATAGTATTTATTCCTTTTTTAAAATTGTAAAATTCTGTTTCTATATTTATTAAGGTATAATCTTTTTCTAAGTCTTCTAGGTATATATTGTCTGAATAATTTTCTTCTTGTTTTTCTTCATATAGGTTGTTTGAACAACTACTGCCCTTATCTTTACAATCGTTACAACATGGAGTTATATTTTTTATTTTATTATCTTTATTTAATTCTTTAGTTGGAATTTTTCTAGTTTGTACTGGAGTATATGTTGTATTCCTAAACATCATTATTCCATCTCTAGAAATTAAACAACTTTCATTATTTTGTATAAGGAATTGTAAACCTAAGACTAAATTAGTTTTAATATTAAGATCTCTTACTAATTTCTGATGCATTTTATATGTAGGTTTATAGAATTCACTACATGTGTTTGTAAAGCTTATTTGCGCTTTTTCTATGTATTGGTCGTATAGATTATAAGTTTCATCCATTTGTATTGCTTGTATAGGTTCCTTAAAATTTTTTAAAGTTGACAACAAATTATGTGGCAATATCTTTTTATTAAGTAGGCAACTAGTGCAACCTGTATCTACTAAAGCTAAAGTTTCTATTTCTATATCTTTTATGTTTATTCTTACTAGTATTTTTATTGTTCCAAATTTTTTATCTTCATTGCATATAAACTAGTATTATTTTCTTCTATATTCATTAATTCACTTTCTTCTATTTGATCTAAATGTATTGTACCTTGTGACTGTGTATTATTCTCGTCTATTTTTTCTTTTTCTTTTTCTAATCTAGTTATTCTTTATTCTAAGTCATTTATTCTTGTTTCTACAAATATTTGTCTTAGATTGGTAACTTCATCTTTTATATGAGCTTGATTTTCATGCTTATCTACTTTTTGTTTTAACTTGTTTTCTATACAACTAATACATGCTTCCATATAACAATTCTTACATTTGGCTCTATTTATTTTACCTGGATACCATTTACATATATTACACTGATTACTATCTATTCCTTTTAATCTTTCAAACTCATGATTGCAGTCTTGATAAATATTCATCATGGTATTTATTAGTATATTATCTAAATCATCATTTCTTTCTATTCCTATTTCATTAATTAAATCATTATTCTCTGAATCAGATGAGTCTGATTGATTTCTTTCTTCTATTATATCCATACTAATAACTGAGTATATACTTTTAGTGTCTGACATATATTCATCTACATTTAATAGGATTTCTTGAAAGTCTTCTATTAATTGAGAATTTCTAGTTTTCATATTATTTCTTTTAGGGCATGTATTTGCTAAGTGCTCTATACTTCCACAAGTATAGCATTCTAACTTATTATTTTTGTAATTTCTATCATTTCTATATTTTCTAACATGTCTATCTCTATTTCAAGATGGTTTTCTAGTTGAAGATTTCTTAAAAAATATTTTTTATTAGGGTCTTTGGTTACATCTGGTTCTTCTTTTATATTTTCTTATTTTACTAGATTCTTTGTCATAACTTTGGGTAGTGTATATCAATGTTTTACAAAAGTTCATTTCATTATTTTGTTTTAACTGCTTTTGTATTTGTATATTAGTACATTTTTCTATTAGCATTTCCATTATGTGATTTATTTTTTGTCCTATAGGTCATAAGAGTGTGGGGTTTTGCACCACTCCTTCTCTTTTATACCATCTTTCTTCTATTTCTCTTCCTAAAGCTCCTGGTAGTTTATTAAATAATTTTTTACCTAATTCTTCATTAAATGTATTTCCACTAATGGTACAATGATAAAAATAATCTTTAAGAAAATTCTTTATGTGCATCCAATTAGATATACTTAATTGTTCTAGTTTAATTACAACATTTCTTTGTAATGCTACTAAGCCACTATTGTCATCTTCTCCTGTTAATAATACATGTATTTTATTTGTAAAATTATATGGGTTTGGTCCTAATTCAATTAAAATTTGAAATTCTTGAGGGTAAGTCTGTTTGTATGATTCCCATACTGTTTTACGAGATTCTCCTAAAAAGATTTCTAAATATCTATACATAGTTTCTGCATCAGTTTCCTGATAATTTTTAATAAAGTCTGCTACTACTATACCTTTCCATGAATCTATTACTGTATTCCACATTTGTGGATCATGTACAACTATATTTAATATTTTTCCTTTATTTCCTCCTTTTTGTAGTCTAATAGGTTCTTATGTAGGCATTCTTTTTCCTACTGGTCTAATATTAGCTTTTATTTCTTGATCAAGTCTTATCCACGGTTTTCTAGGCAGATTACCTGTAGTATAGTTAATATTCGGGGCTGCACTAGTTCTTTGGAAAGGACTAGCACTATGTGAACTAGTTGCTTTTTCCATTAGTTCTGTATAACTAATTATGGATAATGTGCCTTCTTCTCTATTGTCTTCTAGTTCATCCATTCTATATGGTAAATTATCATCTCTTTCTTGACATATTCTAAAATGTTCTATTGTTTCCATTATATCCAGTTTACCCTTTTTACATCCTCTACACTTAAAAAACTATCATATTATTCTCTTGGTATAGTCTTTTTGCTTCTTCTATGGCTTTTTCTACTTCGTACCCTTCTAAGCCTATAGTAATAAGGGTGTTGTTGGGTTAGAAATCTTACTGTGATTATTTACGTGAATAGATTGCATTAATTTGAAAGCTCAACGAAAGGGGAAGACTCAAGTCCAGAGTAATTATTTGATTGTTTAAGGTAAGTGGATTTCTAAACCCTTGTTAAGTGTATAAAATAATGTATTTTCTTGTGGTATGTGTTGGGGAGTAATAGGACTTGGTGATGGGTTGACTTGTCCATATTGAATAATTAAATGATGAAAAAGGGGTGATAAAAAGCAATGTGATTAATTGTTGGTGTGTGATGTGTTGAGAATGACTTGAAAGACTTATTGACTCATTGTTGATGTTGTATCACGATTGTGTTGTTGTGAATTATGCATTATTATGAAAGTTGTCATCTCCTCATTATTTATCTGAACATGTCATTTGCATTGGTTCGAGACATGGTTGTGATAAGTGTTATGCGAATTAAAAAATAATAGAAAATTAAAGAGGATGCACCATTTCGAGGGACGTGTCGTGCGCCGTGACGATTACTATTATCAAGGGACGTGTCGAACGCCGCGATGGATTCTATTATCGAGGGACATATCGGACGCCCCAATGGATTTTATTATCGAGGGTTGTGTTGCACACCATGACGGATGCATGGACAGATATGTCCCCTATAGGTCTCGGACTGAGAAATAGCAGGTGTGTATTGTTAGGTCAGACATGCATCACTATACTTGACATTGCATTTCATTGCATTGCATATCTTTATCATTGGTGAACTTGATCTTTTGTGTTGTTGATCTTATGAATACCTTTCTGTGGAACTTGTGATTGATGAATATTGAGTTTGTTGTTGAGGATATGTAATTATTTGAGTGTTGTTGTTGAGTTGTGGGCTATGTAAATTGTGAACTGTTAGTTTGGGCTGGTTTTATGCAGGTTGTAGTTGTGGAGGTTCAGTTGGGGTGGTAGGAGTACCCGTATTCTATTCTTTTAGCTTGTGTTTAGAAGTTTACTTACTGAGTACCGTGTGGTTTGGTACTCACCCCTTGCTTCTATAATTTTTTATAGGTCACGAGCCTGGATCTTCGTGATACCTTCTATTCTCTTCTTTTCTGAGGCTTCCTATGGAGATTTCTTAGGTTGTTTTCGTCTTCTCAGCGAACTTTCTTACTCCTATTTATGATTTTGTTTTACTTGAGAGACAACGTCGTTTGAGACTTGTGTATTTTCTTTCAAATCTAGTATTTACATTAGAGGCTCATACACATGACAACTAGGTTTTGGAAATTTAATTTAAATTAACTTGTTATCTGTATTAGTAATTGTTATTACACTCCTATTTTTATTTTATTTCTGCAATTTATCGAAATGTTTGGATTGTATGCTGACTTGTCTTAGTGGGATAAGACGAGTGTTATTACATCCATTTTTGGGTTGTGAAATAGGTAGCCAATTTAAGCTAGAGTTCATTTAGAATAGCTTCTAAATCTTGATTCAAATTTAGTTGAGAAAAACTTTCAACCCTATGAATCCTTCACGTGAGAATAACCTTTCACAACAATAACATCGATGCTTTACTAGCAAAACAACCTCAAATCATTCATATCAATTCCATAGAAAGGACATATATATCTTCACAAATTTATAATTTATAGTTCATAAACATAATCATTTGCTCATAGTCTAAAATTCATCGGGTAAGCATGGGTTCATATGAATTTAACTAAAAACATGTACTCTCTCCGTTTCAAAAAGAGTGGCCTGATTTGACTTGACATAGAGTTTAAGAAATTAAAGAAGACTTTTGAATCTTGTGGTCCTAAATTAAAGTTATGCCAAATGTACAAAATTGCTCTTAATCCTGTGGTCTTAAACATACCACGTGAAAAGCTAAAAGTAAAATATTACTAAAAAAGGAAAGAGATCATTCTTATTGAAACAAATTAAAAAGGAAAGGAGGTCTTTCTTTTTTAAACAGAGGGAGTAATTAC
The DNA here is from genome assembly GCA_037074985.1 of Solanum bulbocastanum. NCBI lineage: Eukaryota > Viridiplantae > Streptophyta > Magnoliopsida > Solanales > Solanaceae > Solanum > Solanum bulbocastanum. The sequence continues at coordinate 27,949,127 of CM073602.1, forward strand.
TTCAATTCATGCATAAATAGATGCAGAACACTCAATTTGATCAAGATTGAAAAGAATCCATGAAAATTGAATAAAACTCTAACTTTGATTGGGTATTGTAGCTTTGTAAAACTGGAGAATTTAAGAACCCTATGGGGGAAAGGAGAATTTAAAGGACTAACATACCTTGATTCTGTAGGCCCAAGAAAATGGTGAATTTGGAGACTTGAATGGAACCCTAGCTCTTTCGCTTTTTCCTTAGACTTGAGAAAATTTGAGAGGATGAATTTAGTCAAGTTTTGGAAATTTAGGAGAATGAATTCAAATAGGTAATTTAAGGGTTTAAAACGCTTATATAGGGCCTAGGGTAGATGCTAAAATGACGTAGTATTGCGTTAAAATGATTAGGAAAAGACCCAAAAGCTCCTTTAAAATAACTGATGAGCCTCATCTATGGTTTGGACCTATGATCCGTTGGTACTTTTATGGACCGTACTAGTCAACAATAGATAGTCTATTGGGACCTTAAAATTCCCCCATCTTTGACGGATTCCATGTACGGATAGTAGGTCTTCCTACAGTCTATATATGCAATCCATAGAGCCCAACTTTCACCCTCAAAATTTCAGTAAGTCTGGGACTCACCTACGAAACCTATCTATGGCTCGTACAAAGGTTGACAGACCGTTCTAGTGAACCGTAAAAAGTTTACTGGGACTTTTTTGAAAAAATATTTTCCCACTACCTACAGTTTCCATTTACGGCCCATAGAAGCTTTTACGATTCATAGATAGGACCTGTAGATATAGACACCAGTCCAAATCTTCATTTTTCCTTTTTTTCCAAATCTGAGGTGTTACAATATTTTCCCCTTGGGAACATTCGTCCTCGATAGAAATTCAAGTATCATAAGGAGGGTAGGAAAAAGATCTAACGTCCCAACATGAATGCAATTACATAAATGCAAATATCCAAGGAGGAAAATCAACTCCAAGCTAAAGCATATATGTAACATAATTTCATAAGGCATGTATGCAACTCATACTCAAATGCACATAAACATGGAGAAATCAATCAATTTAACTCATTTTTTCTAAAGAAAGTTTTCATGAGCATGCATGCATGAGAAATCATGGAAATAACTAAGACACATGAATCAGAAGAAGGAACCATAAGGAAATAAATACCTTAAGCTAGAGTAGGGATGAAAGGAAATATATGAGGATATAGGGACATCATGTCGGCCTCGGCCTCCCAAGTAGCACCCTCAACTAACTGATTCCTCCAAAAAACCTTCACAGAAGCAACTTCTTTGTTTCTCAACTTCCGTACTTGCCGATCTAAAATCTCAATCGAAACTTCTTCATAAGAAAGACTATCATTTATACCAAGGCTCTCCAATGGTACTATAAATGTTGGATCACCAACACATTTCTTCAACAAGGAGACATGAAAAACCAGATGTACCGATGCTAAGTCATTAGGCAAATCAAGTTCATAAGCAACTTTACCAATACGCCTCAAAAACTAATATGAGCCCACATAACGAGGATGTAACACCTCGAAAACTAGTAGGCTAAACTAGAGCTTGACGTGAGGGTTAGATTCGTGAATTTAACTTCCTGTACTTAGAATGAAGGGTTTAGGATTAAAACGTCAAGGTACGACTCCCCAAGGACCAACCAAGGATCCTCTTCAAGGACCCTAGCAAACCATCTCAAAACTTTGCCCAAAACAGTGAAAAAACAAGCCACAGAACTCCATCCACATTTGACCAGCACAGACCGTGGGTGGACCCACAGCCCGTCAGCATGGTCTCGTGGGTGAGGCAGTGTTGTTCCTTAAGTCGGTTAGTGAAGAGGCATAGGGAACTTCCTAGAATTAATTAGTTATTAAGTGGTTTCATTTTAATAGTGTTTAGACCACCTTCAAAAGGACATTAGACCCTTAATTAAGTCATCCTAATCATTATTTCTAAATCCCCAAAAGAAACCCAATTCACTCTCAAAAATCCTTTCTCTAGAAAGAAGAAAAAGAGGGTCAAGCTAGGTCAAGACTCTATTGTTTCAAGCTTGCTAGGCTTTGTAATCAAGGTATGATGGCTTATTCATTCATGAACTCCTTTCATCCATGAATCCCCTATGTTTTCTCTAATTATGAAGATGAATCCCTAATTCTAATTAGGGTTCCTTCCTACATTGTGGGTATTGCTGCATGTTGATCCAATTGAGTGGGTAATGATTGTTTATGATGTAATTACAAGTTTTTAGTATCATTATACATGTATTCCATTTACCTAAGATTCTAAGGTGAAATTGATATAGTTTGGTTTTATGCCATGAAAGAGGAAATTGAGGGCTTAGATATGATCTTCTAAAATTGATGAATAACTTTATGAATTGGTTGAGATTACATCACCTAAGTATGAATTGCTTAAAAGTAAAGCTTGTAGACATGAATTGATTAGATTAAGGCTTATATAATGAATCATGACTAGTAGTGTTGAGATTGAGTTTATATGATGATATATGACTATAATTGCTTAAGAATGAAACATGTGGTTAGATTGTCTTGAGAATTAGGCATATATGATGACCATGTGAAGTATTGCTTAAGAGTAAGGCTTATAGTATGAATCTGATTCCTAAGGCTTGAGGGTAAAAATCTAATATGAATGAACTAGGAATGTTAAGGCTTTGAGAGTGAGGCCATTATGTATGTTGATTATGTATATGGTATTATTGTGGAAGGACTTAGCCCATATGACCTATATTATGATTACATGAGATCATGCATGTAGTGATGTGATTAATTGAATTTTAATTATATCCATGTCTAATGTAGTCATTCTAGATGTGTTGATTTGATATGAGCTTTGACCCTTGAAAGGGCAATATATGATATTATGCATGTTTTATGAAGTTTATGTACATGCTTTAAGAACACTTTGGGGGTAAAGTGATTATGACTATGATGATCTTGTGTGTATTGTTGAAAGGATATTCTCATTTACACACCTATGTATGATTATGATGATGTTGTTGTGTTGATTGAAAGACTATTCTCATGAACACACAATGAACATAATGCGAAAGGTTTTCTCACAATATGATAATTCTAAGGTTGAAAGGCAATTCTCACCTATTGAATCTATATGAAGACATGGACGGTGAAAGGTTATTCTCTCGCATGATCTATAAGCTATCCTACGAATTATGTTGGATTGAATGTCAAGGCATTCTTCGATGAATATGAATCAAGTTACGACTTAGTATGTATTCCGTGGGAATTATGCTTAGAACTGAATGGATATTGAATATGAGATCGAAGCTCCCCCGCTAGAAAGGGCGGGTTTCTAGAAAGTATTTCTTGAGATGGAAGCTCCCCTGCAGAAAGGGCGAGTTTCTAGTAGCAATCTCCTTATCCCATAAACTACATGCCCCCGTAGGTTATTTAGATATTGGATCCACCTAAAGCTAGTATGATGATGGTCTTACCTTAGGCAAGTAAGACAACCCTTTTCGATGTGGTAACACCGGATTCCATGTAAGCTCACATGGTCTATGTCGGTTAAGGCTAATTCCCAAAAGTTCAAGTCTAGTATGAACTATGGTCACTCAAGTAACTTTACTTAGCATGAGTGAGATTTATGGGGTCTTATTCATGTATTGCACAAGTATGCTTTGAGGGTATTTATTGTATGTTCTTCCTATGTTATGATGATCTATATGTTGAATATGCTTATGGTGTATGTTTAGTTTGGATTGTAGCTTGAAAGGCCTTTCCAATACATGTGTGACTAAAGGTGAATGTTCCCCTGTCTATGAGAAATAAGCTAAGGATGAGATCAAAAGGAAATAAAGGTAAACATGGACCTAAAGTGACTTGCTTAGCATGGGTGGGATTATGGGGCCTTATCCATGTATTGCACAAGCTTGCCTTGATGTGACTTATGAATATTTTCTTATGTCATGTTTAACTAGATACATTGATTATGTCTGTAATTATGTTGTTATCTCTCATGCTTATAGCCTATGTCTTATGATGATGTCTCTTATGTTTATGACTTATGTTATTGTTTCTTATGATTATGGTGTATGTCTAATGTTGACTAATGCCTCTTATATGCTTATGTTGATGATTTATGTTAGCCATCATATTTAGTACATTATTGTACTAACACATACTTTTGCCTACATTCTTATAAAATGTAGGGTTCGGCAATATTGACTTTCATCCTCGTGGCTAGGTTTATAGTCCATTAAAAATAGAAGTTTTGGTGAGTCCTCATAGCATTCGAGGGCTTGTCCACCATGTCCTTTATATTTCATTTTATGTTTAGGGTTATTGTATGGGTTGCGTCCCAAAGACATTTCATGTATTAGATGGTTTGAGACAATGTTAAAGACTTTCACTTCGTTTTATGAGACTTCGATTGTATTGAAAAATATTTTAAATTACCGTGCTTTTCTATTATCTTATGTTATGATATCCTAAGGGGCTTGTATAAGACCCCTTTGGGGTTGAATACGTCTTGTTACATCTAGGGTGTACCCCTGGGTCGTGACAGAAGACTAAGCTTCCCTTTCTTCCCAAATCTCATTACACCCTTCATGGGTGAAATTTTCAAATAGACCCAATCATCTACATCAAATTCAAGATCTTTTCTCCTAACATTAGCATAGGACTTTTGTTGACTTTGAGCTATTGTAAACCTCTCTCTAATAACCCGAACTTTCTTCATAGCCTCATGTACCAACTCGAGACCTATCAAAGCAACCTTGCCAACTTCAAACCAACCAATAGGATATGTACACCTCCTACCATAAAGAGCCTCAAATGGAGCCATAACAATGCTTGAATGACAGTTATTATTATATGCAAACTCAATCAAAGGCAAATGCTCATCCCAATTACCCTTGAAGTCAATCACATAAGCTCTCAACATATCTTTCAAATTTTGAACAGTACACTTCACTTACTCATCGGTTTTAGGATTAAAGGTCGTACTAAGCTAAATACGAGTACCAAGCCCTTTTGGGAAATATTTCCAAAATTGAGAGGTGAAATGGGTACCACGATCAGAGATAATAGATAGAGGCACTCCATGTAACTTAACCATCTCTTTCAAATACAACTTAACGAGTCATGTAACAATTAATGAAGTCCATATTCAAATATTCCCACTTCAAAGTAGGAATACTAATATCTTGGGACAAACCTCCCGACTTTTGATGCTTGACTTTCACTTGTTGATAATAGGGACACTTAGCATCAAATGCCGCAATATTCTTCTTCATCACATTCTACCAATAGACCTCTCGTAAGTCATGGTACATCTTGGTGGCTCCTGGGTCAATGGAATATCAAGAACTATTGGCTTCTGATAAGATTTGCTCTCTCAAGTCATCTACATTGGGAACACATAGACAACCTTGATATCAAAGGACTCCATCTTCCCCTTGGGAGAAAGCCTCAACGGACTTTTTAAGTACCACTTTCTTCAACTCAATTAGAATTGGATCAAGACTCTGCCTTGCTTTTATATCCGACACAAAAGACGATTCTGAATCATTATGAACCGTAACACCACCTTTGGTGGAGTCAACCAACCGAACACCCAATCAGGTCAATCTATGAACATTACGAACCAACTCATTTTTATCTTGTTCCACATGGGTAACACTACCCAATGATAGCCGAATAAGAGCATCCGCCACTATATTCTCTTTGTCGAGGTTGATAGAGGACACTCATTTCATAATCTTTTAGTAATTTAAGCCACCTCATTTGGCAAAGATTTAGATCATTTTTCTTATACACATATTGAAAACTCTTGTAGTCGGTGTAGACATCAACATGGACACCATATAAGTAATGCCTCCAAATCTTTAAAGCAAACACAACTGCCTCTAGTTCCAAATCATGAGTAGGATAGTTCTTTCCATAAATTTGAAGTTGCCTTCAAGTATAGGCAATGAACTTCCCATTTTGCATAAGGACACATCCTAACCCAATTCTTGAGGCGTCACAATAAAAAATAATCATATCTGACCCTTCTCATAAAGTCAACACTAGAGCGGAGGTAAGTCTATCTTTCAATTCCTGAAAAGTTTTTTCACAAGCTTCCGACCATATTAACTTTCTTTTGGGTCAATACAATCAATGGAAAGGCAATCTATGTAAACCCTTCCATAAACCTTTTATAGTAACCAGCCAAACCCAAAAACTTCTAATATCCGAAGGGAATAGAGGTCTAGGCCAACTCTTAACCGCATCCATCTTCTTAGGATCTACCTCAATACCCTTGTTGGAGACAACGTGACTGAGAAAATCCATAGATCTCAACCAAAACTCGCATTTACTAAAGTTTTCAAAGAGTTGTTGGTCCTTGAGGACTTGCAACACAATCCTTAATTGATAGTTATGCTCATCTTCACTCCTTGAGTAAATCAAGATATTATCAATAAAAACAATCACAAACATATCAAGGTATTTTCTAAACACCCTATTCATCAAATCTATAAATGCGGTCGGAGCATTAATCAACCCGAATGACATTACCAAAAACTCATAGGGACCATGCCAAGTCTGAAAAGCCATCTTTGGAATGTCATCCTCCTTCACCCTCAGTTGGTGATAACCCGAGTGGAGGTCAATCTTAGAAAAGGAATTTGCTCTTTGTAGCTAGTTGAATAAATTATCAATCCTCGTAAGATGTTACTTGTTCTAAATAGTGACTTTGTTCAACTAACAGTAATCAATACACATACAAAGGGAACCATCCTTTTATGAACAAACAAGACTGGAGCACACCATGGAGAGGTACGCGCTCGGATGAAACCCTTATCTAATAGATCTTTCAATTTCTCTTTCAATTCCTTAAATTTTGTTGGAGTCATTCAGTAAGGAGGAATATAGATAGGTTACGTATCTAGGAGAAGGTCAATTCCAAGTCTATTTCCCTTATGGGAGGAACACCAGGTAGATCATCGAGAAACACTTCAAGAAACTCATTAACAATAGGGACTAACTCAAGAGTAGGGGTTTTGGAATCTGTACGCCTAACCCAAACTAGATGGTATATGCAACCCTTAGCAATCCTCTTTCTAGCTTTAAGACAAGAAACAAATTTACCCTTAGGCATACAATTTCCCCATTTCCACTTTAGGATGGGTTCATTTGGAAAGTCAAACTTGACCAATCGGGTTCTACAATCCATAGAAGCATAACAAGAATGTAGTCAATCCATAACAAGAATTACATCAAAGTATAACATATCAAGCTCTACAAGATCAACATGAGTGACTCTACGAGATAAGGATATGGGAAAATTTCAATAGACTCTCTTAGCCACAATAGATTCAACAATAGGAGTAGAGATTGAAAAAGGATTTAACAACACATCCGAAGAGATAGCAAACATCATATCCACATATGACATCACTAAAGAGAAGGTAGACCGGGATCAAGCAAGGCATAAGCATCAAGACAAAACAGTTTCAACATACCGATAACTATATCGGAAAACCCTCTTGCTCATGATAAGTTTGAAGTGCATAAAATATGTTTGCTTCTAACTTTCACTAGAACCTGACGACGAAGGATAAGGTTGAGCCTATCGACGATTATCTCCTTTATCCTTAACAACTAAAGGAAAGTTCCTTGTCTTATGATCTATCTTGCCACAACCAAAACATGGATTGGTACTGACTAGACATTTAGCCTCATGCTTTTTTCACATCTAGCACAAGTAGATAATGAAGATCTACCACCATTTCCTCTCTGAGACTTAAGGTTAGACACCCTATCTTTGTTGAATTTAGGAGGTGGAGCATTGGAGGAACCTTGATCAGAAAACCTTTGTCAGAACTTAGAACAACCATGTCCATCGGACCTTGAATGTGAAAAATCACCATCACCAGTCCTTGCCTTCTTTTCCTCCCTAGATCTTTCCTTAAGTTTCTCATATTCTATTTGTTGAGAAAGAACTATTAGACAATAAATGTCCATATCATTTATGAGCATGGCGGTACGACATTTTTTAACCACAATCTCAGACACTTCCAAAACAAACTTACTTATCCTTGCCCTAGGATCAAAAACCATAGTAGAAGCATATCTAGATAATTGCATGAACTTCAAGGGCTACTCTTTCACACTCATATTTCCTTGAAGAAGGTTGATGAATTCAAGTACCTTTGTCTTCCTCATCTCAAGGGGAAAGAACTTATCAAGGAAAGCAACCTTAAACTTTCCCCAATCAAAAGGACCTTCATCAGCAACCCTCTCTTCCTTTTATTGGTTGAACCAAACTTGAGCAACACCCTTAAGTTGATAAGCGACTAATTTTGCCTTTTCCACCAGCGTTACTCCTATGATCATCAACACCTTATACACCTCATCAATGAAATCTTTAGGATTTTCCTCAACCTTGGAACCATGAAAATCTGAAAGATTTATTTTAGTGAACTTCCTCACTCTAGACCCACATTTGGGTTCACGGGGAGCACAAACTCCCTTGTAATGACCTTCATGTCTTTTCTATATTTATGCCTCTTTTTTGTCATTTAGAGCTTTCCTGTAGTGACCCCAAGTCATTATGATTTGCTGGGACTGATAGTTCGGCCACCTGGGCGTTCATTTGGTTTTTATGCAAGTTTTAGTATTTTAGGAGCTTTTGAACCTTGAACAATAACTTTTTATCAGAAGTTTAGGAAGATGACCTCAGAATTTTATTCTAATAATTCCATCAGCTCCAAAAGGGTCATTATAGTCTAGTATCGTGGTTGGCATGACTCTTGAGGTTTTAAGTGTGAGTCTGTGCGATTAGGTGTTTTAACTTTAAAGTGTAAGCCTAAGTTTTACTTTAGTCAACATTCTGAGTAAATACACTCGAATAATAATTCTATCAGCATGGTTAGCTACAGAATATTGAGTTTGGTCTAGATTGACCCTTCATTCATATCACGAGGATTCTGAGCTAATCCCGAGCCCCTTTGTAGATTTTGACTTAAAATAGTGGTTGGGTGTGGGACTCACTTTTTGTCAAGATGACCTCGTATGGAAATTTTGATTGCGCCATTGAGTCTGGTTTATCGAATTCAGTGTGGTTGCATATCTCGTTTTTGTACACCGGGCCCTGAACGAGTTCGAAACACCCCGTCGGAGTTTTTAAGTTTCCCAAAAAATGTTGAACTCTGGTGCATATATAGTTGAAATATCAATTCATTTGGAAACTTCAAAAGCCCATATCTCTCTCATTTGATGGCCAAATAAGGTGATTCAAAGTGTGAAAGCTTTTTTTTGGAGGTGGCTTTGTTGTATAGTGATCAAAAGTTGTCAGGTGCACATCGTTCTAGCTTGGTTTTTGGTGATTCATAGTCCCATGTATAGAGAATTATGGAGGCTACATCTTAGAGTGTTCAAGGAGTGCTGGACATTCATCAATTTTGCATGGCAGCATTCAAAGGCTATTCAAAAAGAAAAAGCTCCGGTGAAGTGATTTGGAACATGCGCAGTCGACCTAACGTTAGGCTACGACTTCCTTTCTATCTAGATTGAGCTTTAATGTGTGAATTCATGTTGATTAGTGTGAATTGGGGTCGGGGACCTAGTATTCTTACCTCTCTTCGTAGATATCATGTTTTAGTTTTTATCGATATTATTTCGGGCATAATACCTTGATAATTGGGTGGTTAGGGTTTGTGTATGCTATGTGAATTGAATTTACTTGCTTTATAATTCTTATCTAGCCTTATCCTAGGATAGACCAGTGTAGCCTTAGACTTGAGTTTGATAGTATGAGCCTTAGTTTAGGTGAATTTGTGGCTTATTAGATCTTTTATCCTCTCTCTCTCCCTATTTCTGTGGTTCCGAGGTGTTACCGGAGGTTTATGCTATTGCGACGATTGGAGATTGACTTCTACTAGGTTGGGAGCCTTCTATTGATACCTTTGGGTGGGAGGCGTCCCACAATGACTTGACTTGACATGGGATGCTCCTGGGAATTGAACACACCCTTGGAACTCTTGTTAGTTAGGTTATGAGTTGGTTTGTTGCAGTGATAATTTACGATTTGAGGCCGTTATTTCCAGTTTGAGGCTGATATTTTATGGTTTGAGACCGTTATTCCCAACTTGAGACTAATGTTTTGGGTTTGAGGCCCAGATTCTATCACCTTGGGTTCGAGGCTCAGATTCTATCATTTTGGGTTCAAGGCCTAAATTCTACCACTTTAGGTTTAAGGCCTAGATCCTATCACTATGGGTTCAAGGCTCGGTTGACTTCTTTTGGATTTGGAGTTGAGTGTCTTATTCTTGTAGTCTTAGATATTCTTTGTACCTTTCGGGCTTATGGGGGTCCGTTCAGATTTTATTTTAACTTGCACATGAGTGTACCTTTTGAGCTTATGGAGATCAGTTAGGTTTAGTTTATCTATACTTAGATTTACTTTAGATATGCCCATGTGCTTCTTTTCATATCCCTTTGACCTCTATTTCTGTCAAGATTCTATCTTTTCAGGTTGTTTTTACCTTTCTATCTCGGTCGTCCTATTTACTAGTACCTTGTTTTGGTACTTATGCTACACTCTGCATCTTTTCGTGATGCAGGTCCTGGTACCAGCTACCAACGGTGATCGTTCGTGCCGTCTCCTACAGCTTGTGGATATCGGAGATGAAGGTAAGCACTTGGCTTTTTGGATCAACCTGTCTCCTTCTGTACTTATGTTAGCTTGTCTTTTTCCTTCTAGATGACTTATTGTGGCCCACTTTTGGGACTTGTATTTATCTTATTAGAAAACTTTGTACTCGTGACTTCCAGGTTCTAGGAGGGTTTCTTTGTATATAGTTTTTTGTTTGCTTCCTATTTTTCTCTTTTCTTATTGTTAGCATTATTTTCTCTTTAGTTCTACCCTTATACTCACTATTTCTTGTTCTAGGTATGGGTCGGCTTACCTACTGGTGGGCTTTAGTAGGTGTCATCATGACTCGAAAAGTCAAGTCGTGACATCCCTATTGGCTCGAGCCGTCATGGCTTGAGCCAACACTTGTAAAATAGCCTTAAACTCCGCATTGGTCACTTGTTCGGTCAAAGGGCAGGCTGGAACTTGAGGAGCTTCCTGTTCCACATTCTCATTCACATTCCTCCATGTGCTCTTCAAGGGGCAATATCCTGAAAAACGTCGAATAAGGATTAAAAGAGAGATATATAGAGTTACACAATATCACACAACTTTATGTAATGAAAGAAGTGAAGTTTCCTAACATCTTATAGCTTCTCATTCATAAATGTGGCGTGTTTCACACTCATGAACAAGACTTTACTCGACGTGGCTTAGAGACTTCCTATGACATTTCTAAACCTTGTGCTCTAAATACCAAGTTTGTCATGATCCAAAGTATACCCTAGGCGTAACAAGGCATATAGGACCCCGAGAGGCCATACACAAGCCATTAGCATACATCATACAAGATAATGAAATTTAAAGAATTCAAAAGACAGTCTTATATTATAAAGAGTTTGACAAAAGCGAAAGTCTAATATAAGTCTCAAGCATCAGTACATCATAAGAAAAGTGATTGAGACGTAATTCATATATCACATACAACTCTAAAATGAAAATGACTTAAAGTAGTAAATAAGTCTCGGTCCTCGAAACATGAGGACTCACAAAACTTCAACCGAAACAACCAAGGGATGTCTAGTCACGAGAGTGTGAAATATGAGTGTCAGACCCTATATTAATGAAAAAATGTTGACACAAGTATGCATTAGTACATAGAATGTACTAAGTATAATAGCAATGCATAAGAGTTATGAAATCATGCGAAAAGGGATTTACATGACATGCAGTGATCAAGCTAAATCATAAAATAACATGTTAGAAAACATACTCCATAATCATGGTCAATGCAAGCTAAACAACTTTAGAACACATGTGAGATACTTTTAGAAAGTAACCTTAATTTGTTATTGTGAGAAGTTTGCCATTAACCGACATAGACCATGTGAGCTATAACATGGAATCCGGTGTCTATCCCACACCGAAAAGAGATGTCCTTACTTTTCAAGGTAAGAACCATAAACTTGAGTTAAAGTAGATACATTTGCTAATGTCTATCTAAGACAAACCTATGGTGGCACATGGTTATGGGACATGGGTAATCGCTACTAGTCCACTTGGTGCTAAGCATGAATCCCACGGAATAGAAATTAATCATATTCATCTTATTATCCATGAAAAGGAAAAACTAAGTAGTCAATCCAAGCTAGAGTTCATTTAGAATAACTCGTAAATCTTGATTTAAATTTAGTTGAGAAATCATTTCAACCCTATGAATACTTCATGTGAGAATAACCTTTCACAACAACAAAATCGATGCTTTACTCTCAAAGCAACCTCAAATTATTCATATCAATTCCATAAAAAGGACATGAATATCTTCATAAATTCATAATTCATAGTTCATAAACATAATCATGTGCTCATAGTCTCAAATTCATGGGGTAAGCATGGGTTCATATGAATTTAACTAAAAACTTGTAATAACTTCAATTCATGCATAAATAGATGGAAAATACTCAATTTGATCAATATTGAAAAGAACCCATGAATAATGAATAAAATTCTAACTTTGATTAGATAATCTAGCTTTGTAAAATTCGAGAATTTAAGAACTCTATGGAGGAAAGGAATTCATAGGTGAATACTAAAATACCTTCATTCTCTAAGATCAAGAAAATAGTGAATTTGGACACTTGAATGGGACCCTAGCTCTTCCTCTCCTTCCTTAGACTTGAGAGAAATTGGGAGGATGAATTTGGTCAAGTTTTGAAAATTTAGGAGAATTAGTTGAAATGGGTAATTTAAGGGTTTAAAACGTTTATATAGGGCCTAGGGTAGAAGGTAAAACAACATAGTATAGGGTTAAAATAATTAGGAAAAGACCCAAAAGCCCATTTAAATGATTGACAGGCCTCATCTATGCTTTGGACCTAAGGTCCATACCGTACTGGTCAACCGTAGATAGGCTACTAGACTTTAAAATTCCCCTATCTTTGATGAATCTCATGTAAGGTTCATAGATCTTCCTACGGTCCGTACATGCCATCTATAGAACCCAACTTTAACCCTCAAAATTTCACTAAGTCTAGGACTCACCTACGAACCTATTTACGACTCGTACAAAGATTGACGAACTGTTCTAGTGAATCATAAAAAAGGAACTGGGATTTTTTTGAAAAAAAATATTTTTTCACTACCTCATCTACGACTCGTAAAAGATTTTACAATTCGTAGATGTGACCTGTAGACACAGACACCAATTTAAATCTATATTTTTTCTTCTTTTCCAAATCCAACGGCTTACGGATTGAGTTTTAAAGTAATATAATACAAAATAAAATAAAATTTCAATTATAAATGATTGACGGGATATCAAATTAAAATTTTCAATGCCAAATGGATACATATAATGAACCTTTGCCCTACTTTTCATATATAGTTTATCCTGATCATATTTCTCCTGAGATAAAAGAAAAGATTGGTAATTTGTCTTTTCAGAGCTATCGCTCCAACTAAAAAATTAGCAATACTAATCAAAATTTAAATAAAAGATTGACGATACAAAACTATGTTAATATATATGTATTATAGTTATTTTTTGTCATCTAAAATAAAAAATATATTTACTCAAACATTTTTTACTCAAAAAATTGAAATCTTCGTGGCAACTTGAACACTCATTTTTGGTAACAAAGTAGGAAATCACTCATAGTGCAACCTTATATATATATATATATATATATATTATCCACTGCTAGTCACATCTTCTATTACATATAAAATTACTTCACCGAGTTAATTAATTTGTTGTCTCTTAAGTCTGATTTTTGATTCCTCTGTTTGCTTGAGGCGTTGAATCACTTTAAGTATGGAATTAATCTGGTAATTGATTTTAATTTCTTATAAAAAAAAATTATATTTCACATGTTATTTGTGCATTCATTAAAATAATTACTCTATGTGTATCTTTGTATCGATCTTGAACATCGGTATCTAGTCGGAGGAAGGGGTGTATATTTCATCGAGATTATCAATTTGTTGTCTCTCAAGTGTGATTTTTGATTCCTCTGTTTTCTTGAGGCGTTGAATCATTAGATATTAATCTTGTAATTGATTTTCATTTCTTATAAAAAAGTTTTATTTCGAATGTTATTTGTGCATTCATTAAATTAATTACTCTATATGTATCTTTCTGTCGATCTTAAACATCGGTACCTAGTAAGATGAAGAGTTGTATATCTCTAATTTTTGAATTTAAAATATTCTTAAGTTTGAAATTTTTGTACTCATGTTCTAAAGTTTTTTTAAAATATCAAGTGTATGGGATTTAATCAAATTTAAAAGGTGATGTATTTTTTATGTGTATATATTTTTTGCTTAAGTATATACAGTTGAGAAAAGTAGAAAAATGTTGATTTTTTGATGAGTCAACATATTATATACTTTAGATTTTTGTAGAGATTGACTTTTAGTTGTAATTATGGATCCTACAAAATTATCTTCAGTAAGATCGCCCATTTTTTTTATAATCTTTAATTAGAGACATATGAGGCGTTTTGGGGGAAATATTATATAACTAATTATTCATGGGTTGAAGATTTGGGAATAAAGAATGTATTGATAATAAAAGTGTTTTATCTATTCATAAATGTATTCGCTGTGACCATAAAATATATAAGTCAATGAATGAGAATATAATAAGCATTGTCCATACATTCAATGTTGCATTTTCATATTTTTGGATATTACATATTTCTTTTCCATCTCTCTTATTTTTCATTTTTTTTCATTTTTCTTTTAGTTTTTTTTTTTTTTTTGAGATTATTTTTTACTCTCAGTTGCCTCCTCTCCCAGGCCTCAACTGAATTTGCATCTTGTGCGACTGATAACAATAATAATTACTCAATTAATATAATTTTACTATTTAATATGTATTATTAAACTATTTTGTTCATTTAAGATTATCTACATCAATAATAATTATAATATATGCTTAAAGTTTTATGTATTTTTTGTATGTATCAATGGTGGTAGTGGTAAGGAAATAGAGTAGTTCTGTGAATTCAAATTACTAACTAGTAGCCCATACAATAAAATAATAATCACTACCACTTCTCAATTACAACTGATTACTATATCTCCCTCAATCTCTCCTACCCTAATAGACCTCCACCAGAATAATTCTTCTCCACCTTATGCTTGAATCTAAAATCTAATATTATCATAATATTCTCTCGTTATACTTTTTGAATATATGTTTGTTGGTAAAATGTAATGTAGCAGTCTATGAAGTTGGTGAAGTTATGCGAAGTTGGTGAAGTTATGCAAATTAAGGCTAGTATCTTAGGAGAAACAAAACAGATTATGTATTATTTTCTAATTTGTTTAACTCTTGATTTAATGAATTAGCTTATATAATTTTCATAATATAAGTGTTTTTGAATTTTAGTGTTCCTGTGTCACATCTCATATTTAGTTTAACTAATACAAATTTTTAATGACATAGAAATTAAAAGATGAAGAATAACAATGACATGAGTGAAAAAAAGTTTGAATGATTTTGAAAACGAGTGCAGGTTTATTGGTAAAAAATTAGCAGGTAGTGCAATTGGAGACAAAATAAATTCTTTGCATGATAAATCGTCAAAAAGAAGAAAATACAATGTCAATTAAAATCAAGATCTTGAAGCGTGTGTACCATTCCAATCTTCTGTATTTTTGTTTAATTTGTTTATATTAATTTAAATTTTAATTATTTATTTGTCCCTTCGGTAAAAGTTCTTGTAAAGATAATCAACATCCTAACAAATTGCAATGATAGAACTTGAAAAGAAATTGTCCATGAAAAAAATCGAGTCAAATTTTGGTTCTAAAATAGAAAAAATCAAGTGAAGGTGATGCATTTTATATGTATTTTTTTATTTTTTTTAATTTTTATATGAAATTTGTGTCGGTTATTGCGAAATTGAATTATATTGTTTAATTAGATGCGATTGGAACACGATGAAGGCAAAATATTGAAATTAGAAAATGATAAGCTTCGCAAAGAGAAAATTGAATTGAAGGAAGTCATGAAAAACCCGACCTGCAAGAGTTGTGATACTCGAATTTTATTATTAATATAATTATTGAAGAGTATCAAACAAAGTTGGAGAATAAACAGATGAAAGACGTTGTCGAAAAGATCAGGATCGTGGGAAAAAATTATTTGAAGTCATCGACATTCCTAGAAGGATCATAAGCTTTCATGATGAAAACTACTAGTTTGAAATTTGTTGCAAGAAAAATGAACTTGGTGGTATAAATAATGTGGACACTACATCTCCAAAGTAGAAGTGATGATTTTCTATTACCTCAAACGCCTCTAAAGTAAGAATTATCTATGAGTAACTATACATATGTCTTTCTTTTGAAAGATAAGATACTATATGAATTGTTAATTTTTTTATCGTTCAAAGTCTTGAATAATGTCAGTTGCACTTTTTATCGTCAATATCAACTGTTTTGAATTTAACTAAATTTTCTCCTTTTCTGATGGTCGACTACGCGTTTGATTTTGTTATATTATAACTTGTCTTTATTCCTAGCCAACTCAATAGAAAAATGATTTAAAATTAACATAGATTTATATTTCATATTTTGTGGTAACTCCTCCCATTTGAGTTTGTTGTGTGAGAATGATTAGTTATGACTTTTTAAGGTTGACATTGAATATTAAAACAGTTGAACTGGATTTAAACGGTTATAAAAGGTAATAAATTATGATCAATCAAAATGATGTCCATTATTTTTTAATATGGTGCAAAATGTTTTTGCCACATATAACGATCAAACATGCCACATACAATAATCAAACATCTAGAAACTTTATGTTGAAAAATGAATACATTTGAGTGCCTCAAAAAATTTAAGTCTCTAAATTTCAGCTTACAATTTTTTTATTGTAGAAATGTTCGAGGATGATATTATTCCCAATTATCATTAATATGCTTATCATGATTCAAACTTATTTAATGCCTTGTGATGTAAAATGACATATGATAGTTGTAGCTAAATAGATTTTAACCAACATCTTTATAAATTCATGATTTAATATTCAAAAATGTAAAATATTTTTAAAATAAATTTTGCTCTCTTCTCTTTCTATGACACTCAATCTTAATCCTAGCTCTATTTGCCTTTTCAATAGCCATTACGCCCATTGGCCATCCAATCTATTATCCCTACTCATTTGCCTAATCATTTGCATGATCCTATTGCAGAACCAATAATACCCAATCCCAACAACAATGTTCAACTTTTAAGCCACAAATATTAAACAATATCACTCCAAATCCACATATTCCTTCGATTTTGATCCCTCTGAAATCAGAAATGATGCAACATGGTGAACCGTATCTCAAATGGATCAAAGAAGAAGTTGAGAAGATGAATATTATAGAGAATTTACAATATGCATTCATTAACAAATTTTCAGATAGACAACCTCAACTGAAAGAAATTATAATTATCATCTCGTGCTAATATAATATCAAGAGAGATTGACAAATTGATTTATTTCACAATCAACACACCTTGATTCGATTCTGACCCAACGAAGATTTTATTAATCTAACATCAAAGTTAATATTTATATCATATTCAAAGATGGTAGCTCCTATCAAAAAAGACCTTTTGTAAAGTAACAAGATTTAAGACTGAACAAGATACCTCCAAGTCAATGAAATGAATTTTATTCCCAAATCTATTAACATATTTTGTAAAGGAATCATTGTTCTCATTAGAAATGATTGTTAGCACCCTTTTAAATTAGTCATCAATGAACACGAAAAAAAAATATCAAGATAAGGCTTAAACACTCTGTTCATAAGATCCATGAACGCTGCAGGAGCATTAGTCAGACCAAAAGACATGACTAGGAACTCATAATGACCGTAACAGGTCCTGAATATTGTCTTAGAGATATCACTTTCTCTTACTCTCAACTGATGATAGCCTGGTCGGAGGTCTATCTTAGAAAAACAAGTGGCACCCTGAAGTTGATCGAAAAGATCATCAATCCTCAGAAGGGGATACTTATTCTTTATGGTAACCTTGTTCAATTGGCGGTAATCAATACACATCCTAAGTGAACCTTCTTTCTTCCTCACAAATAAGACCGAAGCACCCCAACGTGAGACACTTGGTCGAATAAAGCCCTTATCAAGGAGATCTTTCAAAAGCTCTTTTAACTCTTTCAACTCAGCTGGAGCCATTCTATATGGCAAAATAGAGATAGGACGAGTATCAGGAGGAATATCTATACCGAAGTCTATTTTCTCTTAGGAGGGACTCCGAGAAGATCATCTTCAAAGACCTTTGAAAACTCACTCACAACTGGAACTGACTGAACAGATGTGTCTCAACACTAGAAACTAAATTCCTCGTATTAAGGTATGAATAACATGATCCTTAGGCACTGTTGAACTACTTCTCCACGTTATAATTGGCTCATTAGGAAACTGAAACTTAACTACTCGAGTTCTACAATCAACTGAGGCATAACAAGCATGAAGTCAGTCCATGCCTAGAATAACCTTAAAGTCCACCATATCTAGCTTAACTAAATCATCCATGGTGTCCTTGTGATTGACAAAAATGACACAATCATGATAAACTCTCTCAACTATAATAGACTCACCAACAGGTGTGGAAACACTGAAGGGCTCAAGAATTTTCTCAGGAAGAACATCAAAACTCATAGCAATATATTGAGTCACAAAAGACAAACTCGCTCTTGGATCAAGCAAAACATATACATCAAAAATAAAGACTTTGATCATACCAGTGACAACATCTGGCGAATTCTCTTGCTTTTGGCAAGTGGTGATAACATACAGACGATTTGCTCCTCCACCTGTCCTTAAAGTAGCTCCTCTAGGTGCAGCTCTATCTAGTGGAGTTGCTGAAGATGATTGGGCTTTATTGCCCCCATTACCACCCTGCCTGTTCTTATGGAACTTTCTTATGAAGTGACATGCCTGACAACACTTAAAGAAACCGTGCCACACTTCAAACTGTGTAGGACTCTGATTTTTTAACTCACCTTTGTTAATTGGTGTAAGTGCACTAGTAGATGATGGAGTAGGTCTATTTGGATTTTGTTGAAAGGAGGACCGATTTGCATTACTCTTTTGCTGCTCGGATTCATTTCCTGTTGTCTTACATTTCTTGTTTCGAAACTCTTCTCTATTCCTCAAGTTGTCCTCTTCAACCTCCTGCACATGGATCATGAGTCTTGCTATGTCTATTTCCCCTATCAACATAGCAGCCTACCCTCTTTGCTCGATAGACGAGACAACCCGGACACAAACAAACTCATCCTGCTCTTCATATAAGCAACCATTTCTAGAGCATAACGGGACAATTAAGTGAACTTGAGGTTGTACTCATGCACACTCATAGAATTCTTCTTAAGAGTGAGGAACTCTCTTACATTTGCCTCTCTCAACTCACAGGGAAAGAAACGCCCCATGAAAACACTCTCAAACACATCCCAGCTCACAATTGGTTCCTCTTCACCTCTACTCTTCTTTCACTAATCATACCAGATCCTAGAAACACCTTTGAGTTCATATGCAGCCAACTCCGCTCGATCAGCATCAGCAGCATGCATCACGTCAAATACTTTCTACAACTCTTCCATAAAGTTTTATGGATACTCATTAAGAACTCACGGACTCTAGATGTATCAGACACAGCCTGTCGATTCCCTATTTGTTGTCTAGCTTGGGTGGTCACCACTTGACTCAAAATCTGGATAGCATCCCATAACTTAGCATTAGTGACCTCTCCTTAGGGTTGCACTTCTGGTGCATTAGGGACCCCTTAATCCCAAGGATCAACATTCTTCCTAAAAAGACGACCTCGGAAAGCTCTCCGTGGAGGCATGATATGAAAGTTATGCGCACACACGAATTAGAAAGAAACTTTATAGAGTTGAACTCTATCGCACGATAAGGGTATGAAAGAAGTAAGATAGTTCTGAAGGTCGCAGCCTCCTAATTATAGATGTGGCACGCTCCACACTGATAACTAGGACTCTACAGACACGACTTCATATATATACCCTAGGACTCTTGAACTCTAGGCTACGATACCAAGTTTATCACACCCCGAGCCTACACCCTAGACGCGACTGTCACTCGAGAACTATTTCTAGCCCCAAGTGAACCCTTTACCTGGCTCAACTCTCAGCGGAAGACTTACTCAACAATATATGAACTCAAAAGTAACTTTACTCAACTTGTCTCAAATAAATACTCAAAATATTTTAGAAATAAAACATTCAACTGGCAAAAAGGCAACTCAAGTCTTTAGACATTAAACATTGGATATAAAAAGACTCATGAACTACTACTGTCTATCTATCTATGAAACCTTTAATACTATGAGGGATGTCGGGACAAGACCCCCCGATCATCCTAACAAAACTAAAATAATACGATAGAAATAAATGAGGGATCCTTCGAAAGCAAGGATTCTCACCAAAGATAACTCAAACTACTATGGTATCAATGAAACACTTGTTGATAACCTTGATCTCCTGTATCTTCATCGTAAAAGATGCAGGCAAAATGGTGTCAGTACATGAAATATACGAGCATGCAAGGGGAAATATAAAGCATGACATAAGCTTGAATTGGAACTGAAAAATAACTTACCTCATCTCAACTCAACTCAACCTCAACTCAATCTCAACTCAATTCAATTTATAAGCAATAACAATAATGTGATACAAAGAAAATCTTTTAAAAGAGTAGATAACAACTCAATGTATTTAAAAATACAAGATAACTTAATTTGTATGTAAAAATACAAAATAATTCTATTTGGGAGATTCTCTAACCGACAACCATCACTATGAGCTATGTGATGATACAACGTCTCACCACGCTGCTAGAACTATCCTATACCTTGCTGGGATATAGAACTCTTCAAGTAAGTGGATCCACTAAGATATGATTAAAAAGTAATTAGGAATAATCTAAAAAGCATGACCCTTTCTACCCATGTTGGCTACATGATTTATGAGGACTTCGATTTATCTAAACTCGTCTTTATATCAGTGTTCAATACTACTCCCAAAATATAACTTAGCTCATATGTTTAAAAACATTTCCTCATCCTCAACTCTGAGATTATTACTTAAAATATTTCTCTTAAAAGAGATAGTACTCAAAACTCCTCATAACTCATTTGGGAATCATAATTTCCTCCTCATTTTAAATGTAAAAATATTTACTCTTGGGAATACTTAGTTTCCATATATTCATTTTGAAAAATGAAACTCAACTTTACTTATCCTCATACTCAAGTACAAAAGTCTTAAAATAAGTTTTAAAAGATTGTAAATGACTTTTAAAAATGACTCAAAATAACTCTCAAGACTTAACTCTTAACTCTACCTTGAATTTAAATTTTGAATTCAAGGTTATAAATCATGTTATGAATTATCTCTCGATGTTTTGATGTAGTTTAGAGTAGTTAGAATCAATAGGGAGTAAAGGTACACTTTAAAAGGACTTAAACGGAGTAAACGATGGAAAAAGGTTGGGGGCAGGAGACCCTGGCGCACTACTGGCATGGGGCGCCATCCCCTGAACTTCAAAGAGTTCAAAATGACCCACTGCTAGGGCACACCGCCCCATCCCCTCCCAGATTTATTCGAAGAATTTTCTCTCTTGTTTTCTGACCCTAATTCATCAAGAATCAATTTCTTTCCTCAAATTTTCCTTAGATCCAATTACCCAATCCAAGTACACAATAATCTACTAAAAACAACTCTCAAACTCAATACAATTATTTCAAGAACTCATCAAACCCATCCTAATTCAAGAACGAAAATAACACTTCAAGAACATTCATCAAGAACTTAAATCTTTCAATCTTTATGGATGAATTCAAATATGTAAATCATGATTGGTGTGTGAGAGAACAAACCCAATACTATGAAAACTTCCATACTTTGATTTGGCGTAACAAATCCTCGATTCGCAAGAAACCTCGATCGTTCTTTATTTTCTCCTCTTTTCTCTTCTTGAACTCTCTTCTAAAATCCTAAGCGTAATTTAGTATTGTGAAACAGACCCAAATCAGTTTTGAACCCTAAAATATCACTAAACACGTTTAACGCTGATGGGGTAAGGAAAAGACCAAAATACCCCTCACTAATTCGAGTATCTTTCCTTAACTGGAAAGGCTGACTTCAAACGAGCATATCTCCCTCATCCGAACTCAAAACTTAGAAAAATTAGTGGCGTTGAAAAGAGGATTTCAAGACTTTAATTTGATATCTTCTGGGCCACCTAACTCATCATGTACTGAAAGTTATGGTTGTTTGAAGTTAACCCAAAACTCACAACTTAAGCATAACTTGCAAAATTCTCAATTTAGCTTTTTCCAATTTTGCACTTTCTAAATTTAGCTCTTTCTAAGGCGGGATGTTACAACTACATTGTGTTTCGATTTATCAGATGCTCTGTAACCCTTGCCTTAGAAGTAAGAATTAGCCCAAGGACTTCCAAATAATAAGTTACGCCTCATGGGCAAGAGATCTTGGGTCATGAGATACTCTATAAACTATTGCTTTAGAAGTAAGACTTATAAGCCCAAGGACTTCCAAACAACAAGTTAAACCTTATGGACAAGACTTGACAGTACAACATTGCATTTTGATTTATGATATTCTCTATAACTCTTGCCTTAGAGGCAATACATAGCCCATAAACTTTCAAAGAACAAGTTGCGCCTCATGGAAAATAATTTACTTCATTTTCACTAGGTCTAACTTATGCGAAACGCAATAACTATTGTCTTAGAGGCAAAATGTAGCTCAGGAGTTTTCTAAAAATAACATATGTCTCATGGGCAACATTTTACACTATTTCACTATGTCTATTATGATATACTATAACTCTTTCCTTAGAGACAACACATAGCTCACAACTTTAAAAAATGACTTATGCCATATGGGCGGCAATACTATCCAAAAACTGTGATATTCTTTTCCATACACTACTCCATCAATTATATGCTAACATATATCATTTTTCCTATATTAGATATGTGGTTGATTCCTATTACATATTTTTTTAATTAACTTGAAAATAAAATCCCTAAGTTTATTTAATGTCAAAGAAAGAAGATCTTCTCTGCGAATTACTCAACTTCAGTTCATTGGCAAAAAATAAAGAGTTAAGGAAAAAAAAAGAGAAAATAAACATTGAGATATAATTGAACATGGAGAGTTGTTTAAAAATTTTTGAGGTGTAAAGAGACAAAAATATATTTGTTCTCCACATAAAGAGGAAGACAAACTAATTTGTAAAGACTTTTCTTATGGGGTATAAAATATTAAGACCAACAACTTTGAGGGATATCTTGTGTAATTTTCTACTGATTTTGGGGTTTAAAAGAGTTAAAGGGGCATGTCCTTTGGTATTTACTAATTGAATCGGTTCGAATTAAATCAAAATTAATTAAATTGAGAATAAAATAAAATTAGTCTAATGTATATTGATTAACGTTATCAACAACACTTAATCCAATTCTAAGCGTCTACAATCGTTAGTCAGTATAATAACCCAACTAAATGCGTTAGGGTCGAATCCCACAGGGAGTGGTACGTGTTTAAGATTTAAAAGTAAAGTATGAATATGTTCTAATCAGCCATAGGAATAAAAGAATTGAAGAGTAAAAACATAATTCAAATTAGGGGTGACACGAATGTCAAATAAGGGGGTTTTGGTTTTAACTATCAGCTACAACAACAACAAATAACACGAATTTAACAATAATGAGATGGATTCTTGGAATGTGATTGGATTACAGGCAAAAGTAGACAAATGAGTGATTGCAAATGTTAGTAAATAGTTGTAAATCAGTGACTAAGCTAGACTTTAGTGGGGATAAACTTTCTCTCGAATAATTTACCTCGAATCAAGTTGGTTTCTCTTGAACACCAACAAGCAAGCAAATAAGAACATCCTTCGCTTTAGTCCATTCACTCTGAATGCGTGGAAAAAGGTTTAGGATTCACTCTCTCGAGCTGAACCTATGACAACCCAATACCCACAAACCATCAATTCAGTAATCTTGGTTTTAAAACCTCTCTCTCGAGCAAGCCAAAAACACGAAGGTACAACCCTTTAAATTAAACCACAATTACTGAATGAAATCACTTTTAAACAACATTTAAACTAACAATTACCAATACCCACAAGCTAAATCAACCCATTATCACATAATCACACCCCAAGAATTGGGGTTTTAGCTAGACATCATAAAAAGATAGATATCGTTACCAAATTGTGTTTTCATCAGCTGGGTAAGATTAATTTCGTCTTTACAAAGGTCCAAGGTGGAGAATCTCAAAGACCCACTTCCAATTTCTCAAAAATGGAAAACTTCAATTCCTCAAAGCTAAGGAAAAGTTGTCTCAAAAACTCAGAGTTCCAAACTCAAAAATTACTCTAATGAATGTTCAAAATAAAATTTTATACTAAACATAATGTTTGAAAATGTATTTATAGTCACCAAAAAAATGTTGCGAAAGACCATTCAACGTAGTACGTCGGGCTTGCCGAACAGGTTGACGATCCGCTCTTTGGACAGTTCCATCACCTTTTTGCTTTGGCCTTCAACATCCTCAAGTTCTGTAACTTTGGGCGATCCAACACTGCATCGTGGAACTATTCGGCGATCCGCCGACTACTCTTCACTCTCGGCAACTTAATTTTATCCTTCAGGTCTTGGCACACTGGAACTTTAAGCGAGGTAATGGTCATTAGGCGAGTTGCCAAAGGGACTCGGAGATCACCAGACCTTCGTTTCTTCTTTCTTTCAGCTCACTTTGTTCCTTTTTGCAAATTAGTCTCCACGCTTTGTTCCTCAATCCAAATACCTGGAAATCAAGGGTTTTACATCAGTCATTGGCACAAAACAAGCATTTGTGGACACAAAATCTATCCAAATAAAGCCCTAAATGAGTCCAAATCGTGGACTCATAAACACCCCCAACTTAAAATTTTGCTTGTCCTCAAGTAAAACTCAAGTTCAACAGTTAAAAAAGGATGCCTCAAACAGTGCTACACAAGACTCAATCATGAATGCACACAACAAGACTCAACTTACTCATGCAAGGATTTAAAGATTCAAGTTGTGACTCACCATTATCAAAGATTCTCAATTTCACAGTACTTGCTTCAAATGCAAGTTCAAGCTCAACAAAGGTTTGCCCTTATTTTCTAATCAACACTTGTTTCAGCTCACTCAAGATCAAAAAGCTCTTTGGGCTTGTAACGGGGCTGCGTGAAAAGGTATGGTCATTTAGGTTCAATGGCTACTACCCTCATGAAATGTGGTGTGAACAACACTTCCTTTCCTTCTCCTCTTCATTCTCATTTATACTCATAAGTCACCTCATTATTTCTTTTCCATGAAACTTTGGACAACCCATTTCTTTTTGCAACTTTATTTCAAAACTTTTTGGCTATTCAAACCAACCACATCTCATGAGGATTAAGGGTGAAGGGATAAAGAAAGGTCACAATTTGCATCAAGTTTATTTCAAGAAAAGGGGTAAGGCTCAAAGGGTGCTCAAACAAAGATCACTCACTCACAAGGTAGGCCATAAAAGAGGTATAATGTCAAATCGTTTCACTATTTAAAAATTTGTTGCCTAAGATCATTTCAAGAGCTCACATCACTTGGTCAACCGGACCAACGGGACAAATTCTAGGTGTCATCACACATGGTTCACAATAAGCTTATCACACAAGGCATTGACACCAAAGTCAAACAAGACTCCACACTTTTGCTAGTGTGCAATATTCATAACAAGAGACTCAATTTGATAATCGGCTAATCACAACGAGATGCAAAAAGTTCACATATTGCCTATGCAACTTCATTTGGCCTCATAGTAGCTGCACATTCATTTTTGTTTGAATATGAGCACTATTCAAGTCATCGGTATTGATCAAGATCGATACTCAAATTTGCAAGAGAACTACCACATTCAGACATAATTAAGGGGTAGCACAAAATTTCTCGGAAGGGTCCAAAAATCATTTACAGTTAAAACAAGGAGCCACAAGCTCAAATATCCACATAAGCAGTATCAAAACACAATATATAGCTTAAAAACATCACCAAACACAAGAGGAGGGTATGGAAATACCTCACCCCCACCACAAACAACAGCAATTTGTCCTCAAATGCAAAAAAATATCCAAAAAGTCAATAAAAAAAGACAGAGAGGGAAGTAAAGAAAAATCATGTCTACGCAGTCGCTCCATCTGTCGGGGCATCAGTGCCTGGTGTAACACTCTGATTTGGGCATCAGTGCCCGGAGTCACCTTAGAAGTAGTAGGTCTACTAGGGGCTACCAAAGGTGTGTCTGCCAAAGATGTCTGCATAGTTGCATCGATCATGGC
This sequence comes from Solanum bulbocastanum, assembly GCA_037074985.1. NCBI lineage: Eukaryota > Viridiplantae > Streptophyta > Magnoliopsida > Solanales > Solanaceae > Solanum > Solanum bulbocastanum. The sequence goes on from CM073602.1 coordinate 27,975,653, forward strand.
CTCCTCAGTTTTCATAAGGCCCTCATAAAAAGCCTCTTCAACAACCTCAAGCATCTCCTCATCTGTCTCAGCCTCAAACTCAGGGTCAGCTACCTCCTCAGTTTGGACATCATCTCCGCTGGTAACCGGAGGCATATCAAGCTCAACTGGCACATCTGGGATTACCATCGTCCCAAAAATCATAGACATGTCAGTGGACTTCAGCTCGTTCACATCCCTTCTCAGTGCAACAATAATGGCCTTTAGAGTCGTCACCTCCTTGGTGGCCCCTTGTCCACGCTCACGCACCGCTATCCTAGCCGCAAAGGCATCAATGGTCTCACTTAAAGGTGTCACAACATTAGCGAGGGTTGCCTAAATCATGTCTGGAATGAAGGCCTTAAGTCTGGCGGCACGACGATCAGCAGAATGGGCTAGTTGCCCCATCCGTAGTAATGCAGCCTGATTGAGTGAGGGCCGAGAAGATGAAGCAACAACAGTACCAGATCTGGAAGGTAATAGAGCAACAGAGTAATTGAGAGTATCAGAAGGGACAACACAAGATGTACCTGAAGGCCAGGGGTCGGAGTAGAAAATGCTGCCTCTGCAGGTAGTGTCTAAGGATCAACAACTAGGGATGTATCCACCGAGGCTGCCTTCTTCTTCTCCGCCTCATCTTTCAGGTGCTCCGCCTCTATCCTCCGGATGTCAGTAGAAGATGTGGGAATCACTTCCACATCCTTCTTCTCATCTCTAGGTACTCGAGCTCGTCTATACAGCTCGATAATTAATACCGAGAATGGAAGGGAAATTTGTCTCTGCTTGTCCCTCATCAACATCTCTTGGGAAATGAGCATCCCTAAGTTCAGCCTCGTCCCATCAACGATGCAGCCAAGATAGGCTACTTTGGCGTGTTAGAGAATTGACTATTTCTGGGATGACATAAGAGTACTACTGGTAAAGCCAAACCAGAACCTAGATGCAATGTTGAGGTCCTTCTTCTCAATGGATGCTCCAACCTCAAGCCACCTGGGAGTACCATCTGAAATCAGATGAGCCAACTACTTCTTCATGTTCTCCAGTGTTTTTGACCTAATCATGTGCTGACAGTCATCCTCAATATCATTCGAGCACTTCAGAACTACATTGATATCATCGCTATCACACTTCACCTTTTTACCTCTAACAACCACAAAGTCAATCGGCTTGAATTTTGCTTTCGGTTTCTTCCCTTGTGGTATCAAGGTACTGTAAGCACTGTAGAATTCTCTAACCCAACTCGGAATGTACAGGCCACAAGGCTTGGTGAAGATCTAGAATTTATGGGTCAGACAACGCATGATCTCTCAGTAACCATCAGTCGACAGCCGCTTCTCCTCTAGGATGTTCCTCAGCCCCTCAGTCTTCAGTCTGTTCATAGATCGAAGAGGAGGACCCTATATCGATGGTGCTAGGACCATGCCCTGTGCTAGAGCAGGAGGAGTAGCGGTGGCCTGGGGAGTCTTGATCCTAGACAAATTATTCATCCTTTTGGATCGCAGCTCCACTCTCTGTGCTGCTAGTAGCTCATTTTCAGGCTCAAAAATTGCAGCCTGGTGCTCACCCTCACTCTAAGAAGTGGTGAAGTGAGTGGTATAGATGCCATCAATGTCAGAGCTAGCCTCCAGTGAAGCAGTTGCAGGTGTCTTGCCCTGATGTAAGAAGCTTAGTAGCCTTTACCTTGGATGCAGTTGCATCCTCATTGATCTTTATTCCTTTGGCCCACTTACAGGCCGGCATGTCTCTTTCGGCCACTTTTGGTCTAGCCATGTCTGCAAAAACATCAAAAAGAATTAGGAATAGTTCACGAAAATGCACAAAAAAATGATTGCAGACAGACTCGTTTAACCGGTCGGCGAGTCGCCGAATCGCTTTGGTGAGCCAGATCGGGCTCCCCAAAAGGATTGGCTCAAAATTCTCCAGAAAATTTAGCATGTCGCGATGGGAAGGGCCTTTCGGTGAATCGCCGACAACATTTCAGATAACTTAAATTTCTCACAAACCATGTAGCCAACGTAGGTAGAAAGGGTCATACTTTTCAGATGATTCCTTATTGCTTTTTAACCATAGATTAGTGGATCCACTTAGTTGAGGAGTTCTATACCCCGACAAGGTATAGGACAGTTCTGGCAGGCGTAGGGAGACGTTGTATCATCACATAGCTCATAGTGATGATTATTGGTTAGAGAATCTCCCAAACAGAGTTATTTTGTATTTTTACATACAAACTAAGTTATCTTGTATTCTTAAATACGTTGAGTTGTTTTCTATTGTTATAAAAGTTTTTCTTTATATCGCATTATTGGCATTGCTTTTATATTGAATTGAGTTGAGATAGAGTTGAGGTTGAGTTGAGTTGAATTGAGACGAGGTAAGTTGCTTTTTCAATTTCAGGTCCACTTCAAGCTTATGTCATGTTTTATATTTCCCCTTGCATGCTCGTACATTCTATGTACTAACGCCATTTGGGATGCATCTTTTATGATTCAGATACAGGAGATCAAGGTCATCAACAGGTGATTCGTTGATACCATAGCAGTTTGAGTTAGCTTTGGTGAGCCTCCTAGTTTCTGGAGGATCCCTCATTTATTTTTATCGTATTATTTTAGTTTTGTTAGGATGATCGTGCGTCTTGTCCCGACATCCCTTATAGTATTAGAGGCTTCATAAATAGATAGACAGTAGTAACCCATGTGTCTTTCTCATTTTTAGTGTTTAATGTTTAAATACTTGAGTTGCCTTTTGGCCATTTGAATGTTTTATTTCTAAAATATTTTGAGTATTTATTTGAGACAAGTTGAGTAAAGTTATTTTTGAGTTCATATGTTGTTGAGTAAGTCTTCCACTGAGAATTGAGCCAGGCCAAGGGTTCTCTTGGGGCAAGAAATGGTTCTCGAGGGCCAGGGTGTAGGCTCGAGGTGTGACAGTAGTAGTGTCAAGTCTTTCCCATAGGTTGTAACTGGTTGTTTTGAAGTTCTCTGTCTAAGTGTTGCTTCTAAGGCAATATTTATATACTATCTCGTAAATTAAGATCGTTTGTCCAAGGGGTGTAACTTATTCTTTGGAAGTCTTTTAGCTAAGTTTTGCCTCTAAGGCAAGAGTTATAGAGCATGTGATAAATCAAGAACAATGTGGTAGTTTTCAGTCTTGCCCATAGGGCGTAACTTGTTGTTTGAAGTTCTTGGTCCAAGTCTTGCCTATAGGTCTCGTAGGTAGTTATGCAATATCTCATAAATCAAGATAGATTGTGTCATGACCCAAAAACGGACGTGATGACACTTGTCTATTTCCACCAAGACAATTCAATGTCAACCCAACAAAAACAAAATAAATGCGGAAAATAGTAAAGCAAGAACAAGACAAAGGGGGAAAACTTACTCATTTTAAACAAAACCCCAAAACCTGGTTGTCACGTGTAGATGCCACTAATGAAAATACAGAATTTGAAAGATAAATACAAGTCCCAGTATCAGTTTCTGAATTTGAACAAAGCTTAAAGAAAAGAAAAAGAGGGTCCGCTAGGATGACAAGCAACTATTTCTCAAATTCTTCAACGAGCCTCAACTGTCATGAGAAGAAGAAGGAGATCACACGGGTCTGGACTTGGAACCTGCACAAGTGTGGAAGCAATGGGTGAGTACCAAATATACGATACCTAACAAGTAACCTAGAAAACAAAGCATCTATCTAGAAAATGAATACCCCTTACACTCCAACCGAACCTCCTCAAACTACAACCTACACAGAAATCAGCCCAACTTAGAAATTCTACAATACGAGGCTCACAAGGCCCAATATCCACAACTCAATAGTCATAATCAATAATCAAATGAATAAAATCAAACTCAAGGTCTGATAATTCAATCACACACAAAAATTACATCAATGTCAAGTAACAAACAATTCACTCATAAGCATCAAATGCATCAAGTTACAATAATCAATATCTTGCATAAATCATCTTCCTTCAGCACAATATCACTAGCTGAAATTATTTTCCATCGGGTTTATATTAAATCACTAGCCAAAACCATTTCTTATCAGCTTTACATCTAATCACTAGTCGAAACCATTTCCCATCGTCTTTATCAACACTTGTCAAAAATGACCTTGAAATCCAACACTCACCGACAAAGACCTCGGCATTACAACATTCACCGGCAAAGACCTAGGCATTATAAACCATCGCACGTCTCATCACGGTGTTCACAATTAATGCATATAAGCAATATCACACCACATGAGAGAGACAACAATTCACACAATTCAAGTCCACATTCATGCTGTCAAGCATTTCATCAATCAATAAACAGGGTCACAATAAGGCAATTCACATCATCATGTTCATCACATAGCTTTTTTTATTTCAAACCCTTTTTATTCATTTTAGATATATCAAGTGGACAATTTAAAAGGGTCACCTCATCCTCATTACTCCCAACACATAAGCAACGAATGAAGTACACGAATTCTACTAGAATACGAGGTTTAGGAGGTCACTTGCTTTATATCAATCAACAATCACTCCAAGAGTTGAGTCTTCCCCTTCCGAACCACTTTCAAAGCCACACAATCTATAATAATCAAGTATTTACAATTACTCATCGAAAACAACAATTTCCACATCAATTATATAGAGAAATAGGCCAATCAACTCAAAGTCCAATTTCAAAATGAAGGGTTGAATCCAAAAAACAAAACTTGAAAATGGTGTTTAAGGCTTTAGAAACTCATTGGTGAAAAACATTAGAAAAAGGCATCAAAACCACTTCAAAATCACCATTTTACTAAGTTCTTGGGTTTTTGAAGAAAACCCTAAATTTCTCATTTCAAAAGCTTGATTTGAACACATAAGTCCATAATAATCGTTACCCAAAAGTTTTCCCTCAAAAATCTGGTCCAAATCGCCACCCCAAAGCTCCCTAAACTCAAAAAATGGTGAAATGGGGGCTTAAACCCCGAAATGGCAAGCCAAAAAACCCTTTTTGATGTTGCAAAAGCGACCAAGCTAAAAATGTGGGCGTCGCTTAAGCGAAGATCACTTAAGCGACATGACATTCGCAAAAGTGAGGCCTGCAGCACCAGAAAATCACAGCCAATTTTCAACACTCCAAAAGAACCCTCGAGATTCGTTCGAAACCCCATGCACACAAACCATATATGAAAATCAATTATACTCGACGTTTCGGACTCAATGAAACCATCAAAACACGTGTAACATCCCAAAAATTTCAAAGTTGAGAATCAAGTCATTCTTTATGGTAAATAAGTTTTGTCCTGAGTGATTCAAATTTTCTTAAATGATTAAGTTCGCTAAAATTCCATAGCATAAAGGTGAGTTGGAAATTTTCCTTCCAATTGAATTTATCTATGAGATTATTCTTTGGTCAACTTCAAACGACCATAACTTTCAGCACATAAAGTGTTAGGTAGCTTATGAGTTATCAAATCGAAGATATCTGAGTCCTCTTTCCAACGCCGTTGAGTTTCCTAAATTTCAAGTTTGGATGAAGGAGATATGCTCATTTGAGTTCAGCCTGTCTAAGGTAATTCATTCGTTTTAAGGAGGGGTATTTTGGTATTTTCCTTACCCCCACTACCCAAGATCATTTTTGCTAATCTTCTAGGGGTCTAAACTGATTGGAATCAATTTTAGTCCTTTCTAAACACGCTTAGGATTTTTGAGAAGAGTTTAAGAGGAGAAAAGAAGAATGTTCAAGATTTTTGCGAGTTTTGAGGATTTTTGCCAAGTATTTAATTCTTTCGATGTATTTAAGTTTTCATAGTGATGGGTTAATTCACCCTCATGACAATCATGAGTTTCCTTATTGAATTCATCCATGAGATTTCGTGTATTGAGTTATTGATGAGTTTTCTTGAAGTTTTCTCTTCATTCTTTCTTAATGAAGTTTGATGAATTCTTGAGGCGAGGGTTTTGAGTTTAAGGGTTGTTCTTGAGGAAATTTGAGTAGAATTTCATTTAATAATGTTGGTTTTATGAATCTAAGGAAGTTTGGAAGAAATCAATCGATTCTAGGTGAATTAGGATAAAAAAATCGAGAAGAAAAAATTCATCGGAACATGCTGGAATTGTACTGGGCGGCGTGCTAGTCGTGCACCCAATCCAACCCCCGTTAAATGGAGGCCTAGCGCGATGCACTAGCAGTGCACCCAATCAGACCCCCAGTGAATGAAGGTCTGGCGCAACGCGGCAGCAATGCGCCCAATCAGACCCAATAATGTGCCCGGAGTGTCAGGCCACTTTCCCTTTCCGTTCCTTTCCATCTTTTGTCTCGTATGCTATCCTTCTAATCGTGTATTCGTTTCCCTAATGATATTAACTGTCTTAAGCTTCATTAATCCTTAAGAGATCATTCATATCCTAATCATAACTCTTAAATCTTCATTTCAAATTAAACCATAAATTAAGAGTAAACTTTGAGAAAACCTTTGAGTTCCTTTTTTAGAAGTCTTTTGCAACTAATTCTAACTTGTTTCAAGACTTGAGTAAATGAGTATGAGAATGAGAAGAGTTGTATTCATGAGACTACTTTGTTATTGAGATCTTTGAGCCAAGTCGTTCATGCCCATAATTTTGCATGAACTCTATGAATTGAGTATCCTTGATAAGGAGTACTATCGTTGAGTTATGAGTTTCGAGTTCGTGAGTCTTGAGTTCTGGGTAATGAGTTTCCATATTGCTATCAAGATCAGTAAATTGAGTCATTCATGTCTATAATTCCATACGAACCCTATGAATTTAGCTATAAAATTTTGAGAAGCTTTTTAAAACCAATAATTAAGTTCTTAAACTGAGTTTGAGAAAGTAAAGAAGAGCTCTGAGAAAAGAGTTTCTAAAACATAGTTAGTATGACAATCGAGTATGTCATCAATGTATGAGCAGTATGGTATCTAGATATAACATCAGTATGACTTCTCGAGTCATCAATGATCATATTATAATATGTTTTGATATATTTTTGAGAAAGAGTTTTCAAGTATGAATTGAGTAAGAGTATAAGGGGACTATGTATTCCCAGGGGTATTAATTTTTACATTGATAAAAGAGAAACTTAGATTTATAAATGAGTTATGGGTTCAAAAGATATTTCAAGAGAAGTTACCTCTTTTAAGAGGGTAGTTTGAGCAATTATCTTAAACCAGAGGAAGAGTTATGTTTTTAAATATATGAGGATGAGAATATATTATGAGTAGTATTGAGCACTGATATGGGGATGAGTTCACACAACTCAAAATCCTCATAAACCATATATGCCAACATGGGTAAATGGTCATACTTTTTAGATGATTCCTTATTGCTTTTAAACATAGCTTAGTGGATCCACTTAGTTGAGGATGTCCTATACTCCGGCAAAGTATAAGACAGTTCTGACAGCATGGGTGAGACGTTACGTTGTATAATCACGTAGTTCATAGTGATGGTTGTCGGTTAGAGAATCTCTCAAATAATAGTAATGAGTTTACTATTGTATTTTCATATACATTTGAGTTATTATCTGTTGTTTTAAAAGTTTCATGTATATAGCATATTTTATTGTTGCTTTCATTTTGAGTTGAGTATTTTGAGTTTGAGTATCTTGAGTTTAAATTGAGTATCTTGAGTTGAGTTGAGTATTCTTAAGCTGAGTTGAGTATTCTTGAGTCATATTGAGTTGATACGAGGTGAGTATGTCTTCCTTATTTTAGTTCAAGATTATACCTATGTTGCAGAGTTTCCCTTCCACGCTCGTACATTTCATGTACTGACACCATTTGACCTGCATCGTTTCATGATACATATATAGGTATTCAGGATCAACGGCGTTTCGTTGAGGTCATGTGATATTCCAGTCAGCTTTGATGAGCCTTCTTATATTCTGGAGGACATCATTTTTACCTTATAGTTAGTTGTTTTGAAATATCGTGGGTCATATCCTTCTGTAATTGTAGAGGCTTCATAGATAGATAGAGTTGAGTAGTTTTCTGTATTTACATTTTTTTGAGTATTGTACAGACTTTTTAAAAGGTTGAGTATTTGAGTTCAATGAAATTTAATTCAGTTTTAAGCTTATGTATGTTTGAGTTAGTCTTCTGCTTGAAGTCAGTCAGGATTCACTTGGGGACCAGCAGTGGTTCTCGAGTGCTGCCACGTCTAGGGTGTAGACTCGGGTCGTGACAACACGAACACGAGGTCTCCTTGACCCGACATCCATGAAGATCACAAGAAACTAACTCAACACATAAAAAGGCAAAATCAAGCTCGGGATCTCTCAAAAATCAACGAAGACATCACCTAGGCCTAAAATTATCTCCCAAATCCAACGAAACTCTCGGAATTCTGATCCGAGCATCCGAACCCCGAATGTTGACCAATGTCAACCCAAAGGCTAAAATTCCATAATTTCACAACTTAGGACCTCAAATCCTCAAAAAGACTCAAAATCATAAACCGAAAACTCTCGCGGATTAGATTTCACATTACGGGATTGATGGAATCGACATAATTTCATTCCAACACTCGAAACTCTAAAACACACTGAAATCCACTTTCGTAACAACTTAGTCTTTCAAACTCAAAACTTACTAAATTCTCAACTTTCAACTCAAAGTTTAAAACCAACTTTTCAAAACTCAATCAAAGAAGACTCGGGGTCAATCATGGGAGGGCAAAATAGTAAATTCACAAAACTTTCCAAAAATGACAGACCGGGTCATTACATATTGCTCATGGGTGTAACTTATTCTTTGGAAGTCCTTCGGCTAAGTACTCTAAGGCAAGAGTTATAAAATATTTGATAAATCAAGACACAATGTGGTAGTGTCAAGTCTTTCCCATGGAGCGTAACTTGTTGTTTTGTAGTTCTTGGTCTATGTCTTGCCTCTAAGGAAAGAGTTATAGAGTATCTCATAAATCAAGATACAATAAGATAGCGTCAACTCTTGTCCATGGAACGTAACTTGTTCTTTGGAAGTCCTTGGGCTACGTAGTGCCTCTAAGATAAGAATTATAAGAGTATCTCATAAATTACAAACCAAACCGAATATATATAATTTAAAATAGTAAGCATTAAAAAAATTATCTTGAACCTTGACACTTGAATCTAGGGGTAAATTCTATTTTAAAATAGTATAAAATGTATAAATTAGGTAGTTTTTTTAGCCCCATAAATGGAAAAAAATGAAAAGAAAGAAAAATAATGATAACCGAAAAAAAGGAGAAAACATTCTTACAAAAAAGGAAGGAAGGAAAGGAAAACGAAAAGAAAAAAATAGAAAAAGAAGGGAAAAGATTAAAAAATTTATATAATTTTTAACTTCATATATTTATCCAGACACAAATGATGGAAAAAATTTAGTATCATAGAGGCACAACAAACAAAAGTTGTGTGAGGCTCTACTAATTCTTTGATACTTGGATATAGTGGGCCTATTCTTTGACTTTAAAGCTCCAAAAATTAGGAAGAAAGAGAAAATATAATTTAAAATTGGCACGACCCAATAAAATTATACAAAATAATATATATAGAGTGAATTATGGAGTCTACTATTCTTTAACCTCATCATATCCAAAAGAAAAAAAAAATTGGACATCATTCTTCTTCAACTTCGAACGTTTTACTTTTTCTTTTTCTTTTTCTTTTTCTTCTAAATTGAAAATTTTATCAAAATTATCTCTCAATATTAGGAATTGGCAAAAAGAAAAATTGCTAAAATATTTTTGTCAGAAAATTTGAATCTCTAAGTACAAATATAATTAAATTTATACATATTCAAAATGATTTTTGCAAAAAATATTTGAAATGACGTTCATGTTTGAATGAATTTTAATACAATTTCAAAAGTGAAAAGTGAGTTAAAAACAAATTATTTTAAAAAGTAAAAAAAAATTATGTTTGAATGAGTCCTAAAAGTAGAAGTTAAAAAGAAATGAATTAGGAAGAAGAAAATTTTAAAATACATAAATGAAAAATGGTTTAATCCTACGATATGAATAGGAATTATATTCGTATTTAAATTTGACTATTAATATCTTAGATAATTTTTAACCATAAAAAATAAAATATATTTTTATTTATATTACAAAATTGAAGGAGTAATTGAATTGGTTTTCAAATAATTTTTTTTTTTTAAAAAAAAAAAGAAAAATTGACAAGAAAAAAAGAAGAAGAGAACACCATGAAAGAGAAACAAAAGGCAAAGAAATAAAAATCAAGAGTGGGTCCCATAAATTAGATATAATTGCAATAAAAAATACTATCATTCAACTAATATAAGTTGTATCTCTACTATGGGAGAGGTACAACTTGTATTAGTTGAGTGAGGGTATTTTTTATTGCAATTATATTCTGATTTACGGACCCACTCTTGATTTTTATATCTTTGTCAAAAAAGGCATAGATTCTTTCTTGAACTTGTTTCAAAAAGTCTGTTACACGCTTAAACTATTATGACAACCTATTACACACCTTTACTACTTAAAAGTGAATTTATTACCCCATAAAAGTGATGTGGAAAATAATTTAAAATAAAATAAAAATAGGCACGTTCGATTTATTAAAGTAGAAGAAAGTCAAAATTCAATTAAACCCCACCCACCCTCCACATTTATTCTTCTTCTTGTTCTTCACCCTCACCCTCTTGAGGAAGCACATTTTTCTCCTCTTTCTTTTAAGCAAAAATCTCTCCTTCTTCCTTCTTTGACTTTATTCGTCTCAGCTTGCTTAGCAAATTACTTATCATCAATCTAAGTTTTGTTAGTTTTGATTTGTGTTTGTTAACAAATGGTTTCTTAATCTCATCAGCGGGATAAAATATAGGGGTTTCTTAGCCACCGCAGTTATGACGGGCTTTTTTGAGTGAATGAGAGAATTTTCCACTCCATGAATCAGCTCCAGATTGTGATTAAGTGTTCTTTGCGGTTATTGTTGAAATTTTCTTTTTTGTGATTTTGCAATGAAGAAAATATAATTATTAGAGAATTTTAATAGTTAATGAGAGATTAATTAGTGTAGAATATTGTTAACAAAAGAAAAGTTAGTTAAAAATAAAAAAGAATATAATTTTCTTTTAAAATTCTGACATGGCACTGATGTGGCAGGAAGTGTCATACACCATATATTGTGAGAGTGGTGTTACACATCCCAGGGGTAAATAAATTCACTTTTAAATAGTAAAGGTGTGTGATGTCGTCATAATAGTTTAAGCGTATAACTGACTTTTTGAGATAAGTTCAAGAGGGAATCTATGCCTTTTCCTTTTGTTTCTCTTACTTGGTCTTCTCTTCTTCTTTTTTCTCGTCAGTTTTTCTTTTTAAAAAAAAAATATTTGAAAACCAATTCAATTTACTCCTTCAATTTTATAATATAAATAAAAATATATTTTATTTTTTATGGTTAAATAATTACCTAAGATATTAATAGTCAAATCTAAATACAAATATAATTCGTATTTGTATCGTAGGATTAAATCATTTTTCATTTATCGGATTTTAATATATTCATCTTCCTTATTTATTTCTTTTTAACTTCTACTTTTAGGATCCATTTAAACATAAAAATTATTTGCTTTTTAAAAACAATCTGTTTTTAACTCACTTTTGAAATTGTATTAAAGTACATTCAAACATGAACATCATTTCGAATATTTTTTGCAAAAATCATTTCGAATATATATAAATTTAATTATATTTGTATTTAGAGATTCAAATTTTCTAACAAAAATATTTCAACAAATTCTCTTTTTGCCAATTCCTAATATTGAGAGAAATAATTTTGATAAAATTTTCAATTTAGAAGAAAAAGATGAAGAAAAGCGTTTGAAGTTGAAGAAGACTGATGTCCGATTTTTTTTTCCTTTTGGATATGATGAGCTTAAAGAATAGTGGATCCCATAATTCACTTTATTTATATTATTTTGTATAATTTTATTGAGTCATGTCAATTTTAAATTTTATTTTCTCTTTCTTCCTAATTTTTTTGGAGCTTTAAAGTCAACAAATGAGCCCACTATATCCTAGTGTCAAAGAATTAGTGGAGCCTCACATAATTTTTGTTTGTTGTGCTTCTACCATACTAAAAATTTTCAGCATTAAGCTATCTTTAGTTTGTGAGGTTTGGAAGGCAATACAGTCCAAAGATTTTTCATTAAATGAATTGAAGATTATTTTTATAAGACTTTTATTAAGGGAAACAAATATCAAGATCAGTCCTATGAGTCATTATGAACTTAACCCATCAAGTCATCCTTTATAGCAAACACTCAGAAATTCCAACCAAATTGCCTTTGTAGACAGTAGTTTCAACACCTTTGATATATCAAGGAAAAAACTGGCTTTACCAATACTCAAGAGGTACTCATGTAGCTGATGGACACATGTCTTTTGATACACCTGTCTTCTTTTTGCTTAGCCACAATACTAAGAACACTGCTAGTCCGAAACCCCTGATCTCATCTTAATCAGAATATTATAATCGAAGGATGATATTGAAACGAGTAACTGAAGTTCCGTATACATATCATTACTGGCACTGTATAAGAGTTCCAGGTCACATACAATTTCAGCTAATCAAGGAAATTATAGGGTGATATACAATGCAGTCATTTCGCAACACTAGCAATCAACCCTTCACCTAGAAGAGTAGAGGAATCAAAGCCTCCATCTTTGAACTTTCAACAAAATTACATGCACAGTACGATTCAATTGGACACTGCAGCGCTGACTTTTTCCTTCTCGGTAGGTTGAGGCTCTGGATACACGCGAAAAGATGGAGTTAGATAGTGAAAAAGGGAAACTGGAGTCATGATCTGATCATCATTAGAGATGCAACAGCTAAGCAGCAAACAATGAATAGTAACAGCATAAAACAGCCGGTGGTCACATGATTAATATGTATGAAATACTGACAGGTGATCTTTATTTTCTTTGTGGATACGAGTGTATTCTATATTTATTCAAGGAAAAGACATCAAAGGAAAACATGCAAACAATTTCTCAATATATGTCTCATGTCAACATTACAATCCACAATGATTAGGGGAAGAGTATAGGACAGAGGTTATGCAATGATGCAATTTATGGATAAGAGATGGAGTTGCATTTTCCCAAACAAAAGATTAAGGCTTGGAACACGTTGGAAAAACTTCTCTAATAACGATATTCACTCTCTTTGCTTTGCGGGATTGCTATGGCATTGAATACAACTTAGCTTTAGTGGATATCACAAGTACTTTTGACTTTCTACACTAATGGAGAAATTCTTGTTAGGAAAGCATCAAATAACATCTTGATCTTTTAATTCTAGAAGTATCAAGTTGCTATGTCTTGCTTTCCTAACCAGAATTTCTTCACTATTTGTGTAGTTAGGAACTAAAACGGCTTGTCCTATCCAGTAAAGCTATTTTCATTCATATCTTATTTCAATTTCGCAAAAGGTAGGGGGAAAATATTGCTAATATAGAAGCTTTTTACACGTGTTTGATGCCATCTTTTGTCTTCCAACAATCTGAAAGCTATATTTTTCATCAATACCTATCCAGTGAAAGATAGTGACTATAATGGGAAAAAGGACGACCTTTAAGTAATAGGAAAACAAAGATCAATTGCCTGTTTCGTCACCCTAGTACAAACCCCCACCTTTGTTTTCTGGACCATTGTTGTTGAAGACAACAAGATTAAATGCAAGAGAGTGGAAGATTCATCAGGCCATACATACCACTAAACCAGAATAGAGGCATGCCGCCTCATATATACACCTCTCAGGAACTCCACCATGGTTGTTCGTAGTGTTATCAAAGGTGAAAAGTGCAAAAAAGCTCTAAGGTCCGTGAGGGCTTTAAGCGCAAAGCGCAAATAAAGCGTGGGCTTTAAAGAAAAAGACGCAAAGGGAGAAAATAATACAAATATATGTGTTTAGTCCAAGACTAATAATTATAAACATGAAGGACAAAAATATTACAAAAGAAATTGAATTTTTTTAATGATAAAGTGAAATATCAATTATTTAGTGTCACTTCTTCATACGAGGCTCATTGGCAAGGAAACGTTTGCCTTAGAACCTTGATGACGACACTGAACCACACATAAAGTGAGGCGAAGCGCTCAACACGTTTTGAGTCTCGCTTCAAGGCTTAAGTGCGCCTTTGATAACACTGGACTTGTTCGGAGATCTTTTCTGGAGGATCCAAATCACGGCTTTGGCCTTTGATTCAGAACAGAGGCACCTCCAACCATGGGATTCAGGGGCTCAAGTCACAAATGGGGAGTGAGGAAAGCTACTGGTGGCCCCTGCGGAGGGGTAATTTGAACAGGAAGAGAGTTTACCATATCCAAGCAACAAAAAAGAAGGAAACCTTGTAAATTCATGCAGAAAAAAAGAGTTTGCTGGAGCATAAGAAAACCTCAAATTTGATGGATCAATCCTACACAATCTTTGGAAACAATAAAAGGGGGAGAAATTTTAAAATCTTCTTCTATGCCTAGAAAACATATATAGGATTTTACTCATGTTGATAAAACCCCTGTGACCCAAACCGACAGTTTTGATCTTCATTCTAGTGAGCCACTATATAACGGATTAATGGAAGCACAATTTGGGGATAAAGAAACATGAATGAGGAAAAAAAAAAGATGAAAAAGATAAAACACTCACTAGTTCAATTACAGAGGCTCCACCTCAGAATCAATTTCAGGCTGGAGCTCTACTTGTAGCTCCAAGTAGAGGAAGAGCAGAATACATAAAAACATCACTTGTATAGAATTTTTTTAACACAAAAAGGAAATGAATGTAGCTATTTGTAACACTTGTCAACTCTGTTCAAACATGAATCTGGCGGAGGGGCAGGCAGGACAGGGACACTTGAACAACCATAACAAACAGGTGTGGATAGAAACTAGGGCGGAGGCCATCCTTTGCACGGTCCTGCTAATCCTACCGTGTCTAGCAGTTCTAAATTTATCCAACAACAAATAAACCTTAAGATGGGAGGTTTACATTTGTCAAATAGATTCAAAGATCATAATGAATCACTTCTTCCAGAATAATTTTCAATGAATAAAGGATGCTCAAACATCAGAATCGCCTTTCTTTTATACTTATTCTGTTTGGCTACTGTTTTCATTAAAAAGAGAAGTTCAGCTTCTGTTTGGCAGAATTAAAAGGATATTTTTTTCCAAAATTTCGTTTCAAGCTTTTCACGCTTAACAGAAAATATTTTCAATTAACAAAGAATGAATCTTACTTTTTTTTCCTTTCAAAAATCTTGTTCAAGGATCTCTATCCCACAAAAGTAGGGATAAAGTTTGCATACATCTTGCCTCTCCAGACCCATTTGTGCCATTGCATAGGGTATGTTGTCGTTGTTGTTGTTGTGTTTCAAGGAGATATTTGGGGCTCAAGACCAACAATTAAAAAAAAAAAAAACAGTTTTTTCAAAGGATACAAAACCTTAAGACTCACTAAAATAGTTTAAAGACTAATCCTTGTCTTGATAGTTATAAAGTAAAGTCTATCGACCTATAAGTTTGGGAGTTGAATTAATATGCTTAGTTCAAAGTCAAATTTACAGGTCATTTAAGTAATAACACAATTACAAAAATAGTTCATCTATTGATTAATAGAGTAATTAAGCGCAACATAAATTGTTTTACGAAACCAATTTTAACTACCATTTTACAAACAAGTTTTACTTTAGCCACAAAATTTGTCTTAAACTCTGTAGGTAAATGTGTTTGCGAATTTCTCTAGATGCCAATCACCTTACTCAGTGAATCACCTGAATCCTTGCCCTTTATCTGGTTTGCAAACACATTTAAGGTTTAAACACCTTTCTTTTATAAAATGAGTTTCCTAATTCCCGAATTAAAATTAGGTGACAACTATGTGTTATTCCACAAATAGCCATGTTATTGAACATTTTTAAACGAGTTTAAAATCAGGTCGTAACACCTATCAGGTGCTTGTAAGCAAAAGGAATTTACTTCTAGCCACAAGAACAAAAGTTCAACGTCACAAGTATCATCTAAAGGTAACCTCAAAAGTCTAATAATAAAGAAGCTAGCGGTAGTAAATGCTTCAAATGTCAAGATTAAAAGAAGCAAACTTAAGCACAAAGCTTTATATTAACACAAGATGATTTGAATAAAAGGTATTAGAGAAAATGCTGCATGTATTGGTATTACAAATCACTTGTTTGGTACAAGTTTTCAACCTATGTCAAACTAATACACACCTTATTTGGTATTATCCTCAGTATAATAATACATACCAAACCATGGTATTAGCAATACAAAAGTTTTTAATACATGCATAAGCATGGTTAAAGATACAATTGTCCATGAAAGTGTATAAAGCTAAAGCATGTGGGCAGTATATTGTAAGCAAACAATATGTTTTAGAAATTATGCAATACATGTTATTTCTAATACACCAAACTAAGTAGTGCATAACAAATAATCCAAGCATAACTAATCCTTGTATTACTAATACACACTATTTTTTTTTACCCCCTACCAAATGACACCTAAGGCCCTTAGACCTTTAAATAGGCTCACATCATAAGT
The DNA here is from genome assembly GCA_037074985.1 of Solanum bulbocastanum. Classification (NCBI taxonomy): domain Eukaryota; kingdom Viridiplantae; phylum Streptophyta; class Magnoliopsida; order Solanales; family Solanaceae; genus Solanum; species Solanum bulbocastanum. Next base: position 27,992,229 of record CM073602.1, read on the forward strand.
GGTTTTACTTCAAGGATCAACGTGGGACAAACCTCACTAAAGATAAAGATGAAAATTATACCATTCAAAGATGAGAATGACAAGTTATCGAATCATCATATGACAAGTTGCATCCATCATCGTATGATAAGTCTGCATTAACAAGTGACAAGCTTTTGCATTGGACTTTCGGAGATGAAAGCGGTTTGCTGCCAATCTTCGAGTCTCCATGTTCTTCGTAGTAGGACGACAAATCAGCACCTACAGGTAGTTCAATTTTATAGGCATTGCCATTTTTATGCTCCAAGATTTGAAGATGGCCATCTGCTCAAGGTGATAACTTATTGAGACACTTAGGAAAACGTGTTTTCCTTGAGTGAATCCATACTAAAGTTTCTTTGAAAATAGTTTTTCAGGTGCTTGTTGCTTGCTTTTAAACGATCTATCGAGCAATATCATCGCAAACTTCCTCGTGAAGCTTCTTGATCTCCTTGGTCCGTTCTTCGGCATTAGCAGTGAACTCACAAATAGTTGGCAATGGGGCTATTTGCGACAAACAACCTCAAATTAAAATTTTGAATTGTTTGACTCAAAGATGTATTGTAAGAATCTCTGCTTGTGGCAGACAGGATCCCATGACAAATATGCATTTTTCCATTTGTCCTAGCCTTGGTCAACAGAGTTACCTAGTACCTGTTGCTGGTGGAAGGTGAAAAGTGGTAGGTATTCCATGGAATTAGTTGAGGTGCACGAAAGCTACCCGAACACCACGATCATAAAAAAATGGCAATAAACTTTCCAAGATTTTGTTTACTACTTCCCTTTAACCATCAATCGGGATGACTTGATAAGCTAAACAACAAATGACTTCCAATTTTCCTCCACAAAGTATGTCAAAAATGACTTGTGAACTTTGCATCTTAGTCCTAAGTGATAGTTTTCAAAATTCCATGAAGGCAGACACTCTTTAAGTATAAATAAACAATATGAGAAGCATCAACAGACTTCTAAGATAGAACAAAATCAGCCATTGTCGAGAATCTATCAATTCCTTGTTTGATGTCATCAGACATGCCTATTATAGAGTCATTCCTTCATTGAGTCATCGGCAATCCTAAAACAAAATCCATGCCCACATCTTCTCAAGGAGCTTCATGATTAGGCAATGACTTATACATACCTATCTTTAAATCTCACGTCATTACTAAATGGAAAATACAATACTTTTGAATATGCCAAATGGCATCTCGTTCCATCTTGGGGCAACTAAAGTTTTCTTTTATAAGAGCTAAAATGTTATCCCTTCCAAAGAGTCCGACCAATCCTCCATTATGAGCTAGCCGTCAAGCATCACAACTCACAAAATAAGCCTAATCATCATTATGAAGCTTGGAGTGGGTTTCTTTAAGCTTTCATGTTCCTTCTCAAGCATAAATTTGGTGCGTAAAATAAGGAAGGTGGTGCCTTAAGTCGTTGTTCTTCTTTGTTAACATCCCAAAAGCTTGTCACTTATTGATGCAACAACTTATCAAATGATGAATCAAAAGTTTGTCATTTTTTCATATGATGATTCAACAGCTTGTCATCCTTAATTTTTTTCGTTCTTATGCTCCAATTATTGCATTATTTCGTTTTCATTACTGTTCTTTCTCCTGTTTGTTGTGTAACAAACCATTTCACTTTAATTTGTTGTTGTTATTGCTCTCGTATATGTATCCCTTTTCAAATATTTGGCAGTCCTTATTTAAATTGAGGGCACCATCTCTATCTCTATGAGGTAGGGATAAGGTTTGCATACGCTTTACCCTCCTCAGACTCTACTTGTAGGATTACAATGGTTATGTTGTTTATCTTGATGAGATCAATCATCATCCTTATCTTTAATAATATCTATCACACATTTTTTCTTAAACTAAATCACTTGAGATATATGCCTAGATAAAGGCCTTAGAAGTCTTAATGTGAATAACATTGTATTGAATTATAAAGCTTTTATTTAAAGCTTTGTGCTTTAATATGCTTCTTTTAAGAGAGCGTTTCCTCTTAAGTAAGTGAGTTATCCTTCGAAATGGTTGACCAAGGTCGCCTTGGGTTTTCCTAACCTCACTAATACTGGCACACCCCCAACGTTTCGGCATCATGTTCATTTCCATGTACATAAGACAACAATTAAAGAACGGCAAATATAAAACATTGTCGAACACTAAGGTTGAACCTTCCCATTTCCATACACTCCAATAACATCTATAACTGAGAAATTAAGTATAAGAAGTAAGTTAATTCTGGATTTACCAAGAAGACTGAAAAAAAAGAAAGAAGAGATATATGATGTCTTACTTGATATGAGTGCCTTAGGTCTGGTTTTAAAAAGAATCCTTTGACGAATTACTCCAATAACGTCCAACTCCACCTTTGATGAATTGATGTCACCCTTCTCTTCTTCAGTGGAAAGTTTGATTTTCTTCAATACTAACATTGGTTTTTTCAAGGGCACCTTGGTTCCGGTCAACTCATGATATCCAACAGTAAATGTATAATTTTCCTTTTAAAACAAAAAACAGGCAGAAAATAAAAAACTGAGATTCCTAAAATTTCATCCTTAAATCAACAAAAAAAATAAAAAAAATATCTAAGCATCTCATGAGTAAATTGACAAACAAAAAGGGATAGCAGATAGAGTTGTAAGTGAAAAACCTGGGATGTGGGGCGGCAGAGAGTGCCAATTCGAAGATTTTGGAGTCGATCTTTGAAGGAGGGTTGGGCTTCAACAACACCTTGAAGCTCTAGAATTGCCCATTCCGGGCATTTCTCCTCTCCGCAACTGCATTTAACCTGAATCTGCATTTTAATTTCTATCAAACAATAAGGATGAGATGTTGTTTTCTCTTTTGAGATCACTGAATAACCTCAAGAATGGGTCCAAGGGTTATGGCGGGAAAGTGAGAATTGGCTTTGGCGGCAAAGCTTGTGGCATACATTAGAAAAGTATAAATTATTTCATCTGTTTTTCTCTCTCACTTGGGCTCATCTTTTACAGCCCACTCCCCACAGGCATATGCACTAAGGGGGTCACCGGTTCATGTGAACCGCGCTTCCTATAGGAAATCATATATATAATAGTGTTATATTTTTTATTATTTAAAATAATAGAGATGTGTGTGAATTCATATTCAAAATATCATATAATATGATGATGATTGGATGCATTTATCAAAGTGAGATTAGAAATTTGAATTTTATATCTATTTTATTTTATTTTTCAATTTAAAATTAGATAACTCCTCTCTAAGCGGTTATTTGTAGCATTTTTGGTGTTTAAATTAATTTATATATATATATATATATATATATATATATATATATATTATTTTGGCATTTTAATTTTGAACCTCTAATTTTAGAATTTTAACTCTTTTTAATGATAAAAACTTAAATGCCAAATCTATCAAATTTGTATCTTAGATTCATAGTGCATCTACCATCTCAAAATCCTGAATACACCTCTTGATATGAGAAAAATTACTACCCTGAGGCAGCATACCTGGCAACTGGGTTAAATGTAGTCGGTGTGACTTGTCCAATACGCAATAATCTCAAGAAAAAAAGGTCCAAGAAGGCCAAAGAGAGCACCAGAAGAACCAAAAGAGACGCTCCTCTAAATAAATAACAAGGTAAGTATGCTCCCCGGCCTCCCCCCAACTCTCGACAATAGGTATATAATACCAATGCGGACTACCAAAGCAAAACCAGTTAATCAAATCAATACCAGCATAAAGCAAAGAAGGGGCAGATATCACATATGACAAACCACTGACATACCAAAACCATATTGTTGCTCAAGGCATTTGCCAACAACAATAAAATCCGTTGTACTTGCAAGTAGATGAATAAGGCCAGCGTACAACCATATACATGTGATAAACCTTCATTCTTGATGAGGAGGACCACTTTATTCCAATCAAGAAATTGATTTTACGTGACAAAGGATGGTTTATGTGGCAATGATCGTCACACAATGAATAGTAAGTGGAGATGATCAATGATAGATCGATGAGCAGTGGTTGTGATTAGTTTTTGAAGTGCAATGGAAAACAAAGGATTTCGTATCCATCACAAATAAGGAAAATAGGAGGGATTGTAAGACAAACAGAAAAAAAGAGAAATACTAAGAAAGACAAAGTGTGGTGGTCAGGGATGAGTGGAGATAAAACAGTTGACACTAATAGTGAACGAGAGAAAGATAGTAGGGATAGAGAAGGTTTGGAGAATGATTGCAACACCTCTAGGACTATACAGTAGAGACACCTCTATCAAAGACATCCTCAACATATGGTGGAACAACAAAGGTAAGAATACCACACACAAATACCTCCCTAAAATCACCCCCATTATTGTGTGTTGAAAATTATGGAAAACAAGGTGTGACAACAAATATAAGCATAAAAATATCAATATCTACATAATATGATATCATGTTCTATTCCAAGTGAAAATCTTAATGAGTTGGTTGTGGCCGAAAGTTTATTTGGTAGTTGAATCCTACAAATCAAGACTTAGGAGCATTATAGTGAGATGGATCAAATCAAAAGTTAACAAATGAAACTCAAAATGGATGACAGTTTTATTCCCTCTATTGGCAAAACAGAGATCAAAGAAATTGTTAGGACTAGAAATGGATAAATGATCATGTCCTTTGCATCACCAATTCATTTACACACTGACAACTACTTAGAAACTCAGGCAACCTTACAAGATACCCTATGGTGTTGTAATCAACATTCTCACAACTTAACTTTGGAACTGGACTCCCTACTAATTATTAATATGATTATTGGATTTTATAAGAGCTCTATGGTATCATGTTGCATGGTGCAACATTGTTATAGAGAAGGTAATACAGTTGCATATCCCCTTACTAAGCATGCTACCAATATCACCAACAATGAATTGTTCCTCCAGGAAGATGATCTCCCTCAAGAAACCAAAGGTGCACTTTGAATAGTTAGACTACAAATGCCTTGTTTTAGGATCAAAACTAAGAAACATTCAAGCTGATTTTTTCAATCCCCCTTAGAATTGTAAAGGAGGTTTTATTAGAGGCCCATGATTCAAGCTTCAGAGTAGTCCTCCTCCCCTATCAATGTGTTTTTACATTTTGTTTCAATAAGTTTTTTGTTACCTCGGAATTTAGGTCAATGTTCTCCTCAATTGTATTCATAGGTTAGTAATATACAAAGTAGGGGTCTATGCCAAACCCTTTACCACCTAGGGAGCTCGTATTCAAGGTGGTTGAGTTGAAAAATAATATAAAATAAAATTTAATTTCAGTTATCGAGGGGAAATCAAATTAAGTTTTTCAATGCAAAATGGATACATATAATCCGTCTTTGCCCTAGATTTTCATAGTTTATACAAAATTAACAATGCTAATCAAAATTTAAATAAAAGTTCGACGATACAAAATATTGTTAATATATATGTATTATAATTTTTTGTGTCATCTAAAATATAAAATTATATATACTCAAATATCTTTGACTTAGAAAAAAAATCATTTGTGGCATCTAGAAAACTCCTTTTTGGTAACAAAGTAGGAAACCACTCAAGGTGCACGCTTATACCCGTGTGTGTGTGTGTATATATATATATATATATATATATATATCCACCGCTAGTCACATCTTTTACTACATCTAAAGTCACTTCACCGAGTTAATCGATTTGTTCTCTCTTAAATTTGATTTTTGATTCATCTGTTTGCCTGAGGCATTGAACTGCAAGTAAGGTATTAATCTCTTAATCAATTGCCACTCCTTTTAAAAAAAATCTATTTCGCATGTTATTTGTGCATTCATTAAATTAATTACTCTATGTGTATCTTTTTGTTGATCATGAACATCGATATTTTGTAGAAGAAATGGGTGTATATCTCTAATTTTTTAATTTAGAATACCCTAAAGTTTGAGGTTTTTTTATTCATGTTATAAAGTTTTTTTAAAAAAAAAAAAAAAATTCTATTGTGTCAATTTAATCAAATTTAAAAGGTGGTGTCTTTTTGATGTGTATGAAATTTTTGGTTCCCAAAAAAAGTTGATTTTGTGATGAGTCAACATGCCATATACTTTAGATTTTTGATTTTTTGTTGTAATTATAGATCCCACAAAGGTATCAATGTACCGTTGATGAGATTGTTGAATTACATTATCTTTAATTAGAGACATATGAGGTCTTTTGGGAGAAATATCATATAACTAAGAGAAAATGGTCAAATGAGCTCCAAACCTATTACCGCATTTTCAACTATACACTTATACTTTACGGGGGTCCTATTACCCCCTGAATTTTTTAAAATCGAAATTATTACCTCTCTAAAAAGTCACAACCATATTTATGTTGATAAGTGAAATTCACGCATTTGACACATGTAATTTTTTATTTTTTATTTTCATGCCTTTTTGACTGATTATTTTATTCCGTTTTTTATTTTATTCTTTTTCCTTTTATTTCTTTCTCTTCCTCTTCTATCCTTCAATTCCATCTTACCATAGAGCCACAAGTAGAAAGATAGAGAAGCGAAAATATGAAGCCGGCAAGAAGTGTGAAGGATGTTTTACCACACGAGTTCTTCAAAGCATAAGCCGCTCATCTCAAGAGCTCCGACAAGTTGGAGGAGCGGACCTACAATATCAAAACTGGGAAAATGGAGCTTGCTCCATATGACACTAATTGGTACAAGGTTAGGGCTACATCTATGACAAGAAAGATCTATTTGAGAGGAGGAATATATTGATGTTGGTGGATTCCGAAAAAAATCTATGGTGGTAATTATAGGAATGACAGCCCTCCGCGTTATTTTTGCAAGAGCAAGGGTTCAATAAGAGGAATGACCTAAAAAATAAATTATCGGTCAATTCAGATGAGGATATTTTGAGAATTTTTTAAGAGATTCCCAACATTATTAAGTTTTTTGAATGAATTTTGTTAACTGGAAAAAATTGTTACAATAGCTTCAAAATGATATTTCAATGGTGTTTCAATGGCTAATAGTTGACATTGAAAATGGGGGTAAAGTAATTTACTTAATAATTTATTATTGCGTGGAGAGTAGAAAAGAGATTTCTATCTAGGAATTATGATGTGTTATTAGATATTGTAATAGTGGTGTTTCCCGATCGTGATGTTGAGATTTGATGACTACCATGGATGCTCTACTAAGTTGCTAAGAAGAAGAAGAAAAGAGATGAGATAAAAACAAATAAAGAAAAAAAATTAAAATGAAAAGATTATTAAAAATAAAGTTTTAATATTTATTTTTGATCTTCGCTCTCTTTGAGATAGTGGAATACACTTATTTTGCCACATAAACATTTAGGAAGGTAATAATTTCAATTTTATAGTTCAGGGGTAACAGGATTCTCATAAAGTAAAAGTGTGTAGTTGGAAATCTGGTAATAGATTGGGGGCTCATTTGGCCATTTTCTCTATAACTAATAACCAATTATTCATGGATTGAAGAGAAGTAATAATATATTGATAAAGCATGTTTTATCTATTCATAAACTTATTCGATGTGAATTTAAATTATATACGCGAATGAATAGGAATATAATAAACATTATCCTTGTGTTTCAATATTTCTTTTTCATATTCTTGGTTATTACATATTTCTTTTCCATGTTGTTTTCCATTCACTCATTTTTTTTAATAGCCTCCTCTCTTGGGTCTCAACTGAATTTGCATCTTGTGCTATCAATAGCAATGATAATTACTCAAATCATATAGTTTTATTATTTTAATATATATTATTAAACTATTTTACTCATTTAAAATTATCTTATAATAATAATAATAATAATTAATGATGATGATAATAATAATAATAATAATAATGATAATAATAATAATAATAATGATGATAATAATAATGATAATGATAATGATAATAATAATGATAGTGATAATGATAATGATAATGACGATAATGATAATGATAATAATAATGATAATAATAATAATAATAATAATAATAATAATAATAATAATGATAATGATAATGATAATGATAATAATAATAATAATAATAATAACAATAATGATAATGATAATGATAATGATAATGATAATGATAAGGTTCTGTGTCTTTTTTGTAGGTGTCAATGGTAATAGTGGCAATAGAAATAGAGTAATTCTGAGATTCAAAATTACTAATCGGTAGCGCATACAATAAAATAATAACTAGTACCACTTTTTTTGCTACAACTGATTACTCCGTCTATTGCGCAAGCTAAGTTTAAATCCGTCACAACTTAAGATATTATAATCTCTAAAATTTATTATCATTTTAAAACAAAAGATAAGACACAAGTACTCCCTACACTATAACCGAAATCCTAGAGAGACACCTTAACTAAACTAAGGTCCTATTACCCTCGATTTTTTATTTTTTTTTTGTAATTTTATATACCTTTTTGGCTTATGTGACATTCAAACATCTCTCACGCGCCTTAATTACGTGGAGTCATGGAGCGTGCCACGTAAGCCACAATGCATATAAAATTACAAAAAAATGAGTTCGGGGTAATACGACCTAAGTTTAGTTAAGATGTGTCTCTTGAATTTCGGTCATAGTCTAGGAGGTACTTGTGCCTTATTCATTTAAAAAAATTATAAACATCCCCTCTCGTATAGATCCCTCTCATTAAATAATGAATCATTTGCAATGTATTAGACAATTAAATAATATGTTCGAGAGAAATGAAAAAATTAAGTTTTTGGTAACTGAATGAACTTGTGAAAAAAAAATGTAATTAGCCCCAAAATGTATGATATTTCTATATTTTATACTGGCCTCATAGTCCAATGATGAGGGAGTATGCAACAGTAGTACCAAGATCGGTAGAATTGGGCCAAAACCCCAATACGTTTTTTTTTTTCCTTTGTTGGAATTGATTTAAATTTGAGTTTTGTGTTGTTAATTCCCGTTTGGAGGTATTCTTTGTTGTTGGTAATGGTTTTCTAACATTTTATTTAACTTAGAATAATTCTTCTAAGAGTTCGAATTTATCTAGTTTCGCTATGATAAGAGTATTGCCTTCAAGTATCGTCCTTGCAATTGTTAATTGAATTTGATTTAATTAGACAAATTTAAGTTTTTATTATTAAATTAAACTCAAAATAAAATAATATAAAGAGAAGAAGATAAGAAATGAAGATGAATGACAAAACTTTCTTATTCAAGTGTGTCTTTCAAATGGTGAATAATATCTCTATTTATAGTTTTGAGATATCACTCCCAAAGGTCACCAAACTAGTAGATACATAGCTATTCAAAAAGGTTCTTAATCACCTTGAAATACACACATGAATTCAATTAATGTTTGAATAAATCAAATAGACAATCCACAATTCAATAGATTTATAACAATTTTGAGATTAACTAAAGAATTATTTATATTTTTTTTCATAGCTGGTGGTTAATTTAATATAGATATTCAGTTACTGGGTTGATTTTTTAATTTGAGCTTAATTTTTTAACTTAAAAGCTCAGAGAATTATTTTAAAACTTTGACATTTAGGGTCCTTTTGGCCATGCGATATGGTATCATGATATAGAATTATGAGATGAAATTGAAGTTTTGTTTAGACATGCGATTTGGAATTTTGTGTTGTATATTTTCTCATAAACATAAGAATCTCATAAGTTGTAAACCTATTAAAATAGCCTCAATTGTTTTTTCAATCTTACCAAATCATTTTTTTTAGAAAATCGCATAATAAATTATTACAAAACTATTTGTTCTCCACTTAAGTAATTGTTTCATCTAATTTTAATTCAATAAAAAAATTTGAACATAAACTGTAGTGTACTAGTCTTTAATATAATTCTCCCACGTCATAGTACAAACAATTTCCTCACGTTGAACTTGCATTTCTCGATCATGTGACCGAGAAGACGAACCAACATTGTTACTTTGAGTTTGTAATGAATACAAAACGGAAGAACTAATAAATTAGGTGTTGGAGTAAATGAAGAGAACAAATTTATTACTCAACAATCAGTTGGTGTGAGTTAAATTGACTATATATTGGTGAGAATAATAAATTTTATGTCAGTGAGAATGATAAATTTTATAAAGTAATGATGTGATTATAAATTTTATTTATATATGAGATAAATGGTTAGTAGATATAAATGTGGGTTTTTTTTAACAAAATATAAACTTGTGGATCAATTTTTGTATTAAAAATATCTCAAATCATGATATGGAATTTTCATATCATGGTTTTTGGAGAATATGGAATCACATATCATGATATGGAATCATGAGATGATATTGTAGAAATCTCACGTAAGTATGGAGAAATCAAGGATTGTATTGATGATAAAATAATGTTGTGTTACAAGCTCCCTATATAGGAGAAGAGTCATATTCTAGCTATACTAGGAATCCTAGTACAACACAAATATATTATATACATGATATTCTAGTCGACTTTAACCTCCTACATGATCCAGTAGCTTAGTCGTACATAATTTAGGATTTAGTAGTTGAGTCCTAGTATGACTCTTGTAACGGCCCTTTCACATTACTATATGCCAATAACTCACGAAATATTTTTAATGCATATATTGTCCCCACGCTAGTAGATGATGCTATAAAAAAAATTTATCAACTTTTGAGTACCCAAACTAAATGGGTTCATGCTTCATACGATTGTTCAAAACAAATAGGAAATGTAATATATTACATAACTTGGGCTTACACACCCCAAATAAACAAAACATTTAGCCATACTTATATTACAACCCATGGACATGATCCGATTAGTCCTCAAAATTTCATGCAAATATACACCACATAGATCATGTATAAGTCCCAAAGTTTATACAAAATATAGATGCCTATATGCAAATGTGATCTTCTTTAAAGTTCTCAAATTTTCCATCCCCAATGGCCAGCTTCACGCCTCCTCTCGATCAGCCCCTACGATAGAAACAACTATCATTAAGCATATAGCTTAGTGGTGTAAAACTATAGGGTTGGAGTCCTAAAAAAATTCACCAAGCTACCTTTTTTCAAGTCAATGAGCAGCATACTTCAAACATAATAAATAAACCAAGTAACAATATATAACAAGTATCAAGTTTGATATTCAAAGATACAAATGTCAAGAAAGCTCATAGCACCATTTTCCAAGAGATTCAATAACAAAGATCGCCCCATAGATACCTCATGTCGTCACACCTGGTACAAGCAAGTATCAAGAAGAGCCAACGCCCTGTATCAAGAAGGGCACAACCCAATAATCAAGAGAACCAAGAATCAAATTAAAAATGGCTTTCTAGTTCGTACTTAAAATTGACAACTTCCATTCTTAAGACAGACTACAAATCCAGAATCAAGATGGCAAATGATCCGAATCAAGAGGCATGCCAATAGTGACAAAGTCATAGCCATAAGAAGGACATGATCCCAACAAGAGTGCCAAGTGATTAAACAATCCGTACAAGTGGTTGAGTTAGACAAACATCATACCAACCCGACAATGGAAAGTGACAAGAGGTAACCAAGGTATCGAGATCAACTTTCAAATATACAACAGTTAAAAGAGTGCAAGTACAAGTTTATACACAAATCTCAATACTTTAGCGTAGCAATAGTCCAACAAAACTGCACGAGCTCAAACCGTAGACCAACCAACGTATTAAGGTCCTCAACTTGTTCACAAGTATATATAACCTTAAAAATACAATTAAATAACTTCTTTAATTCCTAATCTCAATAATGTCGAAATTAAACAAGATTATCATCACAAGTAAGCTCATCCTGCACAGATACAACTATGTTCCCAAAACAGTGATTCTGGTCAGTCTAGTACCCCATGTTGCAACTTAGATTTGAAAAGGAAAACGGCAAAACTAGACTTTATAACCTTCATGAAAGATTTAGATACATCTCTTAAGATTGCAACGTCACTGAAAAATATATTTTGTACAAAAAGATATCATCGATACACTAATAGTTGTTCATACAGAATTTCTAAATTCGAAATCTGGACAGAACTTGTCCTGTGTTGCGTCCCATATTTCGAATCCATAACAGCTAAATTAGACTTTATAACCTTCATGAAATATGTATATACATCTCTTAAGGTTTCAACACAACAAGAATCATTGAAAAATACATTTTTTACAAAAATATATCATCGATACACTAATAGTTGTTCATACAGGACTTGTGAGTCCTAAATCTGGACAGAACTAGTCCTGTGTTGCGTCCCATATTTCGAATCCATAACAGCTAAATTAAAGTTTTATATAAACATAAGAGTTGTAGGTATGTGAATTAGCTTTCTAAAACATATTTATTCACAGTAAAATAAGCTCTAGAGAACAAGATATACACAAATTACCAACCACTACCCAGCTCAGAAACATATTTTAGCACTTACCAACAAAGCAGTGTGTCTCTCGAATTCTAGCCAAAAGAACCAAGTTTTTCTCTTGTGATTTTGATGAACAAATGGTTAATTAAGGTTCTAAGGTTTTTAGGCTTTGAAGGAACCGAAATTCATTAGAGAAGTGTCAATATATAGCCACACAAGTGATGTTTATCACTTGGACAACTGGACTTCAAAGGTGCTGCCCAAAAAGTTTTTGTGGTGCTCAAAAAAAGCATATATATACACTTATATGTATATCGTTCACCTCCTTTTAAAAGTATGCACCACTCTAATTATATTATTACGTAAATACCCCAATACAATCCCATAAATTACGATATACTTATGCTAAACAAGTTAGCAATTATCACCAAAATTTCAAGTTCCCAACATAAGAGAAAAACATAGTATAGTAATAAGCAACGGTCAATCGACAAGAAACTCTTGTTAGCATTTAGGGGTGTTACAACTCTAATTCTAACTCGTCAGCCTGCTTCGATAGACTTGTTCCTTCGACATGTTCCACCATTCTTCAGACTTTATTTAACACTTCCCCTCAAGCTAGTGAGTGGAGGAACTGTAACTCATAGCTTGCTGCGAAACCCAAAAAAAACCTAATTCGATAAGGCTTTGGTATGAATATCAGCTAGCTGATCCTTAGACTTCACAAACTAAGTAAGATGTTGTCCTCTAGCCACTTTCTCATAAACAAAATGATAGTCCATTTCAACATATTTTGTTTTAGCATGCATAATTAGATTAACCATCATGTATAAGGCACTCATGTTATCATAATACAATGTAGGAACGGATCGAAGGAACACTCCAAGATCATGAAGAAGATACATGATCCAAGTCATCTCTGCGGCAGTGGAGGATAGTGCTCTATACTCAGCTTCAACACTCTATCGGGCTACTGTGGTCTGTTTCTTGGAGATCCAAGAAATACACTTTGCACCTAGGTAGATGCTATAACATGTAGTTGATCTCCTAGTGGTGGTAACCTCCCGAATCAGCATCTGAGTATCCATACAACCTACATGGTGATTGTGAAATAATTCTTAGTCCAAAGTGTAGAGTACCTTTGATGTATATGAGAATCCTTTTTACCCCTTGAAGATGTTCAACATTTGGGCTTAGCATAAACTGGCTTGCTAAATTCATAGCATGGGTGATATCAGGTCTTATGAGGGTTAAATACTGAAGGGTTCTTACTATCATTCGGTACAAGAAGGCATCTACAAGACTTCCCACAGCTTCATGCAAACCATGCTTTTGAGCCAAAGAAGTGGCTATAGCCTTTGCCAAAGTCATCTCTGTGTTGGCCAACAACTTAGCAACATACTTACTTTAACTTAAATGAATTCCTCTTTCGAAATACTTCACCTCAATTCCTAGAAAGAAGTGTAAAGGGCCAAGATCTTTGAACATCTCGTAAATTGAAATAACTAGGAAAAAGTTAAGAATTGGAAGTAGTCATTTTTGGAAAGAATATAAAAATCTGGAAAATTTGTTGAGTATGTTAAGTAAAGTCTTTGGTCAACATCAAATGACCATAACTCCTAGCTCAGGATAAGTTAGGTGTGTTTTCAAATATCGTAGGAAAGATCTTGGAATAATCTTTCCAACGCCGCCGATTTTACTCAATTTCGAGTTTGTATGAGTGAGATACGTCCATTGGAGTTGGGCTGTCTAGTTAAGGAAAGTCAAAACCGGATTTTTGAAGGGTAGTTTGGTCTTCCCTTACCTTATTATTTTAATTTGTTTTTGGTAATTACTTAGGGGTCTAAACTGAACTTGATCAGTTTATGCTTTTGAAAATCGAGTTAGGGTTTTAGAGGAGAGAAAAGAAGAGGAGAAAAGAGAATGAGAAGCAAGGAAATCGTCAAGTTCTTCAAGAATCGCTTGGGGATTTCGTCAAGGGGTGATCCCTAAGAGGTATGTGAGATCACATAGCATTGGGTTATTTCACCGACGTGCTAGTCATGATTTATTTCAGCATATTATCGTTCTTGAGATTAGAGAAATTGAATTCTTGATGGATTTGTTTGAAATTTCTATTGAGTTCTTGATTGTTTAAGTTGTTGAGGAGTTCTTGATTTTAATTCATGAAATTAGATGTCGTTTTGAGTAGATTCTTACATATTTTGGTTATGTAGTCGAATCTAACTATTTTGGAAAAGACCCAATTGAGTTTAGAGGGTTTAGATTTGAAAAATGATCAAGGAAGTTCGTCGAAAATCTGGGAATGAGGGTGGGGCGCCGTGCCTCTCAGCGACCCTCAAAGTTCAAAGTTTTCTCTGAAGTTCAGACCCTGGGGTGCCGCTCCAGAAAGTGCGCCCCAACTTCAGCTCTAAAGTTTTCGGTCTGGCGCCCAGCGCCACTCAGAGCGACAGGGACACCAGGTCTTTTACTTTTCCCCCTTCTTTTCGTACTAGTTCCTTAGCAGCGTACCTATGTTTTCTAGTTGATTCTAACACTCTAAGGTAAGTCTAAACATCACAAAATCATCCATAAACATGAGATCATGAACCTTGAATTCATAATCCAATTTAAGGAAAGGTAAGATCAAAGTCAAGAGAAGTAAGAGTGAAGTCAAGAAGAGTTCTTAGGGTTTCCCAAAAGTTTTTTCCGAATGTTTTAACTTTGCTTTAAGACTTAAAGTTTGAGTTGAGTAAAGAGTAAAGATTGAAGTTCATTTCTTCAAAAGTATATGGGGACTATGTATTCCCAAAAAGTTAAAATGTTGTCACATTTAAATAAGAAAAGGAAACTTTGATTTCTAAAGAGCCTTTGAGCTAGTTTTCAGAAAAGAGTAATCACTTTCTAAATTAAGCAAGAGAGTAAACTTTGGTTTCCAAGATAACCTTTGAGCTAAATTTTGAGCAATTATCTCAAATCACAGAAAGAAGTATGTTTTTAAATATAAGATCTTGTATCATATTTTGGGAGTAGTATTAAGCATCGCTATGTGGGAGAGTTCAAACAACTCACAACCCCCATAAACCATGTAGCCATCATGGGTAGAAAAGGGTCATACTTTTTAGATAATTCCTTTAGTGCTTTTTAGCATAGACTAGTAGATCCACTTAGTAGTTCTGGTTCTATACCCTTGGCAAGGTATAGGACGGCCCTGGCAGCGTGAGGCAAAATGTTGTATCATCATAATAGCTCTTAAGTGATGGTTTTCGGTTGGAGAAACTCTCACAGAAGTTATTGTATTCTTAAATACACAATTTAATTGTATTTTTACATACATCTCAGAGTTATGTTTGTATCTTTGCATACATATAGAGTATTGTTGTATTTCCAAAATACACAGAGTTGACTTCCATTTTTTAAACAACTTTTCTTTATATTTCACCATTTTAAATTGCTTTATATTGAAATGAGTTCATTTAAGTTGAGTTGAGTTGAGTTGAGCTAGGAAAGTTCTTCAGTTCCTTTCAAGCCTATGTCTGGTTTTAAAATTTCCCTCGCATACTCGTACATTCAATATGCTGATACCATTTGGCCTGCATCTTCTTTTTTTTGCAGACACAGGTAACCAGAATCAGCATTCAGAACATCATTGATCCAGTTGAGTACTCAGAGTCTTTTGGTGAGCCTCTTTGCTTTCCGAGGGATCCCTTTTATTACTTTCAGTATTATTATTAGTTCATTAGGATATCGTGGGTCTTGTCCCGACATCCATCTCAGTTGTTCAGAGGCCTCATAGACAGTCAGATGTTAGTTCTTTAGTCTTTTCATTTCATTATCTTATGTTGAGACTTGAGTTTACCTTATTGGCTAGTTAAATGTTTTCTTTGTGACATTCTAAGTTTTGTTTGGGTTTATCTTGTTGAGTTAAGTCTTCTTCTGAGTAAGTAAGTGATTAATAACATTTCAACCTATGCCTTAGTCCATTCACTCTCTTGAGCTGAATGTGTCAAAAAGGGTTTAGGATTCACTCTCTCGAGCTGAACCCATGACAACCCAATACCCACAGACCATCAATCAATAATCTTAGTTTTAAAACATCTCTCTCGAGCAAGCCAAAAACACAAAGGTAGAACTGTATTTGCAACTACAATTCTTAAATTAAACCACAATTAATGAATGAAATCACTTCTAAACAACATTTAAACTAACAATTAGCAATACCCATAAACTAAATCATCCCATAATCACATAATCACACCCCAAGAATTCGAGTTTTAGCTAGACATCATAAAAAGATAAAAATTGTTACCAAATTGAGTTTCCATCAATTGGGTAAGATTGATTTCGTCTTTACAAAGGTCCAAATTGAAGAATCTCAAAGACCCACTTTCAATTTCTCAAAAGTGAAAACCTTCAATTCTTCAAAAGCTAAGGAAAACTCTCCAAATATGAACATAGATACTATTCAGAATGAAAAATGATTCAATGATACTAGAATTGATATTTAAAATTTTATTTTTAGTCGCAAAAAATGTGCTGCGAAGAGTCATTCAGCACAGTAAGTTGGGCTCGCTGATCCACTTGATGATGCGCCCTTTAGCCAATTTCATCACCTTTCTAGCTTGGCCTCACCATCTTCAAGGTCTGCAACTTTGAACGATCCAATACTTCATCACGGAACCACTCAGTGATCCGCCGACTGCTCCTTTCTCTCGCCGACTTGATTTTCTTCTTCAAGGCTTAGTACACTAGAACTTTAGGCTGTCAAGGAGCCCTTCGGCAACTCACCAAGTAGACTTGGCGATCACCAGGCTTCCTTTTCTTCACTCTTTCAGCTTGCTTCGTTCCTTTTTGCAAAGTAGTGTCCTTGCATTTTTCCTCAATCCATATACCTGGAATTCAAGGGTTTTACATCAGTTATTGGCACAAAACAAGCATTTGAGGATACTAAATTATTGTATATAAAGCCCTAAATGAGTCTAAATCCCGGACTCATCAATACCCCCAACTTAAACTTTTACTTATCCTCAAGTAAAACTCAAGTACAACAATTCAAAAATGATATCTCAAACAGTGCTACATAAGTCTCAATCATGAATGCACACAAAAAGACTCAACTTACTTATGCAAGGATCAATTGTGCACTCAATGGTTCAGGTTGTGACTCACCATTACCAAAGATTCTCAAGTTCACAATACTTGCTTCAAATGCAAGTTCAAGCTCAACAAAGGTAGTCAAATGCCCTCACACAAAGAATTACTCCATATTCACATACAATGGTTCAACAATTTATAGTTTCGAAATCACAAAAAACTCTCACACTCACAAAGATGAACACATGCATGATTTCATCCATAGGTTTGTCCTTATTTTCCAACCAACATTCGTTTCAGCTCACTCATCCTTTCAAGGCTTGTAACGGGGCTGAGTGTAAAGGTATGATCATTTAAGCTCAGTGGCTGCTATCCTCATGAAATGTGGTATGAATAACACTTTCTTTCCTTTTCTTCATCATTCTCATTTATGCTCAAAATTCACCCTATTATTCACTCTCCGTGGAATACCGGACACCCCATTTGTTTTACAGCTTTCACAACTTTATTCCACAACTTTTCATTATTTTTCTTTTTCATCTTCTTTCCTGTTTTTTTTTTGTATGGAGGGGTTTCATCTTTCTCAAACATGGGTCAAGGAGGACTTCTTTGCACTTCTTGATTTACCTTGTCTTTTCACCACACCCCAAGTTCGCTATTCAAACAAACCACAAATCATGAGGATTATGGGTGAATGGATAAAGAAAGGTCACAATTGCATCAAGTTTCTTCCAAGAAAAGGATAAGGCTCAAAGGGTGTTATAGCAAAGTTCACTCACTCACAAGGTTGGTCACAAAAAGAGGCATAATGTCAAATTGTTTCACTCTTTAAAATTGTTGCCTAAGATCATTTCAAGAACTTGCATCACTTAGTCAACGGGACCAACGGGGAAATTCTAGGTGTTATCACACATGGTTCACAGTAAGCACATCACACAAAGCATTGACACCAATATCAAACAAGACTCCACACTTTTGCTAGTGTGCATTGTTCATTACAAGAGACTCAATTCGGTAATTGGCTAGTCACAACGAGATGCAAAAAGTTCACAAATTATCTATGCTACTTTATTTGGCCCCATAGTAGCCGCACATTTCATTTTGTTCGATTGAGAGCACTATTCAAGTCATTGGTATTGATCATGACCGATACTCATATTTACACAAGAACAAACATATTCAAACACAATCAAGAGGTGGCATAATTTTTCAAAAGGGTCCAAAAATCGTTTGCAATCAAAACAATGAGCCACAAGCTCAAACATCCACAAAAATAGTGCCATAATAAAATTTACAGCACAAAACCCAATATATAGACAAAAGTAATAATCACAAGAGGTAGGTATAGAAATACCTCACCACACCACAAACAAAAAGCAATTTGTCCTCAAATGCAACAAAAGTCAATAAAAAGGACAGAGATGGAGGTAAAGAAAAGTCTTGTCTACATAGTCTCTCCATTTGTAGGGGAATCAGTGTTCGATGTCACGCTTTAAACTTTGGACCGAGGTAGCAACAGCACTAGATCCGACCATGGTGGTGTCTCTCAAGGAGGTCTGGCGGGCAATCTCGAACATCGCATCGTCAAGATCGACAGGATCATCATACATAGTAGCATCTCGGTCATCAAGGTGCTCCTCATCTGTATCTGTCTCTGATGCATCAGTTGCCACATCCATCTGTATGTCTCCAGTAGTAGTCAGATAAATCTCAGAAGTAGCTAGAGCATCCTTCATCTCAGCTGCCTCGAATAAAGTGGTGAAGTCTATAAACTTTAGATAGTCTACGTCCTTCCTCAGGTTTGCAACCTCAGCTCTCATAGTCGTAACCTCTGAAGTCTCCCTCTGTCTACTCTCACAAGTCTCAACTCTCATTGTGAGGGTATCAATAGATGCTCATAGGGGTGTCACTACAACTAGGATAGCACTCTCGATCATCCATGGTACCGCAACCCCCAATCGAGTGGCCTTCACATCCACAAAATGGGCTAAGTGCCCCCTTTTTAGAAGCATGGCCTGAGTGATCTTGGAAGGCTGGGATACAGTAGAAGTACCAGGACTCTGGGAGGTAGTGGAAGTACCTGAAGGCTCGGAGGCCGGAGTAGGCAAATATGCCTCTGTAGGTATAAAATCAACGTCTACATCCGGAGGTGTATCCACCGGAGTTGCTCTTCTCCTATCTACCTTCTCCCTTGTGTACTCGGCCTCAATACACCAAATGTCTGTGGAGGATATGGGAGTGACCTCAATATCTCTCATCTCATCGCGAAGAACTCCAGCCTACCGACACAACTCTGTAATTAAGATCGGGAGAGAAAGGGATGTCTGACTCTACTTGGCCCTCATGTCCATCTCTTTTTCTATGATGAGTCCCAAATCAATGCTACTCTAAGAGATGATCGACCCAAGGCAGGAAGATATAAGATGGAGGAGGATGAACTCATTCTGGGATGATATAATTGAGCTACTAATAAATCCAAACTAGTATCGTGTAACTACATTCAAATCCTTCTTCTCGATAGGAGCTCCAACCTCAATCCACCTTGGGGTGGTGTTAGAGATGAGGGGTGCAAGCCAGCCCTTAAGATCATCCAAGGGGGTCGTAAAGGTAGCCAAATTTTGGTAGTCAAAGATTGACCCTCTATCAAATACCGCGTTGATGTGATCATGGCTACAATACACTACTTTACCCCGTCCCATAATGGACCCTATTGGTCTGAAAGTTCTGGCCTTTTTCTTCACTTTTGGTACCAATTCATCGTATGATGCGTAGAATTTCTGGACCCATGTAGGAATATAGGGTCCTTGGGGCCTGGTGAACTGCTCGAAGCGATGGTACTGAAGTATTTCCCACACCCTGGAATATCTGCCCTCAAGGCCCTCTGTGGAAAATAGTTTCTCCTCTAGAATTGTCCTCAGTCCATCAGATTTTAATCTGTTAAGTAGCTGGGGAGGAGGAACCATTGGTGCCACAGGGATCACAGTCAGTGCTGGACCTAGCACTCTATCTGATGTAGGAAGAGTGGCTGTTGGAGCTCTAGATGATTTTGGGCGATACCTAGCACGGATCTCTGCTCGCCTAGATTGTAGGTGCTGGTCATCATCCAACTCGGAGAGTTCAACCTTGGAGTCAACGGACTCTCTTTCCCTGTTGGAGTAGTGCCATGAGGTCTCAGATACGTGTCTTTTTCCCTTGCCCTTGACTCCCTTCAGAGGTACCATCTTTTCCTTTTTAGGGGGATTGGTTGTCACTTCATTTATTTCTATGCCCCGTGCTCTTTTACGAGGTGGCATATCGAGGTTGGTTCTAGCCATGTCTGTAAAAATATCATTGAAAGTTAGGAACAATTTTGTAGAATAACAGGTGTAGTGGCAGGCAGATTGGCAAGTCACCGAATCACTTTGGCAAGTTATATCGGGCTCGCCGAAAGGATTGGCTAAAAAATTACTAGAAAAATTGGCATGTCGGTGATGGGAGGAGCCTTTCGGTGAATCGCCGACAACATTCGGCAAGTAAAAACATGCCCATCGAAAGTTACAATGTATTTTAGGGGTTAGGGGCACAGAAAGGGCGATCAAAGACGACCTTCCGTGAGTCGCCGAGTGCACTTAGCAAACTTAGTCTTCTCACCGAAAGTAATAGAACAAAAACTCAATAATTGCAAGAAATTAAAGGCGATACAGGGGGATTCGGCAAACCACCGAATCGTTCCGCGAGCTCGACCCAGCTTGCCAAACTGCTCAACGTGCCTACTTTCTAACCTAAATTCCAAAATCAATCCCGCAACCCCCGAAAACAAAATCAAAGCGTGCACTAGTTCAATTAGACTCAGACCCATAAGACACATGCCCTTGGGGTACTCAGACTTCTCCTAGTTTGTCCAAAATTGGTCATTTGACGACTTACTCCCTTAGGAATGACGTCAAACGCTCCATTATCGGGCAAAATATGTCATTTAGCACAATTATAGGCTACTCAAACTTCACCCGACTAGACCCAACAATAATTTAGCACAACCCAATAATTTATGATCAGTTTTAAGGCACAAAACTTGAGAAATCAATAATATTGATATTTTAGGCAAGATTTTCAAATTATATTCGGCAAACAAACACACAAACACAAAATCATGGAATTAGAAAGGCCCAGCACATATTACTAAGATAAAAACAATTGCAAATGAGTAAAAAAAACTAATTACAAGTTCAAGGTTTAGAAAACCAACCTTTCATGGAGAATATAAACTTTAAAAAGCTAGGCGGCAAAGAATTCCATTCTGAACACACAATCGACGACTAATAAGTGGTAAAAACATAAAAATACGAGAAATTAGAATGCGGGTGTGAGTTTGGGAAGTTAAAAAGCGAAGGAATGTGAAAGATTTTGAACTTTTGAACCTTTGGCCTTTTAAACCGTCCAGTTCTCGTCTATTCGGCGATATTAGTTTTGTTCGCCGACCCACTCGGCGACATGCCGAGTGGTCACTTACCTTGCCGAGTTTTACAGAACCTCCAGTTAATATAAGGGTCCAAACGGCAGAAAAGTCGTGATTGCCGACCCGTTCGGCGACAGCCGCTTTGCTTCTAGGCCCGTCGAGTTTTACAAACTCTAACCTTAGAATTTTTTTAGTCCAACGGCAGTCCAAGTCGGGCTTACCGACCTTTTCGGCGAGTTGCCAACTGGACAGTTTGCTCACCAATCACCACTTTTCAAGCACATTCCACACTTCAACCTGTGAAATCGGCACACGATTATTTCTAAAATAAAAATAAAGTGTTGAAAACTTGAGTTGCCTCCCAAGAAGCGCCTTAGTTAATGTGTGGCACAACCCAAGTCCCCACTCAATTTTGATTCGTGGGGTCGAGACTAGACACCACATGACCCATTTGGGTCTTCAGAAGCTGAATCGACAGAGAATGAGAGATAGTCATCTAATTCAGCAGTGAGACATACTCTTTTATCTTATTCAACACTCTGTCGTGTTCTTTGACTTTGTAGAGAATGAGTGAGAGTATCTCTTCTATTTGTCCACCTTCGTACTTCTTGGGTTTTATACGTTCGTAATGGGGAATGTACAGTTCTTTCTTTTTGTACGGTACCTCCAATTCTTAACTTCTTCCTAGTTATGATGTCTAGCTAAAACCTCCAATTCTTTTCGTACTCCTTTGATATTTAAAAATGAATTTATAGTCGCCAAAAATGTGTTGTGTAGAGCCATTCGGTGTAGCAAGTTGGCTCGCCGATCCACTCGGTGATGCGCCCTTTAGCCAATTTCATCGCCTTTTTGTCTTGGCCTTCATCATCTTCAAGGTCTGTACTTTGGGGCGATCCAATACTGCATCGCCGAACCACTCGGCGATTTACCGACTTCTCTTTTCTCTCATCGACTTTATTTTCTCCTTCAAGGCTTAGCACACTGAAACTTTAGGCGGTCAAAGTTCCCTTCGACAACTCGCCAAGTAGACTTGGCGATGAACATGCTTTCTTTTCTTTACTCTTTCAACTTTCTTCGTTTCTTTTTACAAAGTAGTGTCCTTGCATTGCTCCTCAATCCATATACCTAGAATTCAAGGGTTTTACATCAGTTATTGGCACAAAACAAACATTTGAGGACACTAAATCATTATAAATAAATCCCCAAATGAGTCCAAATCTCTGACTCATCGGTAAGCCAGGCCAAGACAAAAAAGGCGATGAAGATGATGAAGGCCAACACAGAAGGGCGATGAAATTGGCTAAAGGGCGCATCACCGAGTGGATCGGCGAGCCGACTTAGTGCACCAAATGACTCTACACAACACATTTTTGGCGACTATAAATACATTTTTAAATATCAAAGGAGTACGAAAAGAATTGAAGGTTTTAGCTAGACATCATAACTAGGAAGAAGTTAAGAATTGGAGGTACCGTACAAAAAGAAAGATCTGTACACTCCCTATCACGAACGTATAAAGCCCAAGAAGTACGAAGGTGGACAAAATGAAGAGATACTCTCACTCATTCTCTACAAAGTCGAAGAACACGATAGAGTTTTAAATGAGATAAAAGAGAATGTTTCATTGCTGAATCAGATGACTATCTCTCATTCTCTGTCGATTCAGCTTCTGAAGACCCAAATGGGTCATGTGTTGTCTTGTCTCTACCCCATGAATCAAAATTGAGTGGGGACTTACGTTGTGCCAGACGTTAACTAAGGTGCTTCTTGGGAGGCAACCCAAATTTTCAACACTTTATTTTTATTTTAGAAATAATCGTGTGTCGATTTCACAGGTTGAAGTGTGGAATGTGCTTGAAAAGTGGTGATTGGTGAGCAAACTGTCCAGTCGGCAACTCACCGAAGAGGTCGGTAAGCCCGATTTGGACCGCCGTTGGACTCAAAAAATTCTAAGGTTGGACTTTGTAAAACTCGGCGGGCCTGGAAGAAAATCGGCGCTTGCCGAACGGGTCAGCAGTCACGACTTTGTCTGCCGTTTGGACCCCAATATTAATTGGAGGTCCTGTAAAACTCGGCAAGGTAAGTTACCACTCGGCGTGTCGCCGAGTGGGTCGGCGAACAAAACTAATATCGCCGAATGGGCGAGAACTGGACGGTTTTAAAGGCCAAAGGTTCAAAAGTTTAAAATCTTTCACATTCCTTCACTTTTAACCTCCCAAAATCACATCCGCATTCTAATTTCTCGTATTTTTGTGTTTTTACTACTTATTAGTCGTCGATTGTGTGTTTAGAATGGAATTCTTTGCCACCTAGCTTTTTAAAGTTTATATTCGCCATGAAAGGTTGGTTTTCTAAACCTTAAACTTGTAATTAGTGATTTTTACTCATTTGCAATTATTTTTATCTTAGTAATGTGTGCTGGGCCTTTCTGATTCCATGATTTTGTGTTTGTGTGTTTGTTTGCCAATTTTAATTTGAAAATCTTACCTAAAATGCCAATATTATTGATTTCCCGAGTTTTGTGCCTTAAAACTGATCATAAATTATTGGGTTGTGCTAAATTATTGTTGGGTCTAGTCGGGTGAAGTCTGAAAAGCCCATAATTGTGCTAAATGACATATTTTTCCCGATAATGGAGCGTTTGACGTCATTCCTAAGGGAGTAAGTCGTCAAATAACCAATTTTGGACAAATTGGGAGAAGTCTAAGTACCCCAAGGGCATGTGTCTTATGGGTCTGAGTCTAATTGAAATAGTGTACGCTTTGATTTTGTTTTCGAGTGCTGCGGGATTGATTTTGGAATTTAGGTTAGAAAGTAGGCACGTTGAGCAGTTTGGCAAGCTGGGTAGAGCTCGCAGAACTATTCGGTGGTTTGCCGAATCCCCCTGTATCGCCTTTAATTTCTTGCAATTATTGAGTTTTTGTTCTATTACTTTCGACGAGAAGACTGAGTTCGCTGAGTGCACTCGGCGACTCACGGAAGGTCGTCTTTGATCGCCCTTTCTGTGCCCCTAACCTCTAAAATACATTGTAACTTTCGATGGGCATGTCTTTACTTGTCGAATGCTGTCGGTGATTCACCGAAAGGCTCCTCCCATCGCCGACATGCTAATTTTTCTGGTAATTTTTGAGCCAATCCTTTCGGTGAGCCCGATATAATTTGCCAAAGTAATTCGGTGACTCACCAATTTATTTGGCGAGTCTGTATGCAACTGCACCTGTTATTCTGCAAAATTGTTCCTAACTTTCAATGATGTTTTTGCAAACATGGCTAGAACCAACCTCGGTATGCCACCTCGTAAAAAAACACGGGGCATAAAAATAAATGAAGAGACAACCAATCCCCCTAAAAAGGAAAAGATGGTACCTCTGAAGGGAGTCAAGGGCAAGGGAAAGAGACACGTATCTGAGACCTCATGGCACTACTCCAACAGGGAAAGAGAGTCCGTTGACTCCAAGGCTGAACTCTCCGAGTTGGATGATGACCAGCACCTACAGTCTAGGCGAGCAGAGATCCGTGCTAGGTATCGCCCAAAATCATCTAGAGCTCCAACAACCACTCTTCCTACATCAGATAGAGTGCCAGCTCCGGCACCGATTGTGATCCCTGTGGCACCAATGGTTCCTCCTCCCCAGCTACTTAACAGATTAAAATCCGATGGACTGAGGACAATTCTAGAGGAGAAACTATTTTCCACAGAGGGCCTTGAGGGCAGATATTCCAGGGTGTGGGAAATACTTCAGTACCATCGCTTTGAGTAGTTCACCAGGCCCCAAGGACCCTATATTCCTACATGGGTCCAGAAATTCTACGCATCATACGGTTTATTGGTACCAAAAGTGAAGAAAAAGGCCAGAACTTTCAGACCAATAGGGTCCATTATGGGACGGGGTAAAGTAGTGTATTGTAGCCATGATCACATCAACGCGGTATTTGATAAAGGGTCAGTTTTTGACTACCAAAATTTGGCTACCTTTACGACCCCCTTGGATGATCTTAAGGGCTGGCTTGCACCCCTCATCTCTAACACCACCCCGAGGTGGATTGAGGTTGGAGCTCCGATCGAGAAGAAGGATTTGAATGTAGTTACACGATACTAGTTTGGATTCATTAGTAGCTCAATCATGTCATCCCAGAATGAGTTCATCATCCGCCATCTTATATCTTCCTGCCTTGGGTCGATCATCTCTCAAAGTAGCATTGATTTGGGACTCATCATAGAGAAAGAGATGGACATGAGGGGCCAATAGAGTCAGACATCCCTTCCTCTCCCGGTCTTAATTACAGAGTTGTGTCGGTAGGCTGTAGTTCTTCGCGATGAGATGAGAGATATTGAGGTCACTCCCATATCCTCCACAGACATTTGGTGTATAGAGGTCGAGTACACGCGGGAGAAGGCAGATAGGAGGAGAGCAACTCTGGTGGATACACCTCCGGATGTGGACGTTGATTTTATACCAACAGAGGCATCTTTGCCTACTCCAGCCTCCGAGCCTTCAGGTACTTCCACTACCTCCCAGACTCCTGGTACTTCTACTGTATCCCAGCCTTCCAAGATCACTCAGGCCATGCTTCTAAAAAGGGGGCACTTAGCCCATTCTGTGGATGTGAAGGCTACTCGATTGGGGGTTGTGGTACAATGGATGATCGAGAGTGCTATCCTAGTTATACAGACACCCCTATGAGCATCTATTGATACCCTCACAACGAGAGTTGAGACTTGTGAGAGTAGACAGAGA
The DNA here is from genome assembly GCA_037074985.1 of Solanum bulbocastanum. Classification (NCBI taxonomy): domain Eukaryota; kingdom Viridiplantae; phylum Streptophyta; class Magnoliopsida; order Solanales; family Solanaceae; genus Solanum; species Solanum bulbocastanum. Next base: position 28,018,842 of record CM073602.1, read on the forward strand.
GAGACTTCAGAGGTTACGACTTTGAGAGCTGAGGTTGCAAACTTGAGGAAGGACGTAGACTATCTAAAGTTTATAGACTTCACCACTTTATTCGAGGCAGCTGAGATGGAGGATTCTCTAGCTACTTCTGAGATTTATCTGACTACCACTGGAGACATACAGATGGATGTGGCAGCTGATGCATCAGAGACAGATACAGATGAGGAGCAGGTTGATGACCGAGATGCTACTATGTATGATGATCCTGCTGATCTTGAGGATGCGATGTTCAAGATTGCCCGCCAGACCTCCTTGAGAGATACCACCATGGTCGGATCTAGTGCTGTTGCTACCTCGGTCCAAAGTTCAGAGCGTACATCGAGCACTGATTCCCCTACAAATGGAGAGACTATGTAGACAAGACTTTTCTTTACCTCCATCTCTATCCTTTTTATGGACTTTTGTTGCATTGGAGGACAAATTGCTTTTTGTTTGTGGTGGGGTGAGGTATTTCTATACCTATCTCTTGTGATTATTACTTTTGTCTATATATTGGGTTTTGTGCTGTAAATTTTATTATGGCACTATTTTTGTGGATGTTTGAGCTTGTGGCTCATTGTTTTGATTGCAAATGATTTTTGGACCCTTCTGAAAAATTCTGCCACCTCTTGATTGAGTTTGAATATGTTTGTTCTTGTATAAATTTGAGTATCGATCATGATCAATATCGATGACTCAAATAGTGCTCTCAATCAAACAAAATGAAATGTGCGGCTACGATGAGGCCAAATAAAGTAGCATAGATAATTTGTGAATTTTTTGCATCTCGTTGTGACTAGCCAATTACCGAATTGAGTCTCTTGTAATGAGCAATGCACACTAGCGAAAGTGTGGAGTCTTGTTTGATATTGGTGCCAATGCTTTGTGTGATGTGCTTACCGTGAACCATGTGTGATGACACCTAGAATTTGCTCGTTGGTCTGGTTGACTAAGTGATGCAAGTTTTTGAAATGATCTTAGGCAACAATTTTAAAGAGTGAAACAATTTGACATTATGCCTCTTTTTGTGACCAACCTTGTGAGTGTGTGAACTTTGCTTGAACACCCTTTGAGCCTTACCCTTTTCTTGAAAGAAACTTGATGCAATTGTGACCTTTCTTTATCCATTCACCCAAAATCCTCATGATTTGTGGTTTGTTTGAATAGCGAACTTGGGGTGTGGTGAAAAGAGAAGGTAAATCAAGAAGTGCAAAGAAGTCCTCCTTGACCCATGTTTGAGAAAGATGGAACCCCTCCATACAAAAAAAATAAAAAAAAGGAAAGAAGGTGAAAAAGAAAAATAATGAAAAGTTGTGGAATAAAGTTGTGAAAGTTGTAAAACAAATGGGGTGTCCGGTATTCCACAGAGAGTGAATAATAGGGTGAATTTTGAGCATAAATGAGAATGACGAAGAAAAGAAAAGAAAGTGTTGTTCATACCACATTTCATGAGGATAGCAGCCACTGAGCCTAAATGATCATACCTTTACACTTAGCCCCGTTACAAGCCTTGGAAGGATAAGTGAGCTGAAACGAATGTTGGTTGGAAAATAAGGACAAACCTATGGATGAAATCATGCATGTGTTCATCTTTGTGAGTGTGAGTGTTTTTTGTGATTTCGAAACTATAAATTGTTGAACCATTGTATGTGAATATGGAATAATTCTTTGTGTGAGGGCATTTGACTACCTTTGTTGAGCTTGAACTTGCATTTGAACCAAGTATTGTGAACTTGAGAATCTTTGGTAATGGTGAGTCACAACCTGAATCATTGAGTGCACAATTGATCCTTGCATAAGTAAGTTGAGTCTTTTGTGTGCATTCATGATTGAGTCTTATGTAGCACTGTTTGAGATATCATTTTTGAACTGCTGAACTTGAGTTTTACTTGAGGATAAGTAAAAGTTTAAGTTGGGGGTATTGATGAGTCCGGGATTGGGACTCATTTAGGGCTTTATTTACAATAATTTAGTGTCCTCAAATGCTTGTTTTGTGCCAATAACTGATGTAAAACCCTTGAATTCCAAGTATATGGATTGAGGAACAATGTAAGGACACTACTTTGCAAAAAGGAACGAAGCAAGCTGAAAGAGTAAAGAAAAGGAAGCCTGGTGATCGAACAAGTCTACTTGGCGAGTTGCCGAAGGGCTCCTTGACAGCCTAAAGTTCTAGTGTACCAAGCCTTGATGGAGAAAATCAAGTCGGCGAGAGAAAGGAACAGTCGGCGGATCGATGAGTGGTTCCGTGATGAAGTATTGGATCACCCAAAGTTGCAGACCTTGAATATGGTGTTGGTCAAGCTAGAAAGGTGATGAAATTGGCTAAAGGGCGCATCATCAAGTGGATCGGCGAGCCCAACTTACTGTGCTGAATGACTCTTCGCAGCACATTTTTGGCGACTAAAAATAAAATTTTAAATATCAATTCTAGTATCATTGAATCATTTTTCATTCTGAATAGTATCTGTGTTCATATTTGTAGAGTTTTCCTTAGCTTTTGAAGAATTGAAGTTTTTCACTTTTGAGAAATTAAAAGTGGGACTTTGAGATTCTTCAATTTGGACCTTTGTAAAGACGAAATCAATCTTACCTAGTTGATGGAAACTCAATTTGGTAACGATTTTTATCTTTTTTTTATGTCTAGCTAAAACTCGAATTCTTAGGGTGTGATTTTGTGATTAGGGGATGATTTAGTTTATGGGTATTGCTAATTGTTAGTTTAAATATTGTTTAGAAGTGATTTCATTCATTAATTGTGGTTTAATTTAAGAATTGTAGTTGCAAATGCAGTTCTACCTTTGTGTTTTTGGCTTGCTCGAGAGAGATGTTTTAAAACTAAGATTATTGATTGATGGTCTGTGGGTATTAGGTTGTCATGGGTTCAGCTCGAGAGAGTGAATCCTAAACCCTTTTTGACACATTCAGCTCGAGAGAGTGAATGGACTAAAGCGTAGGTTGTTCTATGTTGCATGCTTGTTGATGATCGAGAGAAATAAACCTAATTCGAGGTAAATTGTTTGAGAGAAAGTTTACCTCCTCTATTGTCTAGTTTATTCACTAATATACAATTATTTCCTAACAGTTGCAATTACCCATTTGTCTACAATAGCCTATAATCGAATCACATCCCAAGAACCCATCTCATTATTGTCATTTTTGTGTTATTTGCTGATGTTGTAGTTGATAATTAAAACCAAAACCCCCTTATTTGTCATTTGTGTCACCCCCTGATTTGAATTATGTTTTTATTCGATAATGTCTATTCCTATGACTGATTTGACCATGTTCACAAATTATTATTGAATCTTAAACACGTACCGCTCCTTGTGGGATTCAAACCCATCTCATTTAGTTGGGTTATATACTGATTAACGATCGTTGACACTTAGAATTAGATAAAGTGTCTTTGAAACGTTATTAATCACTTACTCAGCAGAAGACTTAACTCAACAAGATAAACCCAAACAAAACTTAGAATGTTACAAAGAAAACATTCAACTAGCCAATAAGGCAAACTCAAGTCTCAACATAAGATAATGAAATGAAAAGACTAAAGAACTAACATCTGACTGTCTATGAGGCCTCTGAACAACTGAGATGGATGTCGGGACAAGACCCACGACATCTTAATGAACTAATAATAATACTGAAAGTAATAAAAGGGATTCTCTGGAAAGCAAAGAGGCTCACCAAAAGACTCTGAGTACTCAACTGGATCAATGATGTGCTGGATGCTGATTCTGGTTACCTGTGTCTGCAAAAAAAAGAAGATGCAGGCCAAATGGTATCAACATATTGAATGTACGAGTATGCGAGGGAAATTTTAAAACAAGACGTAGACTTGAAAGGAACTGAAGAACTTTCCTAGCTCAACTCAACTCAACTTAAATGAACTCATTTCAATAAAAAGCAATTTAAAATAGTGAAATATAAAGAAAAGCTGTTTAAAAAATGGAAGTCAACTCTGTGTATTTTGGAAATACAACAATACTTTGTATGTATGCAAAGATATAAACATAACTCTGAGATGCATGTAAAAATACAATTAAACTATGTATATAAGAATACAATAACTTCTGTGATTGTTTCTCCAATTGAAAACCATCACTTAAGAGCTATTATGATGATACAACATTTTGCCTCACGCTGCCAGAGCCGTCCTATACCTTGCCAAGGGTATAGAACCAAAACTACTAAGTGGATCTACTAGTCTATGCTAAAAAGCACTAAAGGAATTATCTAAAAAGTATGACCATTTTTTACCCATGATGGATACATGGTTTATGGGGGCTGTGAGTTGTTTGAACTCTTCCCCATATCGATGCTTAATACTACTCCCAAAATATGATACAAGATCTTATGTTTAAAAGCATACTTCTTTCTGTGATTTGAGATAATTGCTCAAAACTTAGCTCAAAGTCTATCTTGGAAACCAAAGTTTACTCTCTTGCTTAATTTAGAAAGTGATTACTCTTTTCTGAAAACTAGCTCAAAGGCTCTTTAGAAATCAAGGTTTCCTTTTCTTATTTAAATGTGACAACATTTTAACTCTTTGGGAATACATAGTCCCCATATACTTTTGAAGAAATGAACTTCAATATTTACTCTTTACTCTTTACTCAACTCAAACTTTAAGTCTTAAAACAAAGTTAAAACATTTGAAAAAAACTTTTGGGAAACCCTAAGAACTCTTCTTTACTTGACTCTTACTTCTCTTTACTTTGATCTTACCTTTCTTTGAATTGGATTATGGATTCAAGGTTCATGATCTCATGTTGATGGATGATTTCATGATGTTTAGACGTACCTTAGAGTGTTAGAATTAACTAGAAAACATAGGTACGTTGCTAAGGAACTAGTACGGAAAGAAGGGGGAAAAGTAGAAGACCTAGTGTCCCTGTTGCTCTGAGTGGCGCAAGGCGCCAATAATGGTTCTCGAGTGTCTATCCCGCCCAGGGTGTAGGCTTGGGGCGTGACAAACTTGATATCAGATCACAAAGTTCAAGAATTCTAGGAAGTCTATGAAGTCGTGTCTGTAGAGTCCTAGTTATCGGTGTGAAGCGCATCATATCTATAATTAGGAGGCTGCGACACTTAGGAAATTATCTCACTTCTTTCACACTCATTTCGTGCGTTAGAGATTGATCTCTAAAAAGTTTCTTCTAACTCGTGTTTGTGCGTGTCTTTCATACCATGCCTCCACGAAGAGCTGTCAGATGTCGTCCTACTAGGCGTAATGTAGTGGAGCAAGGGGTACCTAATGCACCAGAAGTGCAACCCCAAACGGAGGTCACGAATGCTGAGTTCAGTGAGGCTATCCGGATATTGAGACAAGTTATGACTAATTAAATTTTACAACAGAGAGGGAATCATCAGGAAGTGGCAGATACTTCAAGGATCCACGAGTTATTAAGGATGAATCTTCCAACCTTCACAAGTTCTAGTGTTACAGAGGATCTAGAGAATTTTGTTAAAGAGCTTCAGAAGGTTTTCAAAATCATGCATGTTGCAGATACTGAGAGGGTGCAACTAATAACATACAAAATGAAGGGTGTTGCTAGGATATGGTTTTACTAATGGAAGAAAAATCGAGTTGAGGGAGCACCACCTGTGAGTTGGGTTTGTTTTGAGGAGGCCTTCTTGGGGCGTTTCTTCCCCCAAGAACTGAAAGAGTCTAAGGTACGAGATTTCCTCATACTTAAGAAGGATTCTTTGATCATTCATGAATATATTCTTAAGTTCACACCGCTTTCCTAATATGCTTCAGAGATGGTTGCTCACATGAGGAGCAAAATGAGTTTACTTGTTGCTGGGTTGTCTCATCAGTCGAGTAAGAAAGGTAAGGCTGTAATGCTTATAGGTGACATGGATATATCAAGGTTGATGGTCTATGTGTAGCAGGTTGAGGAAGAGAAGCTGAGGGATAGAGATGAGTTCAAGAATAAAAGAGCTAAGACAAGGAATTAGTCCGGAATGCCAACCGGTCATCCTTCCAACAAAAACAGAAGGTATATGCTCCATTATCTGCTAGTGCACCTGCACCTAAGAACAAAAGTGAGTACAATAGTCAGAATTTCAGAGCCAAACCTGCTTATTCTCATGGTAGTATGGCACAAGGGGGTAGTAAGCCTCCTGCCTGTGCTAAATGTGGTAGGAACCACTCAATTACATGTCGTGAGGGCTCCACTGGTTGTTTCAAGTGTGGCCAAAATAGTCATTTCATGTGAGAATGTCCAAGGAACAAGCAGGGTACCGATAATAGGGGCAATAGAGCCTAGTCTTCTTCAGTTGCTCCACCAGACAAAGCTGCACCTAGAGGGGCTACTTTCGGTACTGGCGGAGGATCAAACCGCCCATATGCTATCACAAATCGCCAAGAGCAAGAGAATTCGCCAAATGTTGTTACTTGTATGATCCAAGTCTTTAACTTTAATATTTATCCTTTTCTAGACCCAGGAGCGAGTTTATCCTTTGTAACTCTATATGTTGCGATGAATTTTGATATTATTCCTGAGCAACTTAGTGTACCCTTCAGTATTTCTACACCTGTTGGTAAGTCTATTCTATCAGAGAGAGTCTATCGTGATTGCCCCATTTTCGTCAATCACAAGGGTACCATGGCTGATTTAGTTAAGTTAGACATGGTAGATTTTGAGGTCATTCTTGGTATGGACTGGCTTCATGCCTGTTATGCCTTAGTTGATTGTAGAACTCGAGTTGTCAAGTACCAGTTTCCAAATGAGCCAGTCTTAGAGTGGAAAAATAGTTTAGCAGTGCCTAAGGGTCGTTTCATTTCGTACCTTAAGGCAAGGAAGTTAGTTTCTAAGGGGTGTGTCTATCACTTAGTCCGAGTTAATGACTCTAGTGTTGAGATACCTTATGTTCAGTCAATTTCAGTAGTAAAAGAGTTTTTAGAAATCTTTCCAGATGATCTTCTCAGAGTTCCTCCTGAGAAAGAGATAAACTTTGATATATACATTATCCCAGACACTCGTCCTATATTTATTTCGCCATATAGAATGGCTCCAACAAAGTTGAAAAAGCTTAAAGAGAAGTTGAAAGATCTCCTTGATAAGGGCTTTATACGACCAAGTGTCTCACCTTGGGGCGCTCCAGTCTTGTTTGTAAGCAATAAGGATGGTTCCCTTAGGATGTGTATAGATTACCACCAGTTGAACAAGGTTACCATCAAGAATAATTATTCTCTTCCAAGGATTGATGATCTTTTGATCAACTTCAGGGTGCCACCTGTTTTTCTAAGATAGACCTCAGATGTGGCTACCGTCAGTTAAGAGTGAGGGAATGTGATATTCCCTAGACAACATTCAGGACCCGTTATGGTCATTATGAGTTCTTAGTTATGTCATTTGGTTTGACCAATGCGCCTGCAACATTCATTAACCTTATGAATAGAGTATTCAAGCCTTATTTAAATATGTTTGTTATTGTGTTCAGTGACGACATACTAATCTATTCGAGGAATGAGGAAGATCATGCTAGCCATTTTAGAAAGTTCTCCAGACTCTAAAAGATAGAGAGTTGTATGCTAAGTTCTCTAAGTATGAGTTTTGGCTTGAGTCTGTGGCATTTTTAGGCCACATTGTCTGGAGATGGAATTAAAGTTGATACCCAAAAATAGAATTGGCCCAGACCCACATCTCTAACTGATATTAGGAGTTTCTTGGGTTTGGCTGGATATTATAAAGGGTTCGTAGAGGGGTTCTCCTCTATTTCATACCCTTTCACCAAGTTGACTCAAAAAATAGTGAAGTTTCAATAGTTTGAAGCTTGTGAGAAAAGCTTTCAAGAATTGAAAAAGAGGTTGACTACTGGCCCAGTATTGACCTTATCAGAAGGTACGCAAGGCTTTGTTGTGTATTGTGATGCCTCTAGAGTTGGTTTGGGTTGTGTGTTAATACAGAATGGCAAAGTTATAGCTTATGCATCTAGACAGTTGAAAGTTCATGAGAAGAATTATCCAACCCATGATCGAGAATTGGTTGCCATAGTATTTGATTTGAAAATATGGCGCCATTATCTTTATGGTGTTCATGTGGATGTGTTCACAGATCACAAAAACCTTCAGTATGTGTTCACTTAGAAAGAGCTTAATATCAGGCAAAGGAGGTGGTTAGAATTACTCAATGATTATGACATGAGTATTATTTATCACCCAAGTAAGGCTAATGTGGTTGTTGATGTTTTATGCAGGTTGTTTATGGGTAGTACCGCCCATGTTAAAGAAGAAAAGAGAGAGTTAGCAAAAGATGTGCACGGACTTGCACGTTTGGGAGTCCGACTAATGGATTCCACAGAAGAAGGAGTAGTGGTGATGAATGGGGCTAAATCGTCATTAGTGTTAGAAGTAAAAGAGAAGCAAGACCAAGATCCAATTTTGCTTGCTTTGAAGGCAACTGTTCACAAGCAAAAAGTTATGGCTTTTGAACAAGGGGGATGGTGTATTGAGGTATCAAGGTAGATTGTGTGTACCAAGGATGGATGAATTCCAAGAGAGAATCATGGAGGAAGCTCATAGCTCCAGATGTTCCATTCATCCGGGTTCCATAAAGATGCACCGCGATTTGAGAGAAGTCTTTTGGTGGAGTAGTATGAAGAAGGGCATTGCAGAATTTGTTGCTAAGTGTCCAAATTACCAAAAAGTTAAAGTAGAGCACTAGAGGCCTGGTGGTATGGCTCAAAATATAGAACTTTCAAAATGAAAGTGGGAGATGATCAATATGGATTTCATCATAGGTTTACCAAGGCCTCGTAGGCAGCATGATTCTATTTGGGTGATTGTTGATAGAATGACAAAATCAGCCAATTTTCTGTCAGTAAAGACCACCCATTTAGCAGAGGACTAAGCCAAGTTGTATATTCAAGAAGTAGTTAGACTTCATGGAGTTTCGATCTCCATTATTTCAGATAAAGGTGCGTAATTTACTGCACAGTTTTGGAAATCATTCCAAAAAGACTTGGGTTCAAAGGTGAACTTAAGTACTTCCTTTCACCCTCAGACAGATGGGCAAGCAGAGCATACTATTAAGACGTTAGAGGATATGTTGAGGGCTTGTGGGATTGATTTCAAAGGTAATTGGGACGATCACCTACCTCTTATTGAGTTTGCTTACAACAATAGTTATCATTCTAGTATCCAAATGACTTCTTATGAAGCTCTTTATGGGAGAAGGTGCAGATATTCTATTAGATTTGAGGTTGGTGAAGTAGGGTTGATAGGACTAGACTTAATTCATCAAGCTATGGAGAAGGTGAAAGTAATTCAAGAGAGGTTGAAAATGGCGTAGAGTTGTCAAAAATCCTACACTGATGTTAGGAGAAAAGAGTTAGAGTTTGAAGTAGATGATTGGGTCTACTTGAAAGTATCACCCATGAAGGGTGTTATGAGATTTGGTAAGAAGGGAAGCTTAGTCCCCGGTATATTGGTCCTTACAGAATATCCAAAAGGATTGGCAATGTAGCTTATGAGTTAGAGCTACCACAAGAGTTAGCAGCGGTTCATCCGGTATTTCACGTCTCTATGTTGAAAAAGTGCATGGAAGATCCTTCACTTATCATACCAACTAAATATATTGGTATAAGGATAGCTTGTCTTATGAGGAGATTTCGGTTCAGATTCTAGATCGCCAAGTTCGCAAGTTGAGGACTAAGAAAGTAGCATTAGTCAAAGTCCTTTAGAGGAATCAGTTTGTTGAGGAAGCTACTTGGGAAGCTGAGGAAGATATGAAAAGAGATATCCACATCTCTTCGAATCCAGAGAAGTTCTAGATCAAGGTACTAATTCTCCTCTTAGTATTCTTTAATTTATAAATTGGCATGTTGTATTGTGTTGCTTGTTGGGTGTTTGAGTTGAATGTTACATGTTACACCCTTAACCTACTAAGAGTAAGCTCATTCGAGGACGAATGTTCCCAAGGGGGAGATATTGTAACATCTCGCAAATTGAAATAACTAGGAAGAAGTTAAGAATTGGAAATAGTCATTTTTGGAAAGAATATAAAAGTCTGGAAAATTTGTTAAGTATGTTAAGTTGAGTTTTTGGTCAACTTTAAATGACCATAAACTCCTACCTCAGGATGAGTTAGGTGTGTTTCTAGATATCTTAGGAAAGATATTGGAATAATATTTCCAACGCCACTGAGTTTACTCAATTTCGAGTTCGTATGAGTGACATAGGTTCATTGGAAGTTGGGTTATCTAGTTAAGGAAAGGCAAAATCGGATTTTTGAAGGGTAGTTTGGTCTTTTACTTACCTTATTATTTTAATTCATTTTTGGTAATTACTTAGGGTCTAAACTGAACTAGTTCATTTTACGCTTTTAAAAATTGAGTTAGGGTTTTAGAGGAGAGAAAAGAAGAGGAGAAAAGAGAAGGAGGAGCAAGGAAATCATTAAGTTCTTCAAGAATCACTTGTGGATTTCATCAAGGGGTGATCCCTACGAGGTATGTGAGATCACATAGCGTTGGGTTAGTTCACCCATGCGCCAATCATGACTTATTTCAACGCATTGTCATTCTTGAGATTAGATAAATTGAATTATTGATGGATTTGTTTGAAGTTTCTACTGGGTTCTTGATTGTTGAAGTTGTTGAGGAGTTCTTGATTTTAATTCATGAAATTAGATGTTGTTTTGGGTAGATTCTTATATATTTTGGTTATGTAGTCGAATGTAAGTGTTTGGGAAAAGACCCAATTGAGTTTAGAGGGTTTAAAGTTGAAAAACAACCAAGGAAGTTCGTCGAAAATCTGGGAATGGGGGTGGGGCGCTGCGCCCCTCAGCGCCCTCGAAAGTTTTCTCTGAAGTTCAGACCCTAGGGCGCTGTGCTAACCAGCGTGCCCAAACTTCATCTCTGAAGTTTTTGGTCTGGCGCCCTGCGCCACTCAGAGTGCTAGGGATGCCAGGTCCTCTACTTTTTCCCCTTTTTTTCCGTACTACTTACTTAGCAACGTACCTATGTTTTCTAGTTGATTCCAACCCTCTAAAGTACTTCTAAACATCATGAAATCATCCATAAACATGAGATCATGAACCTTGAATCCACAATCCAATTCAAGGAAAGTTAAGATCAAAGTCAAGAGAAGTAAGAGTCAAGTCAAGAATAGTTCTTAGAGTTTTCCAAAAGTCTTTTCCAAATGTTTTAACTTTGTATTAAGACTTAAAGTTCAAGTTGAGTAAAGAGTAAAGATTGAAGTTCATTTCTTCAAAAGTATATGGGTACTATGTATTCTCAAAGAGTTGAAATGTTTTCACATTTAAACAAGAAAAAGAAACCTTGATTTGCAAAGTGCCTTTGAGCTAGTTTTTAGAAAAGAGTAATCGCTTTCTAAATTAAGTAAGAGAGGAAACTTTGGTTTCCAAGATATACTTTGAGCTAAGTTTTGAGAACTTATCTCAAATCACAGAAATAAGTATGTTTTTAAACATACGAGCTAGTATCATATTTTGGGAGTAGTATTGAGCACCAATATGGGGGAGAGTTCAGACAACTCACAACCCCTATAAACCATATAGCCATCATGGGTAGAAAAGGGTCATACTTTTTAGATGATTCCTTTAGTGCTTTTTAACATAGACTAGTGGATCCACTTAATAGTTCAAGTTTTATACCCTCGGCAAGGTATAGGCCGGCCCTGGCAGCGTGAGACAAAATGTTGTATCATCACAATAGCTTTTAAGTGATGGTTGTCGATTAGAGAAACTCCTACAGAAGTAATTGTATTCTTATAAGCACAGTTTAATTGTATTTTTACATACATATCAGAGTTATATTTGTATCTTCGCATACATACATAGTATTATTGTTTTTTCAAAATACACAGAGTTGACATCCATGTTTTAAAAAACTTTTTCCTTATATTGCACCTGTTTTAATATGCTTTATATTGAAATGAGTTCATTTAAATTGAGTTGAGTTGAGCCAGGTAAGTTCTTCCATTCCTTTCAAGCTTATGTCTTGTTTTAGAATTTCATTCGCATACTCGTACATTCAATGTACTGATGCCATTTGGCTTGCATCTTCTTATGATATGGACACAAGTAATTAGGATCAGCATCCAGTGCATCGTTGATCCAGTTGAGCACTCAGAGTCTTATGGTGAGCCTCCTTACTTTTCGAAGGATCCCTTTTATAGCTTTTAGTATTATTATTAGTTTATTAGGATGTTGTGGGTCTTGTCTCGACATCCATATCAGTTGTTTAAAGGCCTCATAGACAGTCAGATGTTAGTTCTTTAGTCTTTTCATTTCATTATCTTATGTTGAGACTTGAGTTTGCCTTATTAACTAGTTGAGTGTTTTCTTTATAACATTCTAAGTTTTGTTTGGGTTTATCATGTTGAGTTAAGTCTTCCGCTGAGTAAGTAAGTCGGGCCAAGGGTTCGCTTGGGTCCAGCAATGGTTCTCGAGTGCCAGTACTGCCCAGGGTGTAGGCTCTAGGCGTGACAATCTTTCATAGCAAACTCCTTCCCAAATTGTAGAACCAACTCTGAGACATGTGATGGATTAATTCTTGTGATAATAATAGCATCCACATATAATAAGAGAAATATTTTGCCTTTATGAGTTTGCAAAGTAAATAAGGAAAGGTCAGCCTTACTACAAATGAAACCAAGGTGTAAGAAATGCATGCTAAACCTATTAAACCAGGCTCTTGGTGCTTGTTTAAGACCATACAATGCCTTTTTAAGTATACACACATGTTGAGGATACTGGGGATCAATAAAATCAGGGGGTTGACCCATGTACACCTCCTCTTGTAGAAAGCCATGAAGAAAGACATTTTTGACATCTAGTTGTCTAATTTCCCACTTTGAACTGACATCAATGGATAGAACGACCCTAATAGTTGTGGCTTTAACCACATGACTAAATGTTTCTTCAAAACATATCCCTTCAAGCTGCGAGAATCCCCTTGCCACAAGTCTGGACTTGTACCTATCTACTATTCCATCAGCTTTCAATTTTGTCTTGAACATCCATTTGGAGCCAACCAAGTTTATACCAGGGGATTCGGACACCAAAATCCATGTCTTGTTAGTATGTAACACATCAACTTCTTCCTGCATTGCTGCAAGCCAATAAGGTGACCTTAGTACTTTCTTAGTAGTATTTGGTTCTATCAAAATTAATGAGTTGTTGCAAGCAACAAGTGATAAGTAGTGTTCTTTCGCCTTGTGCCTGGTGATCATATAATGCCCTTATAGTGTAGGAAGTACCTCAACTAGTACATCAACTAAAATACTTGACTGGAATGTAGCATTGTCAGATTGATGGTCAATGGTACATCAACTAAAGTAGTTGTTTGATGATTCTCATTGACTAGACCTATAAGTGCAACATGTTCATCACTGCCACTAGCAGATCCAAAATCTGCAGGTGGAGTTTCAATACTACTGTATGGATCATCACTTTTAACTTTTTCCTCAGCATCTGATTTTTCGCCTGAGAGGTCAATATTACTCTCATCATCAAAGAGTATATGAGTTGTAGCAGCATTATCACCATTAACGTGTGGACTAGCAGCCTGTACTTCCCCTGAATCAGTTTAGAGAAAGATTCAACAAAGGTAGCAAGGTGAGGTGAGACATCAATGTTAGTCTGAGATTGCTTTGGAGACACATAGGGTAATGTGTTTTCATAAAATACAACATGTCTGGATATGTAAACCCTCTTTGTAGAGGGATGATAGCATCTATATCCTTTGTGTAAGTTGTTGTACCCTATGATCATACAAGGGTAAGTCTTTGGACTGAACTTGTTGCTACCCTTGATATATGGAAAACATCTACACCCAAACACTTTTAGGTTGTTGTAATCAGGTTGTTCTCCATACATCTTAACAAATGGAGTCACCATGTTTAGGACTGAGGAAGACAATCTATTGATGAGGAATACTTCAGTGAGGAAAGCATCAACCCATAGAAACAAAGGTAGGTTAGCATGAAGTAGTAGAGTTAAGCTAGTCTCCATAATATGCCTATGTTTTCTCTCTGCAACTCCATTTTGTTCAGGTATGTTAGGACATGAAATATGTCTCACAATGCCACAATCTTCCAAATTCTTGATGAAGTCTATTTGGATAAACTCACCAGCTCCATCACACTGAAAGATCTTAATCTCTTTAGAAAATTATTTTTCCCCCATTTTCTGAAATTTTAGAAAGACCTCAAAGAATTTAGATTTATTTTTCAGTGGATAAATCCATGTATATCTCGTGTGATCATCAACAAAAATGACATAATATTTCATATGTTGGGAAGATTCGACAGGAGCAGGTCCCCATAAGTCACAATGGATTTTCAATAAAGGTTCTTTCTAAATTTTATTTCTCAAACCAAATGGAAGTTTACAACTCTTTCCTAACTAACAACTAGAACAAATAGTAGGCATTTTATTCCAACTACTAATATTGATGCAACTATTAGTACTCAAAACTTTTAAAGACTTCAAACTAGGGTGTCCTAATCTAGTATGCCACGTGTTGTCTGACATGTTTCAATCGTGTGCAGCAGTTAAAGCATAGAGATTGTTATCTTCCAAAGCATATAGTCCATTCCTTTTAGATCCCTTGGCTAGCTGTGTCCTTGTCCTCTTGTCCTTTACAACAAAGTTAGTTTTATCAAATTCAAGAGTGCAACAATTATCCTTTGCAAGCTTACTAACTAAGAGTAAATTTTTATTAATTTTAGGAACTACAAGAACTTCTTTTAACTTTAGATCTGATCCGGATATGTTTCCAACATGTGCTACATCTAACTTTGATCCATTCCCAATATTTATTTTATCTGGTCCATTGTAGTGTTTAAGATCAGTTAGGATACCTGAGTTATGTGTCATATGGCTGCTTGCTCTTGAGTCCACATACAAGGTGTCATCAATGGTGTTTTGTAGATTAGTAGCAGCCAATGTTTGTAGTAGCTCATCTGTGGCTTGGTAAGAGTAATCCCACATGTAAAAACGGTTAAGAGCAGTATGGTTATTCCCACCATAAATTTGACACGCATTAGTATTGTTCCTTTCATGACTTCTACTTGAAGGACTGTTCTGAGGACCTGGTCCGTTTCTGCTGTTATAAGAACCCGTTTCTTATCCAGCAAGCTTGAAACCTCTTTCTCTGGAATTGAAGTTATTGTTTCCTCTTCTTTGACAGTAGATTTCTTTTCCCCTGAGCAGAGAATGCCATGTTATGGTTTTGTTGAGGCACTTCTTCTTCATCCTCCCTCATATCAAAACCCTGAGAGCATTAACAAATTGATTAAGAGTAGGATATAGTGTCTTACCTAGCATGAAAGTCCTGAAGGTCTTGTACTTAAGACCTAGACCTCTAGCAAAATTAATTACTTTGTTGTCTTCATCTACAGGGTTGTGAATGGCTGCAAGGGCATCACATATGCCTTTAAATTCATTAATATATTCGTCAATTATTTTGGTTCCTAGCTTCACACTTTACAGTTGTTGCTTGAGCTGGAACTCTTTCTCTTTTGTTGCTTAAAGATAAGCTTCTTCCAAGTATTCCCACATCTACTTGGCAATTGAGCATCCTACGATCAGGTACATGATTTCTTCTATCAAGGTGCCTGAGATCCAACTCCTTAGCAACACATCCTTCTCCTCCCAGTCATTGTTGTGGTCTTCTACACCCTTCTCGCCTGCTACAGCTTTCTCAGTAGTATTTTTCAGTGGAACAGGTACCTTTAGGTGAGTCTGTGATGAGGTAGGTTAATCTCATCACTTGAATCAACTGAGATATTTGTGTCCTCCATATAAGATAGTTCGTTGGCTTAAGTTAATGGAGCAGGACGAAATAAGATGATGAAGTGGAGAGGTCGAAAGAGTGTTGGTAGAAGGGTCCTTTGCGGTTCAATATTGTGGTTGTTTTGGTTTCGATCTAATATGTTAAAGAGCGGAAAAACTTTATTGCTCTGATACCATATAGAAATATCACGTAAGTATGAAGAAATCAAAGATTGTATTGATGATAAAATAATATGAGTTACAAGTTCCCTATATAGGAAAAGAGTCATATTCTAGTTATACTAAGAATCCTACTACAACACAAATATATTATATACATGATATCCTAATCGACTTTGACCTCCTATATGATCTAGTAGCTTAGTCGTACATAATTTAGGATTTAGTAGTCGAGTCCTAGTATGGCTCTAATTTTAACCCCATCAGCCTGCTTCAATGGACATGTTCCTTTGACATGTTCCATTAGTCTTCAGGCTTCCTTCAAAGGGAATCAACATAAAATCGCATGTCCAAATGCTGATTCCATCTCACGATTCCATATTGTGATATGGTATCGCATGACCAAACACCTACTTAGTTTATTTTACACCACGTACATTCCTGAATGTCTTGATAAATGATTGCTATCTTTTACTTCCTCTGTCCATAATTACTTGTCCATTTTTGAATTGACACACTTATTAAGAAAACAATAATTGACATAGTGAGTTTACTATTTTACCTATTAATTATGAAATGAATCAATTAAAAGCTTAAGATGTTCAAAAAGTTCTACTTTTTTCAAAGTAAGTAATTGAGGGAATAATAGGTAAAAAAAGAAAAATTTGTCATTTCTTGATTTGTCAAAATGGTCAAGTAATTAGGAACAACTAAAAAAGAAAATGTGTATAAATAATTAGGGACAGAGAGTATATGATTTGACTACCATATAAAGCAACATTGTATGGCAATAACTCTTTATGAAAATAGATAATATGTTCGGATCGAACCTGTATTTCAATCATATGAATGTCCTCACTCCTCCATAATTGTTGACCATGTCATGGACAATCAAATAAGAGAGACAATGTAATTACACCCAATTACATTAAATTTGATTATTAGAGTGATTTTCAAATAGGCCTTTAGTGTCCGCTTGGATTGACTTAAAAAGTAGCTTTTAAGTAAAAAAATAATAAGTCAAACTTAAAAGACTTTTAAGTTAAAAAATAAAAAGTAGGGAAAACCTACTTTTGATTTTAACTTATTTTAAGTCATTTTAAACTTATTTTAAGTTAGTTTTAACCTTGTCAAACACTTCTAACTTATTTTAAGTTATTTTTATATTTGTCAAATACTTCAGAAGTAAAAAACTGACTTAAAATTAAGTTTGATCAACTTTTAAGCCAATCCAAATCAAATCTAATTTTAAGTCAGTTTTTAACTTCTAAAAGTGTTTGACAAATATAAAAATAACTCAAAATAAGTCAAAAAATAACGTAAAATAAGTTAGGAAGTGTTTGGCAAGTGACATAAAATAAGTTAAAAACCAAAAGTAGGTCTCACCTACTTTTTATTTTTTGACTTAAAAATTATTTAAATTAGATTTTTTATTTCGACTTAAAAATTACTTTTTTTTAAGCCAATTCAAACGAGCTCTAATTCTCAATTTTCTTTTCAAGTTTTCCCCAATTTATCTGTGGCCAAACGGCACCTCATATTTTGGAATTTTCGAGAAAAGTTGGTGTTTAAACTAGTGGGCAAAAGGGCATAGCGCTAGAGAAATAAAAGTTATTCTGTGTCTACGGATTATTCCAATTTCCAACAAGTCTACAACTTGTAAAATAAAATTTTTAAAATAAATATTTGAGGCTCTTTTTATTTATTCTTCTCTTTAATAAAGTTCTACATTTTTTCGGAAATAAATTATACTATTCTTAAAATAACAAAAGGACAATAGTAAACATTATGATTTTTAAAAAATACTTAAATCTCTTCATCTCATATAACTTGTCACATACTACATAAGAAACTATAAAAAATAAGTATACACGTATTTATTAATTTATTTTTTAACTCTTTTAATATTCTACGTATATGTGCATTAACCATTCATACAAAAATTAACAATGTATTTTTTAAAAAAAAAAAGTTTGCAATATTTATATCTTCAAAAAGAAGTAATTTTACAGAAATGAAAGTAGTTACTTAATTTTATCTTAGTTTTATAAATTAGCAAATAATTTTTGATATATAGATTTTTAGGAATTTGAACAAGTCCTATGAGATTTGAGGAAGTATCAACTTATTCAAAAATGAAATTGCTGTTGCGTGGAAAGTGGAAAACCATAAAGGGATTGGAATAACTACATCGGAATAGAATTGACAATATTTTTTTGGTTTTTTGTCCGGTGTCTGTATTAATATTCGAGTCCGACTAAATTTAAATGCGCTAGGGACGACTTCATACCCAACGAGACTCAAACCTGAAACCTTCAATTAAGAATAAAAGAGTACTTACCGCTCCACTACAACCCTTATGGGTGAGATTAACAATAATTATTATAGCCCGTTTCATTTGTGTAATTATTTAAAATTGTGCCTACTCACCACATGGAATTTTGGTTGAAAAAAGATCATTGGTCGAGTTATAGGCTATTTAGGTTTTAACAAAAATCAAACAATCACCATTCATTTTCAAAAGCAAAAGAACATTAGCAAAAATATTTTTTCTTAAAATAAAGAAAAAAATTCAAGATAAGCGTGAAATTTAAGGAGAAGAAAAAGGGAATTAATGTGATCAACCACCCAAAGTTATAATGTAAACTGCATTACAAAATAGAATAAGGGTGAAGCTGATCAATGTATATTCTATGTTGCTTCATGGTTACGAATTGATCGGAAACCTTAATAAAATCCCGTCAACAAGACAGTGAAGCTCCTTTCATTTTGAAAATATCGAAGAAAGAAACCTAATGTTCTCAATGATCCAGAGACCATAACGATATATATTATGGTAAAGTAAAGTATAAGTCTCTTTATATAGAAGTTATATTCGATTATTTTTGACACGTGTCACCATATTGAATGTAATTCGTAAAATGCTCGTTGGCCAATCACAGCTGTTATCTTTTCTTTTTTCACGTTTCTCTTTTTGATTTATCCTTTTGAAAAGACGTGAAGAAAAACGGAAAGGAATAAAAATATGGCTAACAGAATTTATCACTTAATTAGGGGTGGTTTCATAGGATGTAAATAACGCATTTGGTATATATATACAAATATTTTAATTGAAATATGCATTTGGTATATTATAACTTCCTTCGTCCCAATTTATGTGATATTTTAAAGATTTTAAGATTCAAACAAGTCTATCTTTGACCGTAAATTTTTCATATATCTTTTAATTATTTTGAATTTCTAATTGTTGTGACTTATAGTACTTTTTAACGTAATTTACAAATATATAGATTTCATTTCAAAAAAATTGAAGATTTCACGCACAAATTTCCGGTCAAACTTATACTGTCTAACTCTCAAAAAACGAAAAATGTCACATAAATAGGAACATAGGGAGTAATATTCTATTTGACATTAGGGATGAATTTATGTGTTAAAATTGGGTCACCGGAACCCGTGGTCATCCGACTAAACTCGATATATTACTTGGATAATTATCAAAAAATATATTAAATTCAACTTGTGGAACCCGTTCTCAAGATGACTGGTTGGTTCATTGATTTGACAACTAAATTTCAGTACCAAGGTCCCAAGTTCGATCCCTGCCAGCCCCAATTCTCTTCAATTTATTTTTATTAACTTAAAACACGTTTTTCAAGTTCCAACAATATTTTTCTTCTCTCTTCAAATTTATCTTTTATTTTTCACACAAAGAAGAAGCTTCAAGTTTCTAACTTCAAGTCAAGAATCTAGAAAAATCATCATTATCAAAGTTTAAGGTAAATTTCTTTTTAGTTTATGATTTCTCTTTTTAATAAACAAACTAACAAAATCAAAAAATAAAAATAAATATATCACTTTAATTTTAGGGTTTCCATACATAAAAAATCTTGTCATTACTTATAATAGAAAATCATCAAGAGCTAGGGAATTGATTATCTCAAACTTACATATTTTGCGGATGTAACTTGTAAGGAATGTGTTGTATATTATATTATAATAGGAAATCATCAAGAGCTATATTGCTTAATCTTTCAAAGAGAAGATTACAAACAATGAGAGAGAGTGGTTTGGAATCTTTGATAGATGAGGTTTATTCATTTTGTGGTAAATATGATATTTTGGTTCCCGAAATTATTGAAGACTATCCAAAATCGAAGCGTAAGAAGTTCGAAGTTTCATATTTACATCACTTTTGTGTTGAAGTGTTTTATGCTGTTATTGATTTGCAACTTCTTGAATTCAATAATCGTTTTGATGTTATGACTAGTGACTTACTCCTTGGTATGGCTAGTTTGAATCTGGTTGATTCATTTGCTAATTTTAGTAAGAGCAGAATAATGAAGTTGGGTGAATATTACAATAGTGAGTTTGGTGATAATGAACTTCGAGATCTCAATTATCAACTTCATAGTTTCATTGTCTATGCCCAAGAGTGTGATAGCAAGTTTCTCAACTTGAAGTGGATTAAGGATCTTGCTACGATGATGGCACAAACAAAATTGTATCAAACTTGGTCTCTTGTTTATTTGCTTGTAAAGTTGACTTTGATTTTGCACGTTGCTACTGCAAGTATGGAAAGAGCATTCTCCTCAATGAAGTTCATCAAAAATAATCTATGTAATAGTATTGGTGAAGAATTTTTGAATGGTTGTTTAGTTTGTAAGATAGAGCAGAAGATATTTGAAAATATAAGTAATGATGCTATCATAGATCATTTTCAAAATATGAAGTCTTGTCAAATACAATTATAAACTGATGATATTTTTTGTAGTAATGTAATTTTTATGTATTGCTCGCTTAGTTATTCTTATTATAAATTTTTTGATCTTATCTTTAAAGCAATGATGCACTCATTTTTTTTAAAATCATGAATTCGCCTCTTTTTGATATATTACTTTTAATTTAATTTATATATAACTAAGGCTTGTTGTATACGGAGAATATTAAAATATGCTCTTTGTAATCGTTGTAGTTTGTGATATATTGTTCGAGCATGTTAATCATATTATCTTATAAAAATTCAACTATTATATTATTCTTCAATGAAATGTACCTACTTTTTTGTACATTAGTTTCAATATGTATTTTTCTTATTCCTGAAATTTAGTTTATTTCAGAACTTCTATTCTATTTGTCCATAATTTTTTCATTTTTAGATTTAACTTCAAATAATGACGAAATATAAATAGAGTTATTAATTGGTTATAAATTATAATTTCATATTGTTACAAAATATAAATTGAGATATTAATTGACAATTTATCTACTGATATTTTTATAATGGATAAATTTTGTATTAAGTTGAAATTAGAATGATAAGTCTCGTTATGCATAGCAAAAAGGATAAAATGGAATATAGATTAAAAGAAGACACCAACAGAATCTAA
Source organism: Solanum bulbocastanum (assembly GCA_037074985.1). Classification (NCBI taxonomy): domain Eukaryota; kingdom Viridiplantae; phylum Streptophyta; class Magnoliopsida; order Solanales; family Solanaceae; genus Solanum; species Solanum bulbocastanum. The sequence goes on from CM073602.1 coordinate 28,040,182, forward strand.
ATCTGCTAGAAATGATTATGATTTAAAACTCAAGTTAAACACTTTCATGATGAATAAATTTTATCTCATATATTAAACTCAACAATTATATTTTTGCAAATTCAAAATTATATTAACTATTGCTGCTTTAATTTTAATTAATTGCTATTGGTTAGAAGGATTATGTTGAGCATTTCAAGCGGGAAAAAAATGGATGGCTTTCACTGCTATCACATAAACTTACGTAGCAAGCGTTTGACTATAAATTTATCATCATATAAAATCATGAGATGAAATCAGCATTTGAACATGCAATTTAATGTTGATTTCATCTCATAATTTTATATCATTCGGAAAAGGGCCTAAAATACCCTTCAACTATGCGAATTGGTACAAAATTACCCTTCTTCTACATTTTGGGCCTAAAATGCCCTTGACGTCAACCTTTTGGCTCTATTTTATTCTTATCTTTAACAGCCAAAATAATAACCTCAATTAGCAAATTCATTTATGACGTGTCGCTATCCTAATAATTGTCACACCCCTTTTTGAGCACGGCGGATAGGGTTTTTCCAATTTAAGTGACGACATTGATTAAGGATTATTTTATTTTTTTCAAAGTCGCCACTTGGAATTAAGTTGTGGTGTTCCAAGACACCTTTTTGTTTAACCCCTAACCAAAAGGAAATGACTCTTTATTATGGTCTGCATACTAGAAATTCGGGTAAGGAATTCTGTTGACTGAGGGAAAGGTATTAGACATCCCTCGAGTCCTGTGGTTCTAGCACGGTCGCTTTTATTGACTTATACTTATCTTAATATGTTTTTGTGTAATTTGTATCTAAGGTCATGGTTTGCTTATTTTTTAATTGTTGAATTTTTATTAGTCTAAACCAGATATATAACTGCATTCTCGATCTTGACATTCTAGAGACATAACTATCTTCCCCTCTCGACCTCTCGAGTGCATCACACCTAATAATCTCAATTTACACCTCTTGGTTTGAATTAATAAAAATTAATTATTAAAACAATTTGATCAAGGTGTGTCACCGCATTCTTGAGTTTTTTTTTTTTTTTTTTTTTTAATGTCTAAAGAAAAATGTGTAACCACATTCTTAATTGAAATTATTTTTTCTAACGTGCCCAAAACTCAACTAGTATTAAAAACTCTTACTCTTATTTTTATGAATTCAAGATAACAAATCTTTTTGTTCTATTATTATATTAGTCAAATGATATTTTTAATTAAATTAGTCCCTATATGAGTAAATTCAAGTTCAATAATATAACTTATTTGTTTGTTTATAGGGCAATGACTCATTTATGCAAAAATACATAAATTAAAATTGCCAATTGACATCAATATTAAGCGACAACAATGTCATAAAAATAGTGGCTTTGGCACAACAAAATTGAATAACAATAATTAAAAAAAGAAAATCCTTACATAATAATAGTATTTTATTCGTCTTTTAGAAATTTGCACTAAGAAATATCATAAATAATAACTCAAGATGACTAATCATGTGAGCAGTTTATTTAATCTCTCAAAGTAAACTCAAGATGTCAACATTCATTTCAATTAAATTGTGAATGAAACAAAACTATATAAAAAAACTTATCACATAATTATATCAAATTTCATAAATAAATTAATGAGTAAAGTAAAGTTGATTACCGCAAAATCTTAACCGAAGTTCGACTAGAACACCCACAAATATATATATATGAAAGTGAGGAAAAAGTAAACAAAAAATATCAATTTGTTGGTGTTTTTCTTTTGAAAGGAGAATCAAAAAATGAAAGTGTTTTTTTCTTTGGTTGCTGCCTTTCGTTTCCTGCCCGTGTGTATGTTTGATAAAAAAAACTCTCTCCTTCACTGTGTCGTCCTCCTTTTGTGTAAGTATGTACTGTAGTTATATAATAATAATGAATATCGATGCAGAATGTGTGTATGGTTGTGGGATGTGTTTTTCGTGGGTGTAGGGTGTGGTGAGTGGAGTAGTGTAGGGGTGAAAATGCGGGAGGGAAGTAGGGTTTAAGGTGGGGTAGTGGGGTAAGTGTAGGTGTCTCTTGCGTGGTGGTTGTCTGATGTTATAATATAGTGTGTAGTAGTTTAGGTTATTTATTTTTTTTAGATTAAATATATATATATAAAAATTATAATAATAAAAATATTAATTAATTATTTTGAACTAATAAAATATAAGAAGAGTCAAATAGCTAGTTTTAAAATATAATTAAGAAATACTAGCTTATTTATTAAAATTTAAATTAAAAGAAAACATATACCTTTTGTGGTTTTCAAATCTTTTTAAAATAAACTTACTAAAATACGATGAAAAATAAAATATTTAATTTAGATTTTTATAAAATATTTAAGCTCTAAAAATGGTGTAAAACTTAAGTTCGGTCAAAAATTACGTGTCTACAGTTTGCCCCTCTTTGACTGAAAACACGAAGAGTTTTCAGACAAAGAAGTAGACAATGCGACAAATCTTGACCAGACTCTCATTTGAAAGAAAAAATTTGTGCGACCGAGTCTTGATTTTGGACATCCTGCATATCCCGGGTTATAAGGGAATCAGGTCATATGTAGTTCAAGGAGATGAGGTGATGAATTGGAAGTTGAGTGAGGTTCCATCGAGGCTCCAGGTCGCGGATCCTATCCTTACATAAAAAAAAATGAAAGCTAATAGTCAAAAGGAAAACAAAAGTACAAGCTCCTATCTATGCAGCTTCCCTTGAGTCTTCACTTGAGTCTTGAATTTGAAATGTCACCTTGATTTTGGTGAGTATCATGATCTTGAATGGATTTGATGCTTAACTTGCCACTTAGAGTGAATTTTTGGCACTCTTCAAAATGACAATTTGAATATGTTCTTGAATGATTGCATGTTTTCTTGATCAGAAGCTGAATAGAAATAGATGTCAAGAAGTCAGGATCCTAGATGCTTTGAAGAAGTTGATTTTGGCTATCATGGGATTGATCATTCTGAAAAGAGTTGAAGCTTTGTTCTTGAATTTCAAATTCATGTTTCACTTGAATAAAAATGAAAATCATCACAAACAAAAGAAATAATCAATTTTTTTGCCCCAGTTTTCACTGAAAAAATTTTGTGAGTTATTCGCAAATGTAAATTAAACTCAGACTAGGAAGTGCTTATCCTAGGAAAAAATAAAAAAATAACGTTTCCGACTAGGAAGTGTTTATCCTAAGATAAAATAACTACATCTCATTATGTAAGAGGGTCCTGCTAATCCCATTGTCCAAGAGGGTCCTACTAAACTAAATCACATTTTGTAGGAAATCCCATTATGTAGGAGGGTCCTGCTAATCTAAATCTCATTATGTAGGAGGGTCCTTCTAATCACATTATGTAGGAGGGTCCTGCTAATCTAAATCTCATTATATAAGAGGGTCCTGCTAATCCCATTATGTAGGAGGGTACTGTTAATCTAAATCTCATTATGTAAGTGGGTAATGCTAATTCCATTATGTTGGAGGGTCCTGCTAATCTAAATCTCATTATGTAAGAGGGTAATGCTAATTCCATTATGTAGGAGGATCCTGCTAATCTAAATCTCATTATGTAGGAGGGTCCTGCTAATCCCATTATGTAGGAGGGTCCTCCTAATCCCAATACCTCCACGTCCATAATCGAAGCTTCAACTGGTAAGTTTCCCTGAATAGAAGCTAATAGTTAATGCTAATCAAGTCACAAGTATATTAAACAAATGTATGTTGATCAAGACACTTCCTCATCAGCGTTACCATTTCATGTCAACACCGGCTGACACTCGAGCCTAAACAGGAATATAACAACCAAATTGCAAAAAATTAAGGAAGAAGAGAAGAGATTTGAAGGTTTGGGTAAGTTTGAGTTCTTTTGAGCGTAAGTTTTACATTTGGGTTAGAATATTTGGGTTAAAAGATTTGGGTTAGAATATTTGAATTAAAAGATTTGGGTTATGGGTGGTTTTTTGGGTGGGTATTTAGTTTTATTAATTATTAGGGTAGTCAGTAGGACAACGACACGTCATAAATGAATTTGCTAATTAAGATTATTATTTTGGCCCTTAAAGATAAAGGTAAAATAGAGCCAAAAGGTTGATGTCAAAGTCATTTTAGGCCCGAAAGGTAGGAGAAAGGTAATTTTGTACCAATTCGCATAGTTGAAGGATATTTTAGGCCCTTTATTAGATAAAATTCCAAAATCTCCAAAAATCATGATTTGAAAATTTCATATCATGATTTGAGATTTTTTAAAAACAAAAATTCACCGCAATTTTATATTTTGTAAAGAAAACTCATATTTATATCTACGATTATTATTTACATATGTAAATAAAATTTATAAATTATATAATTACTTTTTAAACCATTTATATCTCATATAACTATTATTTTCACCAACGTAAAGTTTAGTATTACTTCAAATCAATTCTTGTTTACCATTTATATGCACCAAATTCATTATTTTTGATCAAATTTATTTACACAATCAAAATTACTACTGCTTCATCAAAACAACATTTAATAAAAAATAATTTTTCATCATTATATTGAGTGGATAAGACTAACGGTTGTGGTGAGATTCTCTTGAATTAGTAAAAAAAAATAATTCAATTTTATTTTTTTATTGAATTAAGATTTGATCGTTAAATGTTGTATGTTTTAAGAAAAGCTTTGTGAATTATGATAGTGTATTGTGTGATTCCATAAACTTTTGCTTATTTGATAAAGATTGTATAAATAATTGAGACAATTTTAATAATCTCACAACTTATGAGGTTTTAATGTTTATGAGAAAATACACAATATTAAAAGTTCAAATTACATATCCAAACAAAACTTCAACTTTATCTCATAATTTCATATAATAATTTTATATCACATGGCCAAACATGCCGATAGTTACTATGTACTACATTTTAGTTTGAAAAAGCTTTTTCTATATGCTATCAACATTACGATACTCTGATAAACGATTTTTATACTTATTTTCTTATTTAAATAAATATGCAAAAAATATTGTCAAAAATCCAAATTGTACATCTAGAAAAGTACAACACTCCTCATTCAGATGTAGATTTAAATGAAAATAAAAAAATTCTTAGGATATTGATTTGTATAATAATAAAATTTAAAAGATTACTTATATTAAGGGCAAAAGAAAAAGATAAAAAAAAAAAAAAAAAAGTGAAAGGAGTCTACAGAAATGCCTCAAGTGTATTCATATTTTTAAAAACCACATATTTATCTATTAAATGTGGTATTTCGTTAAACTTAAGGAGTCTCCATTTCAATTAATGATTCTCATCAATTTTATCTCAATTCAAATTCAGTTATTTGTACGTATAATTTTTTATATATTTAAGTTGAAACTATATCAAATTATGCAGTTTAGTTTATAAAACGATATTCTTAAATTCTGTGAAATTATAATTTATTAACAAAAATAAATTTATTTATGTATGTAAATAATATATATGTCAAAGAACTTTCAATTCAAATATTTCATGTATTTCTTAGTTGCTTCCGGTGTATATTTTTTATTTTTAATATGCTATAATTGCTTTCATAATACCTGCAAAACAAACCAGCACACACAAAAATATAAATTATGATGTGTACTTAAGTGAATAAATCAAGACTTTCCTATTAATATGAAGTAAAAGATAAATTTACAACATATTGATCATTCTATGAAAGAATTTGATCTATTAAAAACAGAATTTAAAAACTCAAAGTTTAATTGAAAATAAAATGGAAAATATAAAGAAGAATTCAAATATCAAACAATACATATATATACCATCCAACATTCAAATTTATGTCTTCTTTACTTTTAAATTTAACATGAGAATACATCTTGTATCACATGAGATATATTTTTAAAATCAAATACTTTTAATTTTTCAAATAATAAAAAAATTATTACAACGTATATTAACTTTGTTCTAAAATTGTTAGGTGACTTTTCAATAGCTTATTACTTGGCTTAGCCACATTGCAAGCTATTCTCCTTTAGCTTATTACTTGGCTTAGCCACATTAAAAGCTATTCTCCTTTATATATATATATGAGAAATTATTGTATTACCAATGCAAAGAATTTGAATGCATGTATTAGCATGATTAAAGATACAATTATCCATCAAAAGATTTTGACAAAATATATACACAACCAGATGGGGATCCAGATTTTGGAGGTTTTGAATGCCACATTATCCAAAGAGAATAAACAGGTCGATTTCTTTAATTATGAGTTACTATTCTGATTTTTTAATTTTTATTTTTATAGACAAATCAATCGAACATACACATTTAGTAATGTTTTCCTTTAGATATTCTCAAATTCAAGATAATTGGTTAGCAATACAACTTTTTCTTTTTTTAGAAATACGAGGCCTTATTCTCTAAACCTTTGAGAAAGAAAAAGAAGTATAAAGAAAGAGAAAAAAAGAAAACTTTTGGTGCATATAAGTTTCAAATCCGCGTCACTTGGATGGACTGTTCCACCAAAAATTTTAATTCAGTATAAATGTTCAACTCGTATCAGAAAAACTTTAAAAGTGTAAAAAAAATCCAATTAAATAACATCACGTATTTTATTTTCTCGAAGTCATTTAAAGTTACTTGACATTTATAGTAATTGTATCAATTAATCATTTTTAAGCCATATAAAAATATATTCACAATGCTTGTTCTCAACATGCAACTCAATGAAATACTAAACAAATACTTGTTCGATGAATTTTGTACTTGAAAAAAATCATGGCAGCAATATAGAACAAAATAAATCAAAGAATGAGATGCAGGTTAAAGAAAAAGAAACAACTGATCATGACGATCAATATAAGTTTGTTGCACACTATTAAAAAACTATCAAAAAACGACAGCCAAAAGCGACGGACTGCGTCGCTTTTTTGGTCAAAATCGACGGAAAAGCGACTCAGTCACTTACGTCGCTTTTTAGCTCGACGCTTTTCAAAAAGCGACAGACTACGTCGCTTTTTGATTATTTTTTTTAACAAAAGCGACAGAGTCCGTCGCTTTATTTTAATTTGAATTTTTTTTAATTTCCAAAAGGCAACACAGTCCATCGTTTTTCTGAAAATTTTATTTTTGAAAATCCCAGAAAAGCGACGGACAAAAGGACCATGTCCATCACTTTTCTGGAAATTATTTTTTGGAAAATCCAGAAAAGCGACGGACAAAACCACGCTATCCGTCGCCTTTTTTGCAATTTTTGCAGTTTCTGCTGCCCACTTGCAAATGCAATTCAATTCAATTCTACATTATTCAACCCAATCAAATACACACAATTATAAACAATCTACACAAAACATAAAACAACAAACTTAAAATAACATTCAAAACTATCTAAATCACAATTTAAAGACTTATAAAGTCTTTCAAAATTCGTTTCAAAATTTCAAAAAGTTCATAAATGTCCAGAGATCTAAACTAGGGAGTGGGATCTACATATTCATCCTCATCACTGTCGTCGCCGGTGTCCTCGGGAGCCGAAGTAGTAGGTCGACGAGCGTGGTTCATCACTTGTTCTTAATTTGTTGAACGGTCTCACTCATGCTTTGTTGTTCAGCTACTCTTCTCCGCTCCGACTCTGCCAGTGTCGATGTAAGTTGTGCTATTTGAGCCGACATAGCAGCAATCTGAACACCGTCAAGTGTCTTAGTTTGACGTGACGATCCAATACCTTCTAAGCCTGATTGGAGTCGTCTTACATCGTTTCGAGAGCCTAGACCATAGACTCTACCCTTGTGTGTCCCCCCTACCACTTTTTATTTCCAAATCTAGGTGGACAATTCAGGTGTCATTTCGACCGAACTATCTAGATTCTCAGCGACGTACTGATGAAACTCATTCTGCATATTAAATAAAAAAATTGACATCAATATATATACATATCATAAATATATTCACTATTAATATATATTATTCATATTAAATAACTTATAAAAATCCGTTCGGTCCTTTCCTCCACCCACACATCTGGATCCGACTCATTTTCTTTCTTCCTGACATGAGTCTTCTTGAAAACCTCCGGTCCCATGAGAGTGCGTCCCAATTCTTTTTCCTATAAATAAAAACTGAAATTTATAACGATATATATGAATCAACTAATTATTTATTTTAAAAGTTTGAATTAGAACTTACCATCTCTCTTGCAATTGTTCCAACGGTCTTTGCACCTCCGATGTGCAACGAGCCACCCTTAAGACTGCCTCTAGCCTTTTTGGCTTGTTCTAACATTGCCTTAAACTTCTCTGTGTTTCAATACAGACCCAATTCATCAAAAACATGAGGCAATATCTAATCCGAACGTTCACCACTATCCTGAACTTTCTTTAGCCAGCTAGACAGTCTGGCAGATGCCCCCTTATCAAATATGGTCGTAATGACCAAATTGTACCTCGGCTCCCAAGTACTTAGTGAATATTTCAAATGGATACATTCATAAGTCAAAAAGTCTTCAAACCACAATTGTTTGAGCTCATCTATCAATGGTTGTAGATAGACATCAATCAAACTTTTTGAATTACGAGGACCTGGAATAACACAACTTAGAAAGATGTAGGGACTGGTCATGCACCTTTCAAGAGGAAGATTATACTGAGTAAAAAATTATCGACCAGCATGAATAAGGCGAAGCAGCATTAGAGAATGGTGTGAAGTCATATGCACAAAACTCCAATCTAACATTTCTTGGTTTACTAGCAAAATCAGGATATACATTATCAAAATGCTTCCATGCTCACCATCAGATGGATGAGACAAGACACTCGGCAGCCTTCTATATGCACGATGACATCTCATATGTGAGGTAGACCTCATCGATGCATACAACCTCTTTAACGTAGGAATGAGAGGTAGATAATGCATCGCCTTAGTAATTAGGACTATCTTTCCAGCCGAAGTCCTCTATAACGAGCATGTCCACAAAACTTACAATTTTCTAATTCACTATCAGTCTTGTAAAACAACATGCAACCATTAACACAACAATCAATTTTATCATGCGTCAATCCTAACTTGGAAACCAAACACTTTGCCTGGTAGAAGTTCTTAAGTATGTTAAACTCCGGATTAACTAGTTCACCCAAAAGATCAACCATTGAGTCTATAGCCGCAATAGAAACATTTCAATTTGATTTAATATTCATTAATCTAACAGCAACTGACAAGGCAGAATGTGGACTCCCTTCACATAGTAGACGACTAGACTATTCTAATTGATCATAGAGGCGTCTTGCTTCTTCATTAGAAGCTTCATCAAAATATTGTTCGGGTTCCATCCCACATTGAACCCCAAAAGCATCATTGATCATTTCATGAACCCTATCATGTTCAACCCTAATTTGACCATGTGGTGCAAGCATATTATATTCATCCACAACCATCAAATATAAACATATCATCCAATCCATCTCTTTCTCCATGATCAATCCATACAAAATATCTAGGCTTAAATCCATTATGGTACAAATGAACCATAACTGTATTTGGTTTAAAAAATGTTAAGCACTTACATGCACTACAAGGACACCTAACCTATCAATTATTCTTGAAAATGTCAAGTGTCATTGTATGTTCAATAAAATCTCTAACACTGTCAATAAACTAAGGTTTCAAACCAGCACCAATTTCATAATTCATATTATACATCCACAAACGATGAACCATCTACAAAAATATAGATATTCAATTATATTATAAATTAAATTTAATAATAATTTTACTACATTAATTCATTGCTAATATATCTTTACAATAAGTTCAATTCTAAATTCAAGTTCATATTATAAAAGTTATTAGTTATATATAAAGTGCAAATTCAATAATTAGTTATATATTCAAATTCTAATTAAGTTCAATTAGTACAAGATCTACAAAGTTAAAGATTAGTTAATTAATAAATACTAATTAATTAAGTTCAAATTAAGTTCAAGTTTTAGTTAAGTTCAAAATTAAATTTATATTAATTCCTAATTAAGTTTTCAATTTATTATAAATTAATTAAGTTTAATAAATTTCTAATAAATTTATATTAAGTTCAAATTAATTAAGGTCAATAAGATTTTTCAAGTACTACAAAATTCTAATTAAGTTCAAATAAAATCCAAGTTCTAATAAGAATAAAATTAAGTTCTAATAAATTAAAGTCAACAACATTTTAAGTTCATATTCCTAATTAAGTTCAATTCATAGTAAATTCAAGTTATAATTAATTATAAGTTCTAATTAAGTTGTAATTCAAATCCCTAAAATTCCAAATTCAAACTAGCTAGCTAGTGTCCCAAATTCAAACTATTAATGTCACGACCCAAATCGAGTCATGAGTGGCACCCATACTTAACCTCCTAGGTGGGCGAACCAAGGAATCTAAACCCCAACATATATTAATCATTCAATTATAAAATACTAACCATAATGCGGAACCTTAAATCTGATTAGTGTAAGAAACACAAATCCATTATAGTCTACTATATGTCATTCCCAAAACCTGAAAGTCATCACATCAAGGACATCTAATCTCCAAATATTAAGTCTAAGAGTATCAAATACACCAAAATAAAAGAAGAAAGTAGTATGTGTCCAAAAACTTAGGACATCATGTCATGACCGAGAGAATCCAACACGAACTTGAATGAATGGCTCACCCTAGAGCCTGATATGCTGGAGACTGGCTAGAGCGGCAAGTCGAAGTCATTGGTACACTCGCTGCACTCCATAAAAGGAAAACAAAGAAAAACACGAGTAGGGCTCAATACGGAGCAACATGTACTGAGTAAGTATTATCGGTCAACCCAAAATAGAAACTAATATACAATGAATAATAGTATAAAATCAACTATGACACTTAGCAGGTGGCAAGCAACAAACAACATGAACGAGTGACAACAACACTAAAGTAAGTACGCGATCAATCATAATATCAAGCACATATATGGGGACTCATGCCTCCACACCACGCTCATTTGGGAAATGGGTTCTTTGAGATTGAGTACATTAAGTTAATTCAATATCTTTTTCCTTTAATGTTACCGTGTCGGAACGTGACACTCTGATCCAATTATACCGTGTCGGAACGTGACACTCCGATCCAATAATACTGTGTCAGAACGTGACACTCCGATCCAATAATATCATTAATTTATCATTTATTATCACCACTTTTCAATTCATTAACAATATTTCATCAAACCTTCTTTATTCAAGGCATCACTTCGATAGAGAGGGTTTCAGATTATAAATCTCATGGTCTCAGGATTTTAGACCAATCACAAACTACATAACTAAGCCACACAACCACACAATTAAGTACATAGAGAACTTCACAATATCACTCAATGCATATACATCACTATTAAGAGTCTATCTATCAAATAGAATAAACCATAACCTACCTCAACTAAAGAACCAAGGTCAAGCATGACACCAATTCTTTTCCTTCCTTGAATGCCTTAGAATGTTCCCAATCTATCAAATATGCATTATTTGTAAGTAAACGAGTCAATATACACTTATATTGCTATAATTCTATCAAGCCTAGACTCAATAACCCATCCCAATCTATAGTCAATTTTCTAAAGTAGTCCAAGGATAAGTCTCAATTTCTCCAATCATCATAACTTTAATGGTATTAGAATTATACAATACACCTGATATTTAATTACCTATCTCAACAAATTGAAACTTCAATTATAATGTGATAACATATACACAAAATCTCGAACATCAAAGATCACTGGCGTTACTACCAGTAACGTAACTAGGATGTATAATTTCTTGCCTGAATTGAATTTGGTCTATTCTATAATAATCACAACCTTATGTTATTATTATCTCAACATTGCCAATCATTATGACAATTATTATCAACTACTATTTGTCTCCCCCAACTCTTAAGATCAAACATTCTAAACAAAGGAAATTCAATAGTTTCCCTCCAGTTCCTTAGGTACAACTATAACAATATGACAATCATAACTTTGTTTATTACCTATTAATGTTCACGTGGTTGCCTCTTTCTTTTTAACAATTAACCATTAAGCTAACTACCACTCTGACACCGACCATAACTCAATTCAATTTCAACATTATAATATAATAATTCCTACACTTTATAATTTCCCTACATCATCATCTATTCGTCTTTTTGCAAAGGGAAATTTCTTGAAATACCTGCTGCCGCCGCTTCAATCTTGTTCTACAACCGTGCGACTCTCCACTATTAATTTTAATGTTATTTCTTTTAATTATTAACTAAATAAATTATTAAAATTATTCAACTAATTTCATAATGTAATTACAAATAGTCCAAAATATCCATTTAGAATCTATTAAAAAGTATTTTATGAAATAAAAAGTTCTAGAACTCAAAACGCCAAATGAGTCGTTACAATTGATTAGTCCTAAAATATCAAATATAATTCAAACTATTAGTCCTAAATTCCAAATTCAAACTAGTCTTAAAATCACAAATTCAAAGTACTCCTAGAATTCAAATATCAAACTAGTGCTAAAATCCCAAATTGAAACAATTAGTAGTCCTAAAATCTCAATAATAATTCAAACTAGTCCTAAATTCCAAATTCAAACTAGTCTTAAAATCACAAATTCAAACTAGTCCTAAAATCCCAAAATCTAACTAGTGCTAAATCCTAAATTCAAACTAGCTAACTATTCCTAATTCCAAATTCAAACTATTAGTCCTAAAATCTCAATAATAATTCAAACTCTAGTTAGTCCTAAAATCCGAAAATAAAACTAACTCAAATAATACCCAAATTCAAATAACTCCTTAAATACCCTAATTCAAACTAATCTTACAATCCCAAAATCAAACTAATTAACTCAAAAAATACCGAAATTCAAACAAATCCTAAGATACCCTAATTCAAACTAACCATAACATTATAATTTTCAATTCACAATCAAGAAATACAAATTAACAATCAAATAATCCCTAATTCAAACTAACAATCAATAAACACAAAATCAATAAATTAATTACAATTAAATAACTAACAAAAACAAATAAATCAAAAATAATTAATTTTTTTAATAATAAATAAAATCCTAACCTGAAAGGAGATCATGGAGAGAATGAAGAGAGAGGGGAAGGAGGCGGCGTCGGCAACGGCAGTTCTGGCAGGTGAGATGACGGCTGCAGCTCCACACGACTCTGATCGACGGCAGTAACTGACGGAGGGGCGGCGGCAGCGGAGTGGTAGAGAAGGAGAGGAGATGATTTGAGAAATGAGAAATGGGGGAGAATGGGGGAAAATCGCGTCTAGATAATTATTGAAAAGAGATGAACAACATCTCTAAATCCGTTGCTTTTCATTCAATAGTTGACCAAATAATTTGACCAAAAAGCGATGGAAATAGAGACATTGTCCGTCGCTTATTTAAAATATTTGACCAAATAATTTGACCAAGAAGCGACGGACATAAAGATGTTGTCCGTCGCTTTCATAAAAAAATAATTAGTAAAAAAAAAAAAATCAAAAGCGATGAAAGGTGTGACTATTGTTAAATTTATATATAATTATTTTTAATTAAAAGCACCAGACAGCGTCTATATTTATATTAAATAAATAATTATTAATTTTATATATATTTGGCTCAAAAATCTGTGGAAAAAAAGCGACGGACTAAGAGATGTTGTCCGTCGCTTTTTTTAAAATAATTTAAAAAATAATTATTTTTATTAAAAAGTGACGGACAATGTGGAAAATGCCGTCGCTTTTTGGAGCGATGTCGTCCGTCGTTTTTTAGCAGTTTTTTAGTAGTGGCACTAAAAGCAACTATCGAACACGTATAATTAATTAGTTAGTTATATTCAATTGATTACAAAATTTATTGTTGACATTGATTAGTGACACAAGTAAATATAAACATCGAGTTTATGTTACTATGAATATATTCATTCTTTTCAATTTACGTGACATCAACAAAATATTTGACATCATTCGAGTAATTATAATTCTAATTTAGATATGATATCATTCTCTTCAATCTAGCTTTTTACCTAATATTTTAACATTCTATTTAGTCCTTTATAAAGTAGAATATAATTGATATTTTAAATTTTATATTGTCATGACTCAATTCACCGGATCGAACATGCACCTATTCTAACACCTAGATAGGAGAATGCTCACCCCAAACTTAATTTGGGCCATGCTAAAAATAAATACAACATTATCTAACACCCTATATAAATATGAAAACACCTTTAATTGCTTTTAAAGCTCCAAATATACATACATGATACCAACTAACATTCCCCTCAAGGAACTAGTCTAAAAAGGTATTAGAGCTTCTAAGAGTAAAGTTTATAAAAGAAATAAGACATAGCTCCCTAAGTAGAAGTTGTCAGAGATCATTATTGACTTCACATTTGAAACATCATTGATTCTTGCAATCAGACTATGCCAAGTGGCATAACAATAGCAGTACCAGTACAAAATACGTATTGATTGGCATCATCAGTCGACCCAAACCTACCACATAATATAAAGTAGACATTATGAAGGGAACATGCAATATAAAAGTTACACCACCCCAAGTCTTTATCTACATGCTTGTACCATTCTAAGTATAATGCCTGTAAACTAGTATACTTTGAACATAACCTCCTAGCTCATTCCGTAGTCAATTCTAAGGCTTCCCAAGCTTACCTGTGACATCACCCTAAAGCTTTCCAAGCCTACCTATGATATATTTCTAAGGCTTCTCAAGCCTATTTGTGATGTTATCCTAAGGCTTCCCACGCTTACCTGTGGTGTCACCCTAAGACTTCCAAAGCATACGTGTTATGACACCATAAGGCTGCTCAAGCCTACTTTTGATGTCACCCTAATATCAAATCATAACATAACAATATTATTACATAGATATTCCCGAATACAAGACCACCATTAATGTCAAAATCATAGCTTAATCCTTCTACCACATTAATATTCACGAATACAAGGTCATTACGAGCACTACCAACCAACTTCGTGATCTTTCTGGAATAGTACATGAAACTAGTCCCTTAGACCAACTCGTCCATCTTGAATCACATCCCCACTATCAAATAAGTTCTAAAAACACTAGACAACTAAGACCAGTCTCAACAATTAACCATACACAAAATCCTTGATCATCTATCTAACTTAACAACCACCACTTCAATAAACTAATGACATCATGATAAATAGAAACACAATTTAGAAACAACTAAGACTTGAGTCCTCATAAACTCAACTCAATAGTTAAAACAATTATAATCACAAATATAACATAGCCGGGACTCCCTATCCTCATCTTGAATTGATATGCACAATTATCATGAACAACATCAGCAGAACAAGTCATACTTGATTCATCACACCTTTCAAGTAACTCGGACTACTCAGGGATCCAATATGCAACAATTACATTATGAAGAAGTAAATCAAGTTCACTTATGAAATCATAATCACATGCATGGTCCTCTCACGGAACCTAAACCTAAACTGTTAGTATACCAGCTTAGTATCCGAATCATCCATAATTAGTGTATCAACATAGTACCCGAGCCATCATTAGTCAGTGTACCGACATGGCACTCAAGCCAACCATATTTAAATATCTTTGTAACAAGCATGGTATCTGAGACAACCATCAATATATATCAAGCATGTTATTCGAGTCAATCATGGGGATATCCTATACAAGGAGTGGTACCCGATCCAATCAGCAATCACAAAAAAACATGCATAATCACAATCACAATGACCAACCATACTTGAAACGGTTGGTTAGGATACCACATCTAGTATAAATACTTACATTGATTGGCTCTGGTACCATATCAGTTTACTAACAATTTGTTTATGGGTTCCATGAGAGGACCAGGTACATGAATCTGTGGTTCCATGAGAGAATCGAGTATTTCTAATTGTGATCATGTAGGACATGATTCAAATATTGGTTGATTCAGTATATTTGACTAGGAGTCTATGCAATTATGATTGTTGATTATATGTGTTTGCTTGTTGTCGCATTAGGTGATTTTCTCAGTTTTTTGTGTGCATTAGCCTCTGCTTATTTTGGTGATATGACTTTCGATCGATATGTTTGCAAAAACCTTTACGGAACTCTCATCATGGAGTTGGGGGAGCAGTACGTATAATGTCACCATTTTAGGCATATTTTGACATTTAGGGGCTAATTTACAAGAATTAAATGATTTTCTCAATTTTTAGTGTGTGTTAGGAAAATCAATATTTTGGTGATACGGTTTTCAGTCGATTGTTTTTGCGAAACCTTTAAGGAACACTCTGTAGGGAGTTGGAGGAGCAGTACATACAGTCTCACCTTTTTCGAGGGATTATTGGGCATTTAAGGTCAATTTACAAGAATTAGGTGATTTTCTCAATTTTCGATATGTATTAGGCCAAGAAAATTTTGATGATATGACTTTTAGTTGATTTTTTTTCAAAACCATTAGGGAATCCTCCGTTGGGAGTTGGAGGGAGCAGTACATGCATACAATCTCACTATATATGAGGCAGTTTGGGGCCAATTTACAGAAATTATGCGATTTTCTCAGTTTTTTATGTGTTATTCCATAAATATTTTGGTGATATGGCTTCAGATCGATTTTTCGCAAAACCTTTATGAAACCCGTATGAAACTGGGTGAACAATATGTACAATCTCACCATATTTTGAGGCACATTTTTGTCATTTAGAGACCAATCACTCGTTACTGGAAGAGCAAATTTATACATGACTAATACATATTACTATGCACAAGAAATGTGAATATGCCTAAGCAGGCACCACTCCGTCAACACGCCTGCTTAGGTCTATAAGGGCATTTCTGTCATTTACTTGTAATGAAGATTTTGATTGGATACAAAAAAATCTTGCTATAACTTTTTTATGACTACATTTCTATCTTCTCTATTTTATCCTTCCAACTAAGATTGAGTCGTCTCAAATATATTCTTACATGTGTCGTGTCACATGTAAAAGGTAATTTACTGTCGCCAAATGGCATAATACTACATGAATTTTGGGCTTTAACAATGCTTTACATTCTTCGTTTAATTATAACCAAAAAATATTCACATATTTATCAAATTTAATTCTATTTTCTTATTCAAAATTTAATTTTTATGAAAAAATATTGTGAAATCAATCACTATAATCATTACTAAATTAATGATTAATATAAAGTATATTATTATAGTTTTCTCTTAGATTTTGAAAAGTAATTTAAAAAATAAGTCATTAATATTGAGAATAAAATATATAAAAAAAATTGATACGTTAAAAGTGAAAAGTAAAAATAAAAAGATATTACTATATAGTAGACGAATAAAAGTAAATGCAGAAAATATTTGGCAGCTTTCTACTATTTTTTTTCATTGTAAAATTTATCCAAAAATTCAGAGATTTTTTTGTACTGTAGCAATTGTGTGTTCTTTTTTGTTGACATTAACAAGACAAAAAATTGTTTTTGGAGTTACTCATTTCCTTTCACTTCTAAATTATCGATTTGGATATAAAAATTACGATTCACACTTTTTCAAAATAAATTTTACTTTATTTTGAAATTTAGTGTTTAAGTGTGAAAATTCCAAATTCAATTAGAAGTTATATTTGGATATAAAAATTACGATTCACACTTTTTCAAAATAAATTTTACTTTATTTTGAAATTTAGTGTTTAAGTGTGAAAATTCCAAATTCAATTAGAAGTTATGTTTCAATTTTGAATAATAACTCATAACTTATTTTCTAGCTCACCTTAAAATAGCAATGCATTTAAATATGAATATGTAGTATAAAAAAAACATAATTTAAATCATACTTTTCACTATTGTTTTTTGAAAAATCATAAATATAACTTTGTAACTAGTACAATTAATCTTCTAGAAAATATAAAACTTGATTAAAGGAAACAATAAATATGAAAAAAATTTCAAACATCCATCTTAAATTTTGAACAATGAAAAAACCCACAATCAATTAATATGAAACAGAGAAAAATTTCAATTAATATGAAATAGAGAAAGTATAATTTATGTTATTGGGCCCGTGCGCAGCACGGGCTACCGTGACTAGTTTAAAGAGAAGCTCTAATAGAATTCTTTATTTGTATATACATTGGAAATTACAAACAGACAAACCTTTCACAACAGCTATTCTTCAGCTTATTGCCTTGCATAGCTCAACTTTCCCATACTTTTACAATTGAAGAAGATGAAACTGAAAACCAACCAAATAAAGAAAAACAAAATTACACTTGAACAAACTGAACAACATATAACATATTGTTTTCACATCACTATTTCTGGTTTTAGAATGCTAGATTTGATCTCCTTGTGGGGTAAGACTACTCCACCATTGCTGTAAATTTCATCACAAACATGGACATCTTCTCCAAGAATGGTCATATTCTCAACACGAGCCCATTGTCCAACAGTTGAGTGCCAACCAATAATGCTACCTGAGACGCATGCATGTTTCTTAACACGGACTCCGCGCATCACAGTGCAACGAGAGAGTCTAACCCCAGACTCAATCACACAACCAGGGCCAATCGCAACATCAGGTCCAATCAAGCATCCTTCTCCAATTTTGGCAGTCTTGTCCACTATGACATTTCCAACAATGTAAGAACCTAATGCCAGTTTTGGTGAAGACCTCTTCTTCAAAGAATCTAGGTACAGTCTAAGACCAGTGATGTAATCCCTTGGCTGTCCAACATCCATCCAAAACCCAGGAAGGACCATAGCGTATAGCTTTTTCTCCGCAGCAATATTTGGGAAAACCTCTTTCTCAATAGATGTTGGTCTTAATTGAATTCTCTCTAGAACGCAAGGGTCGAGCAGGTAAATGCCAGCATTGATCTTGTTGCCAACAAATAACTTAGGCTTTTCCACAAATCTCTCAACTCGGCCAGTGGATTCTTCCATGACAACAACACCATATTTGGAAGGCTCATCCACCTGTATCAACCAGTTATATTTACATTTTATACCCATCATCATCCTCATAAATCATGGAAATTCAAACGGAAAATGTAACTAAGAACTCACCTTAGTCACCATTAAAGAAGCCTCACCTCCATGGGATTTATGGAATTCAATCATCTCCTTGAAAGGATATTCACTGATAACATCACTGTTAAGAACAAAAAACGGCTCACCAGTATCATCTACCAGCTTGTCTCTCGCCAGAGCAAGGGGACCTGCAGTCCCAAGTGGTTCAGTTTCTTGAGAACATGTAATCTTAATCCCCAGTTTTGTCTCAAATTCTTTCAAGAAGTTCAGCATCACCTGTGTCAAACAACATTTATATATTCTTTTCGTTGCTCATTATATATTTACGATCTATAATGGAGAGAAGCTGACCTCCGGCTGGTAGTTAATAGCCAAGACCACTTCAGTCACTCCAACAGCCTTGAGAGCCTCAATCTAACATACAAAAGTGTTTAGTAAGACATGCTTCAGCATAATTTATTTTTCACCAGCAAAATAGGAAAGAAGAACATATAGAACGTGTGCAAGGCACAAGTGAATTCTTATTTAGATTTTCCATTCCCCTTTAGGATCACGTCCTAGCAAAGGCAGGGGTGATTAAGCCCTAGATATTCCAGGACATAGGGCACCTGAAACTTTAAAATGTTCGGTGACAAACAAGGTATGTGAAATCCTATTTTCTAATATAAAGTCCAAACTGGAATAGTGAGCTGAAGCTCTCAAAATTCAAATAACCAGCTAAAAGGATAGAAAGCAATATCAGGAATCTACTTAAAAGGCACATTTTTATAAGGAGGTTTGATATTAGAATGATCTTTATAAAAGAATCATCGCTATGACTGTAAAATAAACGAGGTTAAACCAGGAATTTTACCTGATGCAAAATCATGGGCTTGTTGGCAAAATCAACCAGCGGCTTTGGGACACTAAGAGTTAATGGCCTCAGCCGGGTACCAAAACCTCCAACAAGAATAAGTGCCTTCATGGTAATTTCTCAAAACTCCTGCTAATAATAAGACAGAATTTTTAGCACAGTTGATCATAACATGTTACAAAAGAAAACATGTAGTGAATTTAAAAAATGGACTCTCTCATCTCCACATTTATATCAATCCAAAAGATAGATACGTGCAAGACTAAGAAAACCTTATATTGACATCCGTATAGAAGAAGCAATGATTACACTCACCTAAATGTAAAGTCGGTTGTACATGACATGTAGCTTATAAAGAGAGATAGTCATGCATATAATGTTCAACTAGGAGACCCATGAAAGTGGATTAAAAGAGAGAGATTACCGAAAGTTGACGACAATCATAGAAAATGGCCTAACTTATACATGAATCTTCAAATGAGCTGAAGTCATAAAGTGGTTCTAAGTGGAGTATTTTGATGGAAAAAAAGACAAAATCCCAGCTACACTCTAGGCTGGATCACTTAATGAGAGTGCCAATTACATCCAATATTTTAGTATATGTTTTGGTAAATAGTGTAGATTCAGTAGCTTTCATTTAACACTTTAAACTGAGTTGCCTAACACAATGTGAAATTTTACAATCACAGACTCAAAGTATATTACTCCCTCACATTCAATTTGTTTGTCGAGTGTAGGTCTCTACATTATTTAGACGACAAAATTAAAGGATATTTTGATACATTTTATATATATATATTTAGTTCAAAACCACAAAATTTAAAAGGTTTTTTTTTTTACTTTCTTAAATTTTCTGTGTCAAGTCAAAACCTGACAAACAAATTAAAAGCGAAGGAGTAAAAAAGGATTGAAGATGCTGCACTCTCCTCTGTCTCCTCAAAAGAAGTTAGGAGAGAAAAGGAAATCACAGCATCAGCAGGATCGTACAGTTGGGGGAAAGGAGAATAAAACCTCATTCCAGCTGGAATCCTAAAGAAACAAACAAGTCACCCGAAATTGGGGCATAAAATAAATTGATAGGTAGCTGGAGTCTAGAGAAGATGATATTGAAGTTTTACAAGTCTAGAGAAGACGACAAATAGGATTACATACAAATCTAACATCTACCCAATTCAAAATACCTCATCTTCTTCTTTAGCAACATATGGAAAGGGGATAAAGTCGAAGGACAAAAACAGAGCATCACAACATCCACATTACACATTAATTAACTGTATATCTCCCGTCTGAAAACCTAAGAATAACTCATTAATGAGACCAAATAAACATAAAAACTAAAATTAATTTAATTTAAATGTTCATAAAAAAAATTCAAAATAAGGAAAGATACGTACAGGAAAAATGAAATCCAGATCCAGATGAAGATGTGGAACAATCCATAAATTTAGAAATAGAAGGTGAAATTCACCTTGGACTAAATCACCTTGAAATTCACCTTCCAAGACTGGAGTTGACTCTAGTCAACAAAAAATTGATAGATCACAAACGGTGACGGTCGGGTTGTGTTGTAGAAATGCCTACAAGAAAAACTAAGGGAAAACTAGATAAATTTTACTAAATTAGGTCATAATTACTAATATTCTCTATATTTTTAAATATTACTTCTTTATCATATTTGGTGTATAGGATACATGATTGTGAATTCATGAGATATATATATCTTTCAAATTTTAAAACTGATATATATTTTTTATTTATTTAAAATAATTAATTATAACTAATTTCCTTAATTAGATGAGTAATTAAGATTTTTCAAAATATATGGACAATTAATTGTGAAAATTTAAATTAATCAAATCCCTTAATATAAGACTGAAATCAATGAGTGTATCTATGTTTAATTAATTTTATTTTATTATTTTTTGAAATAATAAATTTATTAATATTATTAATAAAAAAACAAAAATATGTATATCTTGGTCATGTAATTTGATTAATTCCATTTCATTACTCTAAAAATAATAAACTCAATAATTTGGTGTATCAATTATCAATATATGATAGATCGAACAAACTAAGTACTTAGATACATGAGTATCATACAAGTACATTTATATGTTTCATAGAAGTATCTGGTATTGACTTCATGTATTTGTTATATGCATCTAAATTTCATGTATTTGTCTAGTATTTATTTCATGTATCTATTTATATGATCTAATATTAATTTCATGTATCTATTTATACTATCTAATATTATTTCATGTATCTATTATATGTATAATTTAATGTATTAAATATCAATTTCATATGTTATATTCAAAAACATGTATCTCCGATACATAGTAAACATATACATCTATATATATATATATATATATATATATAATATAACTGAAATGCATGAATTTAGGAACAAATCCCGACGGTAGAGTATCTACATGAGAGTGAAATAAAGTACTTAATTGTTCATATTCATAAATGTTTCAGATTTAATATGAGTAATTCACAGCAATAGTAATATAAGGATTCTTAAAAGCAAAAAACCAAACTAGGGCACAATAATATGTCTTATGGGCGTCATCTAAATTAGAGAAAATAGGAAACAAATAGATGAAAAAAATTCCGAGTAACTTACGAACCCTTTTCACCGCCAATCGACAAAACAAATATTGATTTTGTCATAAAAATACATATAATCTCAATTAAGATACATGAACTCTTAACTATATATATGTACATCTAATAATACCCTTCGAAACCGGGGTACACTGAAGACAAAGCAATTCATTGCGTACAGACAGACTCATAGTCAACAAGGTAGCGAAGTATCAACAAAACCGGTATCTCTCTCCTCTTCAGCAGAGGCCTAGTACCCTTCGTGCTCTGATCTCGCTCTTCTTGCTGATAAGATTTTGGTGAGTATTGTTGGCTTTTGATTTTACTTTTTGTGTAGAAATTGCAAGTTTTGACCTCGAAATTGTTTATTTTGAATAGTTCATACAAATATTTAATTCGAAGCAATTGATATTTGAATTGGAGTAATCCTCATTTATATGAATAGATATGAATGAGTGTAGGTGCATATGAGGGAACATATATCCGTTAAAAGGATGAAAACAAAGATACATAAGAATAATGAAAAAAATAGGACTCCTTCCGTCGCAATTTATGTGGCACTTTTCGAATTTTAAGATTCAAACAAGTCTATCTTTGACTATAAATTTTTCATATATATTTTAATTATTTTGAATTGTCAATTATTGTGACTTATAGTACTTTTTACGTAGTTTACAAATATATAAATTTCATTTAAAAAAATTGAAGATTCCACGCGTAAATTTTCTGTTAAACTTAAACTGTTTGACTCTCGAAAAATAAAAAGTGCCAAATAAATTGGGACAAATAGAGTAACAAACCTCCATGTATAATGGTGATTATCATGATTTAGTTTTGAAATTTGGAGATGTAAACATGTATTGAGAGGATTAAGGAAGAGAGAGATAGTGGATGTGGGTGAAGGACGTGGGGGTGGGGGTGAGAGATATAAGGAGTTTAAATTTTAAAATAATTATTCAATACAATATTTAAATGATTTGTGTATTTGATTAAATCTTTTAAAATATATGATATAAATATTAAAAATGGTATTATCCGTAATTGTTTTAAACTAGAGGTAAAATAAGTATATATAGTAGTGAAGTATGTCTAATTATGTAGTTTTTTTCAAAAACAAAATCAATTCAATGGATACCCAATATGTATAAATAATGTGTTATTATTATTATTATTATTATGAAAAAAAAATCTTATATGCCTTCAACTTTATTATACAGAAAATTTTACATTATAGCAACCTATTAATTTAAAATAAAAGTTATAGCTACAACTTCATTTAATTTCAATTTGCATCAAACTTCTTTCCATTCACCTATCTCCCTTCTCTCTGAAATCTCGTTCGTCACTCTCAGTCATCTCTCCCTCGCTTCTCTCACTTTATACATACACAAATGTATAGTTTGTGTTTGTATAAAGCGAGCGAGACTGTATATATATATATAAATACAATGTATAATTTGTGTTTGTACAAAGAGATAGAGAAATTTAATATACAAATAAAAATGTTTTAACTTGAATTATACGAATTCAAATTTTATACAGATATACAAACACAATTATTGATACATATATATAGTAGTTAGCACTCGATTTATACAAATCACCGCGATTTATACAAATCAGATGCTCCATATCAAACATAATTTGGCTATGGAGCACAAATAACAAAACTGTAGCTATAGAGCGCTAATATGATGTTCATCTTTGCTATTCCTAAAATTTTCTCTTTATTATTTAGAGTTGATATACCTCACGTTATAAAAACGGTGTCTATATATAATTCTACATAATAAAATTGGCTCATATAGACTCTTACCTTTATAAAAATCATATATTTGATTTTTTTACATGTAAATTATTTTTTGACTTCTTTAATTATTATTATTTGAGTTTATTATTCTTATTTCATTTTTACTTTCTTTATAAAAGTAAGATAAATTTACAAAAATGTATAAATGCAAAAAGAGAAAAAAAGTAAAAAATATTTTTTTTTTATTTGTAATTTTAATGTTGATTCTTTTTTTAATATAGCTTTTATATTTAAAACATAAAACGTTTTTCTTTTTTCAAACAGGCAAAGTAGGCCCAAATTTATTTATAAAAGAAATGCAATGAGTAATTAGAAGTACAAAAGGCCCAGAATTTAGACCAACAAAAAGGAAATAAGTAAATAGAAGTACAAAAGGCCTAGAATTTAAACCAACAAAAAAGAAACAAACTACAACAATAAAAAATAAAAATATCTTGAAAATAGTTCAAAGTGTTCTCATCTTCTTCTCAAATTCTTGATGTGCAAATTCATGGAGCTCAGTTGCTTCCAACTATGGAGCTTAAAGGTAAGCTTGTTACACCTTGAATCGTAGACACTTTTAATCATTTTGCTACTTTTCACTTTACTTATGTTGTTTCATTTGACTTCTTGTTGTGGCGAATCTGTGGGTTATTTCTCAAGTTCTCAAAGAATCCGACCAATATAGATTTTTACTATAATTAAGAATCTCTTGTTGCTTCAATTGATGTTTTGCTTATCTCCCAGTCTAAGCTTTTCAAAAAGGATAATGTACAATAATTTTCAGATCCAAAATCAATGGGTTGAATCACCACTAAAATTATTACCTTCACATTCTTAACATTCTATTTATCTGTAAATGCAGTGACCTGAAGATACGACCAACTCTAAGCTTTTTGTAGCTTTTGCAACACCATGGTAAGACTGAAACTTCGATCTTTACTGTTACCTTATGTCATGACCCAGGCCATCGTGATTGACACCCACACTAACCCTCCGATGAGAGAACCACTACTACAACCCAAACCAAGAAACTAAACTAAAAACTAAAGCATTTAAGTTACGGAAGCAAGTTAAATACTAAGGAAAAAATTAGGGAGTTCCCATAAACTCCAAACAAAAGTCTATCAACTAAAACAAATGCCGAAAAATACACCTAGAACCTGAAAGTCAATGTACCAAACATCTAAAATTCAACAAGTCTAAACAAGAAGGGATACAACCCCGAACTAATGAACTATTAACTAACTATAAAAGTCTAAGTCCGAAATGTGGACATAGACGAAAGAGAACTCATGGCAGCACGGAAGAATTGGCTCACCCTTGAATTCGAAAGGATCACTGATCTTCTAGACGAGGTCCGTTAATAGCCCGCTTGAAGATGCCCTGTACTCAACAAAAATAAGAGCAAGTGTAGTATCAGTACATAACCACAGTGTACTGGTAGGATCACGCAGCTATCCCACTAAGAGCAACATATATAAGTCAATACAACAATATAATCACATGCATATATCGAACATATACAATATTATCAACATTACGAACAATGAACAACTTCACATTTCTCAAGATACACAATTATGACAAGTTATTGGTCCTCTCATGGAACCCAAACCCAAACAGTTAATATATCGGAATGCGGTACGCGATCCAATGCTTATGCCGAAACGTGGCAACCGATACCATAATTATGTTGGAACGTGGCAACCGATCCTAATTAGTTATGCCGGAACATGACAACCAATCCATTCAACATACCACAATTACAATCACAAGTATCTTCTCAAGTTCATACAATTTAGTCATGATTCATGACATTCATCATTCCTCTATCTCATTTATAACAAGCGTGATCAATTCACATACATACATATATCATAATGAACCAAGAACAAACATACATCACACAACCATACAATCAAAACCATCACCTACCTCGAAACAAGCTTGAAATCTTAAGAAACTTGATCCTTCCCTTTCGGATTCGTTCCACTTATTTTTGGTCTACAAACAATCAATATAATACGGGAATCAATAAGCAATCACTAGTTACCCGGATTACTAACAATTCTATGAACCCTAGATCAAACCCATGATCCCAATTAGGGTTGTTTCCACCATAGATTCTAGATCAAAACCCTTCCCCATCGATATTTACCCATTAGATTACGTTCTACGAATCGGAAAACTGATTCGGGGAGTTAAAATCTTACCTTTAGCCTCAAGAATGGTGAAAAAGGGTCAAGAACTTGTATGGGGTCGTTCCTTAGCTCTAAAAACCAAAAAGTGTAGAATAAAGTCGTCTTGGGGTTTATTTACGACCTTAAGTCGCATCAAACTCGCCACAGCAGCCCTTAACCCGCTGCAGCAGCCCAGCCCTGGTGGCAGAAATCCTACCCCAACAGCTTGCACGGAACCAGTGATTTTAATAATTCCAATACCCTCATTTCACAACACACCTTTAACCAACGACACTTAGAAAATACCGTTCACGCTAAGATCGATTTCGGGAGTTATCCGTAAAGTCGTACGGGTTCCTTAACGACTTATCTAACTACTCATGTTATCAAAATCATAATTAAGTCACCTGGTTGTTACCAGATTTACCTACACCTCAATGATTCCGATTTCGTCCAAATCTAGACTAGGTTGGGAAATTCCAAGTTACTACGAAAAAGTTTTCTGACCCAAAATTTTTTCCTGTTGGCTTTTTTCATAATGACGAAACTTGATCGTTACACCTTAGCAATGTTTTACTTTTCATGATGGAATGAATCTGAAGATTAATACCACTACAACAGTTAAGAAAATAAATATTAATGTAACTAAAGTGAATTACTTGCAGCTAAAAAATGTATAATACAAAAAAAAAAAAAAAAAAAAAAAAAAAAAAAAGGAATCTACTATGATACTATGTGAATCCTGGTTTCATATCATAACCACAAGCTCTCACCAAGTGTATGGTATATTTAACCAACATAAATTATTTCAGATTTCACTTAATATATAGCAGATTGTAACATTTTCTCTGATTACACGTTTATGTTTTAACATTGTGTCATATTAGTAAACCTACATTGTTGATGTGAAAAGACATGCCTGTCTGATTCTTATGTTTGGTATGCTCTTCTTGTCTAAGTTGATAATTTTCTTAGCTTGAATTGGAACTTCCCGAAAGTTGTTGTATTCAAAGTTACCTGCAAAGTCAAAAACTAAGTTAGCAAAAAAATCAGCAACAATATTTCTCTCCCTTAAGGAGTGTTGTACTCTTACTGTCAAATAATTTCTTAGCATATTAATTGAGTTGACCTCCATTGTCACACTCCAAGGCACTTTCCACTCTCCATTCAAGATATGCACCAATGCCAGAGAATCAGTTTCAATTATGACCTTACATAATTGTTTCTCAAAACAATATGAAAGTCCTTCTCTTATAGCAATAGCCTTAACAACCAAGCTAGTAAAATCAATTATTTTCAGATCCCTAACACCCAATATATCACCTTTAGAGTCCCTCAGATAAAAGGCTGCAGAACTAAGTCCTGGTTTTTCCGTTTAAGCTCCATTTGTATTGAATTTCCATCAATATTGGGGTATTGGTTAGAATGAATAAGTTTTCCGCCTTAGTCTTGTTCTTGCTTTACTATTTTTCACATTTCTTTTGTTTTTGTTGGGTTGATACCAACTTGTCTTGATGGCAATAGAGAAGTGACATCACACCCGTTTTTGGATCGTGACACAATCAAGAGCTAAGGTATACAAATTAGTTATAGCTGAAGTATTTACTATATTTGGAAGTAGAGAAATCAAAAAATATTTTCAAGAGATAACCAAAGTTACCACACTGCTAATAAGACAGATTGTCCAAGAGGTGCATCTTAGGTGTCACGCCCCGAACCTACACCCTGGATGTGGGCAACACTCAAGAAACATCGCTGGTCTCCAAGAGAATCCTTGGTCTGGCTTAATACTCAATGGAAGACTTACTCAATAACATAGGAACTCCATACACAACTTCAACTAATAAGAATTTCATAAATGAAATAATTTAGTTCAATATACTCAAATGATCATATAAGTGTCCAACTCACCGTCTTTAAAACATCAACAAGGGAAATGAGAAAAAGACTCATCAACTACTACTGTCTACGAAGCCTCTAAAATATTGAAATGGAAGTCGGGACAAGACCCACGACATCCTAACAAAACTAGAGGTAAAAGTGGAATCCTTCGGAAGCAAGAAGGCTCACCAAAGCTAACTGAACTGCAGGTGGTATCAACGGAGAGCTGGTTGATGACCCTGAATACCTGTATATGCATCATGAAAAGATGCAGGACAAATGACGGCATTGAATGTACGAGCATGTAAGGAAAACTCTAAAGCATAGATGTAAGTTTGAACTGATAAAAAGAAAGAACATACTTACCTCATCTCAACCCAACTCAACTTAACTCAATTCAATATAGAAGCAACAATAAAGATGCAGTATAAATAAAGCTTTTAAAACAGTAGATAATAAATCAATGTATATAAAAAAAATATAGTATTAAACTTTTTACTCTTATTTGGGAGATTCTCAAACCGACAACCATCACTATGAGAACCTTGATGATACAACGTCTTGCCCATGTTGCCAGAACTGTCTTATACCTTGCCGGAGTATAGAACATCCTCAACTAAGTGGATCTACTAAGATATGCTTAAAAGCAATAAGGAATCGTCTAAAAAGTATGACTCTTTACCCATGTTGGGATACATGGTTTATGAGGACTTTGAGTTGTCTGAACTTGTTCCAATATCGGTGCTCAATACTACTCCCAATAATATAACTCATGCTCATATGCTAAAAAAAATTTCCTCATCCTCAAACATTGAGTTTATTACTCAAAAGATTCTCTTAAAAGAGATAATGCTCAAACACTCCTCATGAACTCATTTGGTGATCAAGGTTTCCTCTCGTTTTAAATGTAAAAGTGTTTACACTTGGGAATACTTAGTCCCCTTATATTCAATTTTGAAAACATAAACTCAACTCTCCTCATCCTCATACTCAAATACTCAAATCTTAAAACAAGTTTTAAAAGATTGCAAAAGACTTCTCCAACTGACTCAAAGGATTCCCTTGAACTTTACTCTTAACTCTATCTTGAATTTAAAATTTGAATTCAAGAGTTATGATTCACGATATATAGGATATCTCTATGATTAATGAGGTTTAAATAGTTAGGATTAAGAAGAGAATGAAAGCTCGACTTAAAGGAACAAGTGTTAAGCGAGAACGAAGGAGAAAAGTGGTCCGACGCTTCGAGTGCAAGGGTGGCGTGTCGCGCCAGGCTTCCAATTACTGGGGGTCATTTCTGGCGTACTGCTGGTGCCCCTTGCCAAGCCTGCTGGCACATCAGGGGCGCGGCGTCCCAGCCCTTCCAAAACACCCTGACGAATTTTTATTCTCTATTTCTTGGCCCTGATTCACTTAGAATCGATTGGTTTCTTTCAAACTTTCTTAGATTCGTAAACCCAACACAAGTAAACGAAAATCTATTCAAATTTCCTCAAGAACAACCCTCAAACTCAAAACTCTCGCCTCAAGAACTTATCAAACTCCATTAATAACGAATGAAGAACAAAACTTCAAGAAAACTCATCAAGAACTTCATTACACGAATTTTCATGGACGAATGTAATAAAGGAACTCATGATTGGCGTGAAGGTGAACAAACCCATCACTATGAAAACTTAAATGCCTCGAAAGAGTCAAATTCTTGGTGAAAATCCTCAAAGCTTGCAAGAATCTTAAACGTTCCTCTCTTCTCCTCTTGAACTCCTCTCAAAACCCTAAGCGTGTTTTAGGAATGACTAAAACTGATTCCAATCAATTTAGACCCTAAAAGATTAACAAAAACAAGCTAGGCTAGTGTGGGTAAGGAAAAGACCAAAATATCCCTCCTTAAAATGGATGGACTGCCTTAACTAGATAGGTTGTACTCAAACATACATATCTCCTTCATCCAAACTTGGAATCGAGCAAACTTGGCGGCGTTGGAAAGAGGACTCAATAACATTCGATTTGATATCTCATGGGACACTTAACTCATCTTTCGCTGAAAGTTATGGTCGTTTGAAGTTGATCAAAACTCACAATTGAAGACTAACTTGCCTAAATCTCAAATTTAGCTATTTCTAGTTTAGCTCTTTCTAAATTTAGTTATTTCTAAGACCGATGTGTTACAATAGGTAGGAGTTTTCATGATTCGGTTTGGACCGTTATTGGTTAAAATCAAAACCAAATCAATTTAGTTGGTTTTTAAATTTCTAAAATCAAACCAAATGAAAAAAAAAATAACTGTCAATTTGGTTATCATCGGTTTGGTTCGAATTTTTTTTTATTTTTGTCGGTTTAAAAGTAATTAATTTTTTTGAGGACATACTTATATTGACAGACACAAACATTTAATTCATAAACAATCCACATGAAAGTTATTGTGGATTTAGTTATGCAATTAAGTAATACTAAAGTTATTATTACACAAACAAAGTGATTCAATAAGAGAAAGTGTGATTGTTTTATATGAGGTAGCGTGGGTAAAGACTAAAGTTATGAATTTTGATGGACTTGGACTTAGGATTGTAATAGTTAAAGTTAAACTAAAATTTAAGTTTTGGGCTTGAGAAATGATAAAAGTAAAGACTTTAGTTAATTAAAATTTAATAAATTATTAATATTTTATTTAAGAATGATATATAAATAATTATAAATTTATATATATAATTTTTTAGTCCAGTTTTGTTTTTTTCTGTGGGGCTTGTTTTAGTAAAATCAAAGTCATACCAAATAGTATCGATTTTTAAGATTTAAAACCAAACCAAACCTAACCCAATCATGTATCAATTTTTGATCGGTTTGGTTCATATTGCGGTTTGATTTAATTTTATTATTATAACCATGAACACTCCTATTCTTTTGGGCATGTTGAAACCTAATTTCTAAAATCAAAACCAAACCAAATAGTATTGATTTTTAAAATTTAAAACCAAACCTAATCTAACCTAATCATATATCAATTTTTAAATCGATTTGATTCATAATGCGGTTCAATTTAACTTTTTAATTATAACCATGAACACTTCTAATCTTAGGGGCATGTTGAAACCTAATTTGGCCATTCTATTATATACTCTAAATTTTTATTGTTTGTACTTTGTTGGGTATTTGATATGTTGTTCTTAAGCTTGGGTAGAATGGATAGCTAATATGGTTAATTATAGTAGTTTGTTGTTTGCAAGTATGGGAGTTGTTCAGATTCTATTATTTGCTATGTAATTGTCACTTGGTAATAAAGAGATGGTTCGAATTGACTTATTTAAGTGTTTTTAAGTGAAAATAATTTTAAACGTTTTTTTAGTTTTTAAGTAAATAAAAGTTATAAGCACTTGTTCCTAAGCTAAACTGATAAAAATAAATCAAAAGTCAAAAATTAAGATTATTGTAAGCCAAAAACCAATTCAAACTGGCTCATAATCCGTTTATTTACCAAAACAATAATAATTTTACATCACTAATTTTTACATTATTAATATCATCAAAATCAATTTATTTATATAAAAAAAATGTACACAACTGATCTCTACATTATTAATACCTTCATAATTACACTCTTTATTATTTTCAAAGATATGCTCACATTGTATGCAATTAAAAGAAATTAATGAGACTAATTAGATTTTAGTCCACCGATGACACGTCATCTCTATTATTTCCCAAAAAGGTAGAGCATTAAATAAACTAAAGTTTCTTTTATTTTCATTAAGATTAAGACGTTTAAATCTAAATAAGCATATGAATATTGAGATATGCATTAAGATTTAGATGTCTAGATTTAATGTACATCTAAATATTAAAATATGGGTTCTAGATTTGAACATTGAATGATTAAAATTGTTTGTTTTTTAATATCTAAATGTGCATATGATATTAAGCACTATATCAATAAAATCTTATAAAATTTTCATCTCAACAAAATATATTATTTATTAATAGAACAATAACAACAATATATCTAGTGTAATCTCACAAGCAATGTTGATGATGATTGAGTCTCAATAAAATTGGTGGCCTAAAACAAAATTTTTTACGATCAAGGAGTCTCATAAAACAAAAATTTAATAAGAGACCTTAAGTATATACACAATTATTGTTTTTAATGCTAGCTTATATTTTTCACTCAAAAATCTTGAGTTCTTGATAAATATCAATATACCCAAAAATATTATGAACAACAAGAATTCTTGATAAATATCAATACCCCAAAAAAATTGCTGAAATAAAAAAATTACTAAGCAAAATACTTGTACAGTTTGAAAACTCACCAAACAGTTAAAGAAAAAATAAATTGATGTTTGGTTAAGAAAAGAATGGAAAAATGTTGGTAATTAAAGAGAAGAGAGCGCGCATTAAATTACACGTCCATAATCCGTAATAAAAAGTATTTATATAATTGATTTATTGAGAAAAAATATTATATTTAAAATTAATTAGTAATTAAAACAAATAAAAAATAATTAAATTACACGTCAATAATCCGTAATAGACAAGGGAAAAAAACAAGCCTTTATTCCTTTTGCGTAAAATTCCCAAAGGTAAGTACTGCTTTCTCCGTCCACTTTTATTTTTTCATTATTTAAGGAATAAATTTTTATTTTAGTTTGTTACTTTTAATATGTATAAAAAAAATATTTATTTATTTATTTATATATTTTACTCTCATCACTAATTACCTTTTTCTATATTAATAAAATGATATAAAATTGAGTGAAAATTATTTACATCCCCAATTTTGATTTAAAAATCACCCCTCCCCCCACCCCCTTAACTTTGAAATTAATCATTCTCGTCCAATTTTGGGTTTGCATATACATTCAAATAGGACATTAGCTTATATATTCGATCAATATTTTTCATTTTTTGACGAAATTAATATTTTTTATAAGATGTTTGTTATATAAATTAAAAAATAAAAATATGATGATTTTAAATAAGTATATAAAAAGGATTAAGGTAGATAATGTAAGGATAGAATAGATATTTAAAGAAGTCAATCATGAAAAAGGGGGAGTGACTATTTCTCAAAGTTGAGAGATGAAGTTGAAATTTTGACATAATACATAAACATGACCCTTAGCTTGATGTCAGTTGGTAACTAGGACCTTTAACTTTGGGTGTGCACAATTATGCACTTAAATTTGTATAACGTTGAACAAATAGACACATTCGTCCTATATGACACCCTACATGACAATTTTGTGTCAAACATGACATCCTACGTGTATTATGCCACATAGGACATCAGTGCCGGCTCTTGCGTATAAATTTTAAGGTCAATGCCTTAGGCCCCCAATTTTTAGGGGCCTCAAATTTCTACAAATAATAAATTGTTTAATTTTTTATGAAAAAAAATTAATTATTTATATATATAATAAAAAGTAATATATATATATATATATATATATATATTCTAAACCCATTAAAATAGAAGAAATCAAGAAAACATTGTCTTTGAATTCTTATATTTTCTTCGCTGACACTCACATTATTTATCCTTTTTAACTCCTTTTGCACTTTATTTTTTCAAATCTTTGATAGTGCTGAACAAAATGAATTACAAATTCTTTTTTCTTCTTCGTAACTTTTCATATTAAAGTAGGGTATACCACTTATCAACCTTTTGGATCAGATTCTATAATTCTAATTCTTATCTTTATTTAAAGTTTATCAACTTATTACCTGTAAAATTATGTTATCAATTCATATAATAATTGTCTCAATAAAATGATGTTTTTCAATGAATTGATAAAATCTTACTTAAAATTAATAATTAAAAAAAAGTATTTTATAAAACCATTTATAAAAAAAGATTTTAAGAAATAATTTACATCTAAAAATTTAGAAAAATAAATAAATACAAATAGAGTTTATTTAAATTTTCGGCCTCTAATTATAATTTGGCTTTAGGCCTCGAATTATGTTAAGCCGCCCCTGTAGGACATGTATGTCTACTAGTTCAATTTTATACAAGTTTAAGAGTCTACTTGTGCACACTCAAATTTGAAGGACATAGTTGTACGCTGAAACCAAGTTAATGGTCATGCTTATATTCCCTCCGTCCTATTTTATGTGGCACTTTTCAGATTTTGAGATTCAAACAAATTTATTTTTGACCGTAAATTGCTCATAGATCTTTTAAGCATTTTGAATTATCAATTATTGAGGCTTATAGTACTTTTTAGGTAGTTTACAAATATATATATTTCATTTCAAAAAAATTGAAGATTCGATGCGCAAATTTCCGGTTAAACTTAAACTGTTTGACTCTCGAAAAACGAAAAATGTCACATAAATTGAGATAGAGAAAATATTATTTAAGTAAAATTAAGGGATATAAATAATTTTCAACCTATAATAATTATATAAATTATTATTTTGTTATCGAAGTTAAGAATCCAAATATAACAAATAAAAATAAATTGAGCACAGTTCACATTCCATAATTATTAGGATCCATTGATTTGTCTCTTTCTTACAATAATGAACCAACCATTCCATGTCATCTACAACTATAGTACTAACTACTCATGCTTTCAGATCCAATCCCATATCTCCCATTAATATCTCTTCCACAATGGCATCATCACAAAACTCCCACTCCTTCCACTGGCAGTTCTCTGAATTCAACGACAACGATTTCCAAATCCACGGCCATACACTCTTCTTCGTCATCCTTCTCTTCTCCATCATTGTTATCGCTACTCTTTTTTTCCTTTACGCTCGCTGGATCAACAAGTTCCGCTCTCCATCAACCACAGATCCGGTTGGGAGTGATACTTCAGTTCATACTCCTCCGCCTGCACCACAAGGTCTTGACCCGATTTTTATTAATGACTTGCCAATTATATTGCACGCAACTTGTTCGGGTAGTAGTACAGTAATTGAGTGTTGTATTTGCTTGGGAATTTTTCAAGATGGTGATAAGGTAAAAGTGTTACCCAGTTGTCAACATTCTTATCATTCCGATTGTGTTGATAGGTGGCTAAGAAATCAGTCGAGTTGCCCTCTCTGTCGTGCCTCCCTCCAATTTGACTTACCCCTGTGACTCGAAGGGGCGGAGCCAACATACATTTAGGGGTTCATCTTAATCTTCTTCGCTGGAAAATATTACTATTTATATTTAGTTAAATTATTTTTTATGTATACATAGTTGATGTGAACCCCTTCAATTAGTTCGTGTGTTTACTTCTTCAGATTTTGAACCCCTTAGTAAACTATACTCATTCGACTCTTGTTTTTGTGTTTTTAATTATACAGAGAAGTTGGGTAATTCAATATTCACTACACCATTGAGATTTTATGTTTATCAAGATTATTTGTGTTGATTGTTTTTTTTTTCTGAGTAATTAACAGAGACACATCTTAGCTAAACTAAAATTTTATTATTTTTGAACCAATTTTTTTGGTAATTTTGTATATTTTTTTGGCCTACGTGGCCTCCAAACATCTTTCACACTTCTACTAAGTGGAGCCACACAGTATGTCACATAAGCCAAAAGTGTACAAAATTACAAAAAAAAAAAAAAAAGAGTTTATAGGGTAATAGAAATTTAGTTTAATTAAGGTGTTTCTTTGAAATTTTGGTTAAAGTCTAGGGGATGTCTGTGTCTTATTCCTAATTAAAATGAGATGAATTTATGATTAAAGATGGAGTCAGTAGAGATTTAGTTCTCGATTTCATTTTAGATATGCAATGGATCGGAGTATTGGGAATCGCTTCGAAACTGGGAAGAATCTAGAGTAATTTCCACAACAGATCAAGCATGTCATACCAGAAGGCTTCTTTATTTTAAGGATATTTTGTTAGTATCTCTGTCAAAAATAATAAACTAGAATTTTTAAAAATAATCTGGAAACATAAAAAAATAAATTCTTTAAAAAATACTTGATATTATAAAATCACTGTTTATCCTTATGGAATTTTATCCTTATGGAATTTAATCCTCTCATTGTATTCGAGGACGTCAACAATTTCATTGAACCCAAAAACAATAACATCACACACAAAGACTAGATATTTGTTTGTTAGAAAAATATGCAGCAAATGTTCACCAATTCAATACAGAAAACTGAACTTAGTCCTTTGAATTTATAGTCAACGAAAGATAGTATGACTAGATGTTATTGTGTCTTATCGAAAAACTTACAACCTGTTCAATGTGAAAATATGTTATATAAATTGCATCCTTTTTCTTGGTGACTTTTCTAGAAAATACTTCATTTTTTCATCCACACCTCTTAAAATTCAATATTTCCCTACATGAATGAGGAATTACTACTATATTATGAAAACCATGCATAAAAATTGTGTGATTCGTTAGTAAAGGTCAATTACATTTAAATTAGTATGTTTTTCTTTAAACTTTCATTAGTTAACATTTATTGAATATACTTGGTCAATCGGTAGATTTGATATACTTAAACAAATAATTTTTGGTGTATACCTTACACAACATAAATCACATAGTTAATCCCTAACAATATTTTGTTCGTTTTGACCATGAACATCGTCTGATTGATAAGTGCATAGAGAATTAACGACTTACACTTCACACTTACATAGATGATTCCTAAGTATGTCCTCATGTTGATACACTATTTGATATACCACATATCAAACTTATAAATCATTAAAAAAGTTTAATGTCTTGTCATTGTTACTGAATGTTGTGTCATCATGAGAATGAACCAAAAAAATTATTAATCCTCATCAATGACTTTGTTTGATCTTCTTGAATCTGGATCATGAAATCTCTAAGTAGAATTACCGCCACACGCGATGACTTATCCTCGATCATAATCTCATTCCCTTCGATAATCCTTCGACTACCTCTCTAGTTGACTTCACCAAGAAAATTATAATAATTTCTTAAAAAATAATTACCTAACAATATTATACATCTATTATATGTGACCAGGTTTTTCGTTATACATAATGCTTCCAACCTTTCCTATTATCATTTGGCTATCACAATTTATTCATATTTGAGGCAACGAGCCAAAATAAAATGTCTTTCAATTTATTTATTTTTGGAGTCATTCAACTCTTTGACCGACTTTGTCTAAAGATATTAACTTAGACTTTATTATGGAGCGGACAAAATATGTCTGTTTGGATAGTTTCCAAGAAACTATTTCTCCATCAATGATAAAAGCATATTCATTTATGAATTTTAATTTCAATTGATCCGATCATTAAATTTGCATCATTGAATTCTTTAATTAGGGGTGTGTAAAAATTAAATCGACTGATAAATTAAAACGAAAAAAGTGTTATTAGTTTAAGTTATTGTTATTAGATTATTGGATTAACGGTTATTTAATAGTTTTATAAAAAAAAATTAATTGAATTATCGATTCGATATTGGTGTTTTAGTATTGAGTTATTAGGTTAACCGATAACCCATTAAGAATTTAATAATTTATTATTTTAATTTTTAGTCATACATAAATATCAAACAAAAAATATTACTATAATTACTATATTAGACTATAACTATAAGGACCTTACACAATTAACACTACTTAACTCTACTCTCTGTAATACCTTTTATGTTTTAGTATTACTTTGGTCTTTAGGTTCACAACGTCAAAACCTAAAGAACTAAGAACGGTGACAACTAAAGTTTACAACGACGACGGCAAGTGTTAGGCAACAAATAGGGTTGTGAATTATGAGTATTTGCTATACTATTACTACGCTAAGCAGAATTCTTGCACTCAGTGAGTAATTTCATTTCTCTCTTTTTATTTCACGTCAAATTATTGGAAAAGTCATATATTTATTTTGAAAGTATTTTCTTATTGGTTAAATCAAAAACCGAACCGTTAAAGACCAAAAACTAATATACCGAAAATTGATAACAAATGTCTTATTAATTTAATTATCGATTTAACATATTTAAAAATTGAAAACCGATAAACCGAACTAATAATATTTAAAACCCAACCAACTGATAAGCACCCCAACCTTTACTAAAGGATAATTGTTGTATGGTCATTTAATGATTTTGATCGGATAACTTGCATGTCGACTTAGTTTACTTATAGAACAAATCCTATAACTGGTAATATACGATCTATCTATCTATCTATATATACATATTTTTTTTATTTTTTTTTATGTCTTTTAAAATGAAAAAAAAAAAAAAAACTCAATGCCACATCAACAAATCTAACTTTCTCCTTTATATATATATATATATATATATATAAAGGAGAAAGTTAATGTGGCATTGAGTTTTTTTTTTTTCCATTTTAAAAGACATAAAAATATTATTTGAAGTTTTAACAAAATATTAAAGTTTAGTATTTAATTTTCACCTCATTAAAGCATAAACATACTTCAGTTATCAATACTTTATCATAAAAGACATTTTCTTTAATTATAAAATTTAAGAGGATTTATTACTTATCACTTAATTACAGAATTTGAAAAGTTTTTTCAAATTTAATTTGAAAGGTACTAATATTTAAAGTAGAGTAGTTAATCACAAAATATTTCAAACATTATGGTAGAAGGTACTCACCAATTTATATTGATATGTTTATTCTTGCCGGAATAGTAGAAAAATTCATGGTTTGATTAGCTCTTTTCTTAGTATTTCATTTTTTTTTATGTGGTTGTGTTTCAAATATATTTTTTTTGTTTTAATTATTTTCCTTATTTTCTTTACTTTTTAAATTTTGCAGGTTCATCAAACAAGTTTCACTGAACATATACATACCAGTGAGAAGAAAATTCAACAACGCATCAAAACAGTAACAACAATCATGAAGAAGAGAAAGATAACAAACAATGGAAAAAGAACAACAAAAATGGCACAACACACTGAAAACGAATTTAGAGATGAGGAGAAGAGATCTTAGAATGAACAAAAACATAGCGACTCCTTTACTTTGACTCTTCTTTCTTCTTCTAATGATGGAATGTTATTTCTTCATGAAAAGAGAAAGAGACAGTATCTCATGATCTTTCTAAAGATACTGATGTAAGAAGAAAAGTCATGTAATAATCGAATTTCTTTAAAATAAAAAAGTTTGTGAAAGGATGTTGCACTATAATTTCTTCTACAAGAAATATATATTAAGAAAAAAAATCTTTTTGATTGAGAAACTTATATTACTATAATGATCACTATATTAGACTATAAGTATAAGGACCTTACACAATTAACGCTACTTAACTCTGCTCTCTGTATTACCCTTTATGTTTTAGTATTACTTTAGTCTTTAGGTTCACAATGTCAAAACCTAAAGAACTAAGAACGGTGACGGCTAAGGTTTACAACAATGACGGCAAGTGTTAGGCAACAAATAGGGTTGTGAATTATGAGTATTTGCTATACTATTACTATGCTAAGCAGAATTCTTGCACTCAATGAGTAATTTCATTTCTCTCTTTTTATTTCACGTCAAATTATTGGAAAAGTCATATATTTATTTTGAAAGCATTTTCTTATTGGTTAAATCGAAAATCGAACAGTTAAATACCAAAAACTAATATACCGAAAATCGATAACAAATATCTTATTAATTTAATTATCGATTTAACATATTTAAAAATTGAAAACCGATAAACCGAACTAATAATATTTAAAACCCAACCAACTGATAAGCACCCCAACCTTTACTAAAGGATAATTGTTGTATGGTCATTTAATGATTTTGATCGGATAACTTGCATGTCGACTTAGTTTACTTACAGAACAAATTCTATAACTGGTAATATACGATCTATCTATATATATATATATATATATATATATATATATATATATATATATATATATATATATATATATATATTATGTCTTTTAAAATGAAAAAAAAAAAAACTCAATGCCACATCAGCAGATCCAGCTTTCTCCTTTATATATATAAAGGAGAAAGTTAGATTTGTTGATGTGGCATTGAGTTTTTTTTTTTTTTTTAATTTTAAAAGACATAAAATATTATTTGAAGTTTTAACAAAATATTAAAGTTTAGTATTTAATTTTCACGTCATTAAAGCATAAACATAAACTTCAGTTATCAATATTTTATCATAAAAGACATTTTCTTTAATTATAAAATTTAAGAGGATTTATTCCTTATCACTTAATTACAGAATTTGAAAAGTTTTTTCAAATTTAATTTGAAAGGTACTAATATTTAAAGTAGAGTAGTTAATCACAAAATATTTCAAACAATATGGTAGAAGGTACTCACCAATTTATATTGATGTGCTTATTCTTGTCGGAATAGTAGAAAAATTCATGGTTTAATTAGCTCTTTTCTCAATATTTCATTTTTTTTTTTGTGTGTGGTTGTGTTTCAAATATTTTTTTTGTTTTAATTATTTTCCTTATTTTCTTTACTTTTTAAATTTTGCAGGTTCATCAAACAAGTTTCACTGAACATATACATACCAGTGAGAAGAAAATTCAACAACGCATCAAAACAGTAACAACAATCATGAAGAAGAGAAAGATAACAAGCAACGGAAAAAGAACAACAAAAATGGCACAACACACTGAAAACGAATTTAGAGATGAGGAGAAGAGATCTTAGAATGAACAAAAACATAGCGACTCCTTTACTTTGACTTTTCTTTCTTCTTCTGATGATGGAATGTTATTTCTTCATGAAAAGAGAAAGAGACAACATCTCATGATCCTTCTGAAGATACTGATGTAATAATCGAATTTCTTTAAAATAAAAAAGTTTTTGAAAGGATGTTGCACTATAATTTCTTCTACAAGAAATATATATTAAGAAAAAAAATCTTTTTGATTAAGAAATTTATATTACTATAATGACCACTATATTACACTATAACTATAAGGACCTTACGCAATTAACGCTACTTAACTCTGCTCTCTTTATTCCCTATGTTTTAGTATTACTTTAGTATTTAGGTTCACAACTAAGAACGGTGACGGCTAAGGTTTACAACGATGACGGCAAGTGTTAGGCAACAAATAGGGTTGTGAAATATGAGTATTTGCTATACTATTACTACGCTAAGCATAATTTTTGCACTCAATGAGTAATTTCATTTCTCTCTTTTTATTTCACGTCAAATTATTGGACAAGTCATATATTTATTTTGAAAGCATTTTCTTATTGGTTAAATCGAAAATCGAACCGTTAAAGACCAAAAACTAATATACCGAAAATTGATTACAAATGTCTTATTAATTTAATTATCGATTTAACATATATAAAAATTGAAAACCGATAAAACGAACTAATAATATTAAAACCCAACCAACTGATAAGCACCCCAACCTTTACTAAAGGATAATTGTTGTATGGTCATTTAATGATTTTGATCGGATAACTTGCATGTCGACTTAGTTTACCTATAGAACAATTATAACTGGTAATATAAGATCTATCTATCTATCATCTATCTATCTATCTATCTATATATATATAAATAAAGGAGAAAGTTAGATTTTTAATGTGGGCATTGAGTTTTTTTTTTTCATTTTAAAAGACATAAAATATTATTTGAAGTTTTAACAAAATATTAAAGTTTAGTATTTAATTTTCACGTCATTAAAGCATAAACATAAACTTCAGTTATCAATACTTTATCATAAAAGACATTTTCTTTAATTATAAAATTTAAGAGGATTTATTCCTTATCACTTAATTACAGAATTTGAAAAGTTTATTCAAATTTAATTTGAAAGGCACTAATATTTAAAGTAGAGTAGTTAATCACAAAATATTTCAAACAATATGGTAGAAGGTACTCACCAATTTATATTGATGTGTTTATTCTCGTTGAAATAGTAGAAAAATTCATGGTTTGATTAGCTCTTTTTTCAATATTTCATTATTTTTTTTGTGCGTGGTTGTATTTCAAATATTTTTTTTGTTTTAATTATTTTCCTTATTTTCTTTACTTTTTAAATTTTGCAGGTTCATCAAATAAGTTTCATTGAACGTATACATACCGGCGAGAAGAACATTCAACAGCGCATCAAAACAGTAACAACAATCATGAAGAAGAGAAAGATAACAAGCAACGGAAAAAGAACAACAAAAATGGCACAACACACTGAAAACGAATTTAGAGATGAGGAGAAGAGATCTTAGAATGA
This sequence comes from Solanum bulbocastanum, assembly GCA_037074985.1. Taxonomy (NCBI): domain Eukaryota; kingdom Viridiplantae; phylum Streptophyta; class Magnoliopsida; order Solanales; family Solanaceae; genus Solanum; species Solanum bulbocastanum. The sequence continues at coordinate 28,082,710 of CM073602.1, forward strand.
ACAAAAACATAGCGACTCCTTTACTTTGACTCTTCTTTCTTCTTCTTCTAATGGAATGTTATTTCTTCGTGAAAAGAGAAAGAGACAGTATCTCATGATCCTTCTAAAGATACTGATGTAAGAAGAAATGTCATGTAATAATTGAATTTCTTTAAAATAAAAAAGTTTTTGAAAGGGTGTTGCACTATAATTTCTTCTACAAGAAATATATATTAAGAAAAAAAATCTTTTTGATTGAGAAACTTATACAAAGAATAATAAGTGGTCCAAGAGCAAGAAACATTATTTGGAGAGAGATTCAATTTATTAATGGAATTCATATAAAATTAGGTGGAGAAAAAGGAGAAATCTATCTATATTCTAATTCCGTTTTTAATTTTTTTCCTTAAAACGTTTTTCTAATTTATTTTTCCTTATCTATCTTTAATTAATTAAAGTTTATTTTATTATCTTTATATATTTTTAATTGAAGTTTGTTTATATTTTTGTAGTTTCTTTTTTTTTTTTTTTAAATTTTCCCTATTTTTTAAATAACTTAAAATTTTACAGAATATTAAATATGGCCATATTCAAATCCTTTCATCATTGATGCTATTAATTTTGAAAATTTTCTTTCCTTAATGTTATCATTAATGTAATTTATATCATTTCCTTAAATCAAATCTTTCCTTTCTCTGTTTTTTTGGACTTTTTTATTTATTTATTTATTTTAAAAATTAATTGTTATAGGTTTATAAGAATTGCATTTTTTATGCATAAATAGAATTTCATTAGTCATTTATTTCTAATTTCCATTGTTTGTTTGTTTTTTTAATTTCATTCATTATCAATTATATATATATTTTTTACTTCATTACCTTAATTTGATTATTACTTTCATTTATATCATTTCCTTAAAGAACTTTTTTTTTTCAAAAAAATATTTACCTTTTAAAGTTATTTATTACAAGAAATTAGTTATTATAACTTGGTAAGAATCGCATAGATTTTCTTACGAAATTTGAATTTTTTTTTTTTTAAATTTAGATCACTTCTTCTGCTTAAGATTCATATATATACACATAATAATAAAATTAAAATTAGAAATAGATGAAAACCTTCTTATTTCAGATGTTTATTTATTTTTATCAACTTTTTTTGATGTTTTCTCTTATGTTTTCTTTAAATAATTGTTAAAAATTATGTGGAAGTTTATTTATTTATTTTTCTACTTTTTCAAATTTTTAAAAGTCTGGAAATTTTACCTTAAAACCTTACAGAAATATCAAATACGCCCATATTTAAATCATTTCATCATTGATTCTATTAGTTTTTTAAATTTATTTCCTTAAATTCATCATTAATGTTATGTGTATCATTTCCTTAAATCATTTCTTTTCCTTTCTTTTTTCTTTTTACTTTTTATTTCTTTATTTATTTCAAAAACTAATTGTCATAACTTTATCAAAATTGCATTTTTTAATATTTAAATAGAATTTGATTTGTCTTTTTTTTTGTTTTGTATTCTTAATTTATTTCTTCTACTAAAGATCGATATCTATATGTTATAATAATGCTAAAAATAAAAGAGGTGATGCGACATCCTTCTTAGTCCACATATGTATTAATTTGTATCAATTTTTTTTTTTGACATTTCTCTTATATTTTCCTTAAACTAATTGCTTAAAAATGAAGTTAATTTATCCAAAAATTTATTAAAATTATTTGCATTCATTGCTCAATTAAAAGGAGAAAAAAACATTTAAGAGAAATAAAGAATGCATGCAATGTTTCAGTTTTTAATTATTTATTTTATTTTCATCAGTGTAGAGTCTAAAAAAAATTTTATTTTGAAATTGCGGATTTTAATTCTCACATTTTCATTTGATACACATTTTCTTCTTTCTTATACTGATGGTTATAGTGCTCTGTACATAACCTGAAAATCCTTCACTTTTGTCTTAATATTCATTTTCAACTTTTTTCACATATACAAATGGTGAGTTCTATTAACCTCTTATATACATAAATACTACCTTTTATCAGTATGGTCTTTTAGGTTATTTCTTATTACGTTTTCTATTTTCGCTAAATATTTTTTATTTTGTTAGATGGTCTTTTTTTTTATGAATATTATATTATTGTTCAAGTTTTTTTCTATTTATACAACACATGCTTTTTCTAAAAAAAAAAATCTTAATTTATAAGCATTGTAAATTTTAGAAATGAAAATTTTCTTTACAATTGGTGATATGTACAATAGTAGATTAAAAAAAGTGATCTGACAATTAGATTAAATGAATGTCAGAAAAAAAATATATGAAACAACAAAACAATTAATTCGATGTTGGTAAGTCATTTGTTTGATCTGAACAAAATTAAAATCAATGTCATTATTAGTCGTTACTGTGGCATTCATATCATTATTATAACTTTAGTTTTATTTTTATTTTTCAATAAAAATTGATGACTTACAAAATTCAAGCTTTATTCATATTGTATTACTGATTTAAAAGTAATAACTTTTAAATTGTTAAATTATTAGTTATTCATTAATTTTCTATTTTGCTAACATCATATATTAAAAATATTAATTTTGTTCTTATTCTTGATTATCACTAGACTATTATAACTTATGAATTTAAGGGTTTCGAAGAAAAAAAAAGATCATATGAACGTGAAGTATTACAAGTTATATTTTATGAATAGGTAATTTATAAAAAGTTTATTTTAAATTATTGTTATATTGCGCGAAGCACGGGCAAGTTTTCTAGTTCAAGATATAAATTAAACATTCCAACACTGAGCACTCTAATGTATACAAGTGAGACTCAGAGGCGGAGACAAGATTAGAAGTTTGGGGTTTTTAAAACAATTTTGTTTGCGGGATTCACGTGTTAATATACATATATTTATTTAATTTCATTAATTTTCTAATACAAATGTAGGATTTACGAAAAAACTAGTGGATTCGTTCGAACCCACAAATCCCCACCTAGCTCCGCCTCTGGTGAGACTTAGTTTCTCCTTTATTTATAAGATTAAGGTTCACATCAATTGATATTTTTGCAATTCTGAAATTTAAATAGTTTAACTTTTCAAATAACATTCAAATATAATGAAATTGAGGCAGTTAATGTTGGATCTTGAGGAGTCTTTGTGAATCTTAATTCTCAAAATTAAATCTTAAGCCCTTAAGTCATCCATATCAAATTTACTACAAACTTAGTCTTATATTAGTTAATTATTTTTCTTTTTATACGCATAGTAAGAAATTATAAATAAAAAGAATTTACCCCTGAAAACTTCTGAAAATTTTACAAACAAATGTGAACACTTTCAAAAAGAATTAATAGCAAAGATAATATAGGAAAAAATTAATTAATACTTTTCTTTTATTTTAGTAAGGTGAACAACTAATATAAAATAACTATTTTTTAATAAGATGATCAACTAATATGATGACAGAGGGAGTAGCAAACATGCACTTAGTAATATTTATGTTAGTAATATCGCTAATCATTATAAACATATTATTCACATATAAAGAAACAAGGATAAAGGCATAAATTCCCCCCTAAACTTGTCACGAAAAGTTAGTTACACGCTTATACTATTGTGACGACCTATTACTGTCACGATCCAGACCATCGTGATTGACACCCACACTAACCCTTCGATGGGAGAACCGTTACTACAACTTAACCAACCAAATTAATGAAAACTAAAGCATTTAAAGATACGGAAGTAGGTTTAAATGCAAGAAACAAGTAGAGTTCCCATAAACTCCAAAAGATCTAACAAGGACTAACAAAAAATTGCTGAAATTATCCCCTAGAACCTGAAAGTCAATGTACTAAAACTCCAACAAGAACCGTAAGTATAAGAAAGAAGGGGAACAATCCCAAACTAACCCATGGAATCTAAAGCACTAATCTACGTCCGAAGATGTGGACATAAACAAAAAAAGAACTCATGACAACCCGGAAGAACTGACTCACTCTTGAATTCAATTGCTCACTCATGATCTTCTAAACGAGGTATGTCAGTACTCACCTGAAGATGCCATGTACTCTACAAAGAAAAGAAAGTGCAATATCGTACATAACAGCAGTGTACTGGTAGGATCACGCGGCTATCCTAATATATGAAACACATGCATGTAACCATAACATTATAAAACAGACATACACCGAACATATACAATATTAGTCATTATTTCAGAATCAATGTACAATTCCACATTCTCAATAATACATATATATGCAAAGTCAATGGTCCTCTCATGAAACCCACACCCAAACTGCTAGTGTACCGGTACGTGGTACCCGATCCAAGTTAGTTTGCCAGACATGGCACCCGATCCCATATATGCGCCGAAATATGGCACCTGATCCAAGTTAGTATGTTGGAATGTAGCACCCGATCCATTCAACGAGCCATAACCACAATCACAATGTACATTATCATAATCATACAATCAAGAGTTGATTTATAACATACAATTCTTCATTCATACTCATTTACGATTAGTGTGATCAATAATGCAGCATTCACATACACACATATATTAAAACGAAGTAATTACTAACATACATCACACCAACATGAAATCACAACCATCACATACCTCGAACAAAGCTTGAACCCTCCTAAGATACTTGATTCTTCCTTTTCCTGATTCTTTTCGCTTGTTCTTGGTCTACAAACAATCAATATAACGCGAGGATCAATAAACAAGGCCTAATTGTCTGGATTACAATCAAAATCATCAAACCTAGGCCAACCCCATGATCCTAATATATAGCTAGGGCTTTTTCCCACCATCCAAATCAGTTCCAAAACCCTCCCCTAATAATAATTTCCCATGAAATTACATTCTACGGATTGAAAAACGGATTCGGGGAGTGAAAACCTTACCTTTAGCTTTAAGAATGGTGAAAATCTATCAAGAAGTTGCCCTGGTTCGTCTCCTAACTCATAAGAACGAAGTTTGCAGAATAATGACGTTTTGGGGTTTATTTCCAACTTAATTCACGACTGGCCCGCTATGGCGGCCCCCATCTCGCCACAGCGGGCCCCATCCCACCACAACGGCCCTGCCCTGGCAGGAATAATCCCACCCTGGAGGCTTTAATGGAACCAGTGAGTCGAATTAAGACTTCCAAACTCCCATTTCACAACACACCTTAAACTCATGACATTCAGAAACTACCCGTTCATGCTAAGATCGGTTTCGGGAGTTCTACACGTCTGAATTCAATTCTGTAAACTTATACGGGTTCCTTAACGTCTTAGCTATCTGCTCGTGTGATCAAATCCATTATTAGATCTCCCATTTACTACCAGATTTCCATAGACCTCATTGACTTTGATTTCGTCCAAATCTGGACTAGGCTAGGAATTCTCAAGTTACTACGAAAAAGTTTTTTTGTCTAAAAATTTTCCCGTTGGATTTTCTATAAAGACGGGAGCAGGTCGTTACAATAGATATAAATTTACCCATCACTTGTCCCCAAGTGACAAACTTAGGAAGTACAGGCTAAAGTAAGAGTGGAGTAGTACCTGAATCGACGAACAATTGGGATACTTGTCTCTTATGTCCTTCTTGGTTTCCAAAGTAGCTTCCTTAACTGGACGATGCTTCCATTGAACTTTCACGGACTTAATTTCTTTGGTCCTCAGCCTCCGGAAATCACGTTCAAGAATTGTGTCGATTCCTTCTCATATTGGAGGTCTTTGTTTATTAACATTGCATCCCACTTTATGATGTAATCCCATCACCATGATATCTTTTCAACATAGATACATGAAATACCGGATGAACTCCTGATTGGTTAGGAGTTAAAGCCAATCTATAAGCCACTGGCCTTACACAGTCAAGAATTTCAAATGGAGCAATGTATCGAGGACTAAGCTTGCCCTTCATGCTAAATCTCATCACCCCTTTCATGGGCGACACTTTATAAAGAACCTTCTCACTAGTATGAAATGTTATGTCCATTACCTTATGGTCTGTATACTTTTTCTGTCTACTCTGGGTTGCTAAAAGCTTAGTTTGAATACTCCCACTTTATCTTGATCATCCTTCACTAAATCAACCCTCAACGGTTTCACATCTCCAGCCTCAAACCATCATATAAGTGATTTACATCCCCTCTCATAAAGTTCCTCAAACGATGCCATATTTCTGATGGAGTGATAACCATTATTATAGGAGAACTCACATAAAGGTAGAAACTTATCCCAATGTCCTCCAAAGTCAGTCATAATGCCCTCAACATGTCCTCTAGCACTTGATAGTCCTCTCTGACTGTCCGTCCGTCTGTGGATGGAAAGTTGTACTAAAAGTGAGTTTCATGCCCAATTCATCATATAATTTCCTCCAAAACTTGGATGTGATAGGTGTACCACGGTCTGAGATGATAGAAAGGGGAACCCCGTGCAGCCTTACTATCTCTTTTACATAAACTTTAGCCAACTGTTGAACATTATAATCTATTCTGACCGAAATAAAATGGGTTGACTTAGTCAATCTGTCAACCGCTATCCAAATAAAATCATACTTTCCCAAAGTCTTGGGAAGACCAACTACAAAATCCATAGCTATCCTTTCCCACATCCATTTTGGAATTGGCATTATCTGAAGCAAATTTGCGGCCTTTGGTGCTCATACTTTACTTGTTGGCAATTTTGACACTTAGCCACAAACTCCGCTATATCTTTCTTCATGTCAGGCCACCAATAAAGTCGCTTCAAATCTCGGTACATCTTGGTCACACCCGGATGAATGAAATATCGCAAACTATGGGATACAGAGAATAATTTATTAAACAAGTCATCTACTCAAGGAACACAAATCCTCCCTTTAAAACTGAGCATACCTTCCGCATCAAGAGTGGTCTCTTGTGCCTTACCAGACGCTGTCTTCTTTCTAGAATCATTCAAACTGTCAGCCTCAAACTGTTTGGCCTTGATCTCCTCGATGAATGTGGACTTTATTTCAATGCTAGCTAATACCCCACCTTTCTCTGAGATGCCCAATCGCATGAAATTAGATTCCAAGTTCTAAATTTCCTTAGCCAAAGGTCGCTTGGATACGCGCAAGAAAGCTGGACTACCCATACTCACCGCCTTCTGACTTAGTGTGGCTACCACTGCATTAGCCTTACCTGGATGGTATTGAATGATGACATCATAATCCTTAAGTAACTCAATCCACCTTCATTGTCTCAAATTCAGATCCTTTTGAGTAAACACATGCTGCAAGTTATGATGATCAGTAAACACTTCACACTTAACATTATAGAGGTAATGCGGCCGAATCTTAAGAGCAAACACTACCGCTGCCAACTCTAAATCATGTGTTGGATAATTCATCTCATGCACCTTCAACTGGCGCGATGAATAAGCCATAACATTCTTATCTTGCTTTAACACAACACCCAAACACGAATATGAAGCATCATAATATACAATAAAATCCTTCCCTTCTACCGGTAGTGCTAGAATATGTGTTGTGGTCAAGGGAGTCTTTAGCTTTTGAAAGCTTTCTTCACACTTTTCAATCCATTCAAAAGGTACCACATTTTTGGTCAACCAGATGCATGGCAATATAAGAAAAGTTTTTCACAAATTGACAATAGTAGCTAACAAACCCCACAAAGCTCCTAACTTCAATCACAAAGCTAGGCTAAATCCAATTATTAACCGCTTCAATCTTTTAGGGATTACTATTACCCCTTCCTCTGAAACTAAATGCCCCAAATAGGCAATCGAAGTCAACCAAAATTCATACTAAGAAAATTTCGCATACAACTTTTGTTTCCCAAAAACTTGAACAATACGGAGGTGTTCGACATACTCTTCCTCTCTTTTCAAGTAAATCAAAATGTCATCAATAAATACTATAACAAACAAATCAAGAAATGTTTTGAACACACCATTCATCAAACTTATGAAAGCTGCAGGCGCATTGGTCAACCCAAACGACATAACTAGAAATTTGTAGTGCCCATAGCGGGTCCTAAAACGCCGTCTTGGGCACATCCTCAGGCCTAATCTTTAACTGATGATAACCAGACCTTAGATTGATCTTAGAGAAAACTGACGCACCTGTAACTGGTCGAAAAGATCATCTATCTGAGGCAATGGATACTTGATTCGAATGGTAACCTTATTCAATTGCCAGTAATCTATACACATCCTCATACTACCATCCTCTTTCTTAACAAACAAGACAGGAGCACCCCATTGGGAAGCATTAGGATGGATAAAACCTTTATCAGGAAGTTCTGGATTTGAGCCTTCAACTCTTCCAATTTTACCAGGGCCATGCGGTATGGAGGGATAGCAATGAGGCGGGTACCAATTTCCAAATCAATATAGAAATCTATATCTTTATCCTGAGGCATACCAGACAAATCAGTAGAAAACACTTTTATAAATTTTGACACTATCGGAATAGACTCAATAGTGGGAGATTCAATCTCAACATCCCAAATATGAGCCAAATAAGCCTAACAACCCTGCCCCACCAGTTTCCTAACCCGAATAAAGGATATGATCTTATCTTGATTAGGCTTGTACACCTTTTTCCACTCTAACTTTTCCTTTCCTGGAATTTCTAGAGTCACCGACTTAGTATTACAAGTAAGCACAACAAAATAGGGGGACAACCTAGTCATGCCTAAGATTGTATCAAAGTCAGTCATATCCAAAATCTCTAAATTAGCCTAGGTCTGAAAACCCATAAACATAACTAAACAAGCATGATAAACATGGGTGATTATGACAGACTCTCCAACTGGGGTAGAAACATGGATGGAGGCATCAAGTACATCACAAATCATATCAAATCCCAAGGCAAACTGAACGGACACATAAGAATAAGTAGAACCCAAATCAAATAACACATTAGCCATCTGGTCACAGACAATTATAGTATATGTGATCACTGCATCAAATGACTCTACGTCGTTCTTGCCCAAAAAGGCATAACACTGAGCCTTGTCATCATGATGGGCGGCTTCCCTACCTGGTTGCACTTTTCCTCTGCTTGCATTACCATTTCCCTAACTTCCATGGCCTCACTGATTTCCTCCTTGCCCACCTTGTGGACGTCATCGACCATTATAACCATTGCCTGCGGGTACCACTGCTCTAGTCTGCTGCTGCGTGGGATCTAAAATGTGTGGGTGGGGACAATCTCTCCTTATATGCCCGAGTTCTCCATAATTATAACAAGTGCAATCAAAAAATGGTCGGCTGTCCTCCAAAGGTGCGGCTCCTTGGCTATCTTGAATCAAATTCTGAGGTGTAGTTCCCGAGTAATTACTTGTAGAATCGGGCAAAACAAACTGAATTGGCCGGGCTGCAAGTGTCGACCTCTCTGAAGCTCTGGAGTAAGAACCCTGAAAGTTACATGTATTCTTAGCCTTCTTAGCCAATGCCTTTGCCTGACTGTCTCGCCTTACCCCTTCCACTTTCTTCATAAAATCTATTACCTCATTGAAGCTTTTTCTTGCATAGGTCATATGAACAGACAATACTTGCAACTCAGAATTTAGTCCCTTAACAAATAGGCGGATCCTCTCTTCCTCAGTAATTATTAATTGCATAACATATCTAGACAAATCATGGAACTTAGCCTTATAAGCAGCCACAAACATACCACCTTGCTCCAAAACCATGAACTCATCCTTTTTACGATCTCTCAAAGTTCGGGGTACATACTTTTCTAAGAACAGGACATGAAACTGGGTCTAAGTGAGTGGGGTAAAGCGGATGATCTGCATTCCACATAAGATCTCCACTACTGCTTAGCCTCACCTTGAAGTTGCAAGGTTAGAAACTCTACCCCTTGTTGATGGACAATTCCCAACTTATGAAGCTTCTCATAACAGTCTAGAATAAACTCATAGGCGTCCTCACTCTCAGAACCATAGAACACATGCGGTTTCAATTTCAAGAACTTAGTTAATATCTCATGCTCATTACCAGTCATTACGGGATCCAACAAAGGATGGAAGACGACATCAATTTCTACAGTTCCACCCAATGAGGGAACAATTATATAAATAAGGTGATTGGAGGGAACTGGAGTTGCTTGAACTGAGGGAAGAACTCCAGGACCAACCAATCCTTTCAGGAATGACATAATCTGTTGAGCTAAAACTGGGTCTAGGGAAGGAATACCTGTAGTCTCAGCCTGCACCTCTTCCTCTTGTCCAACATCTTCATCATTCTCTACCTCAACATTCTCCTCTATCTCTTGATGATGCACCGGAGGATTCTCATTTATGAGAGAATTCTCAACCAGAGCTTCATCCTAGTAGGTTCTACCCTTCATCGGTCTCTGATCCTTGCTCTTCCTCTACCCCTGCCTAGATTGCAACCTTTTGCTGTGGATTCCTCAACTAGTTCATTGATGGGAGCTACAGGCCGGACGTCGTTGAACCTAGTGTTAACAATCTGTGGACAGAAGAATAAAGGAGATTGGATACCAATTTGGATTATCAGATACCAATTGGTACCAAGTTATAGCACGAAAAGAGACAAAAGAAACAGAGAGATTTCCTAATAAAGTCTTATAGTCTCTTGAAGAAAAGTACAGACGTCTCCGTACCGTTCTGCAAGACTCTACTAGACTCATTTTGGTACATCGAGATCAACGAACCTAGGGCTCTGATACTAACTTTATCTCAACCTAGACTATCATGATTGACACACACACTAACCCTCCGGTGGAAGAACCGTTACTACAATACAACCAACTAAATTAACAAAAACTAAAGCATTTAAAGATACAGAAGCAAGTATAAATGCAGGGGTCAAGTAGAGTTCCCTTAAACTCCGAAAGATCTTACCACGACTAACAAAACATTGCAGAAATTATTCCCTAGAACCTGAAAGCTAATGTACCAAAACTTCAACAAGAATCATAAGTCTAAAAAAGAAGGAGAACAATCCCAAACTAACCCAAGGAATCTAAAGCACAAATCTACATTCGAAGATTTGGACATAAACAAAAGAATAACTCATGGCAGCCCGAAAGAACTGGCTCATCCTTGAATTCAATTACTCACTGATCTTCTAAATAAGGTCTGTCTGTAGCCGCCTGAAGATGCCCTGTACTCAACAAAGAAAAACGAGTGCAGTCTCAGTATACAACCGCAATAGGATCACACAGCTATCCCAATAGATGAAACATAAGCAAGTAACCACAACATTATAAAACATGCATATACCAAACATATAAAATATTAGTCATCATTTCAAAATCAATGTACAATTCCACATTCTTAATAATACACATATATATCCCAAGTAAGTGGTCCTCTCATGGAACCCACACCTTAACTGTTAGTGACCCGGCAATTGGTACCCGATCCAAGTTAGTGTGCGGATATGGCACCCGATCTCATATATGCGTCAGAACATGGAACCCGATCCAAGTTAGTGTGGTTGAACATAATACCTGATCCATGGCATACAATTCTTCGTTCATACTCATTTATGATTAGTGTGATCAATAATGCAATATTTGCATACATACATGCATTAAAACTAAGTAATTACTAACATACCTCACACCAACATGAAATCAAAACCATCACCTACCTCGAACAAAGCTTGAACCCTCCTAAGATACTTGATTCTTACCTTTCCAGATTCTTTCTGCTTGTTCTTAGTCTACAAACAATCACTATAATGCGAGGATCAATACACGAGGCCTAATTACCGACATTACAATCTAAATCATCAACCTAGGCCAAGCCCATGATCCTAATATGTAGCTAGGGCTTTTTCCACCATCTAAATAAGTTCCAAAACTTTCCCCCAACAATAATTACCCATGAATTTACAGTCTATGAATCGAAAAATGGATTCGGGGAGTGAAAACCTTACCTTTAGGTTCAAGAATGGTAAAACCTCATCAACAAGTTGCCCTGGTGCGTCTCCTAACTCTTAAGAATGAAGTTTGCAAAATAATGACGTTTTGGGGTTTATTTCCAACTTAATTTGCGATTGGCCCGCTATGGCGACCCCTATCCCTACACAGCGGCCTCGCCCTGGAAGCTTGCATTGAACCAGTAAGTCGAATTAAGAGTCCCAAACTCCCCTTTCATAACACACTTTCAACCCATGACACTCAGAAACTACCCATTCACATGAAGATTGGTTTCGGGTTCTACTCGATCAAATTCAATTCTGTAAATTGGTATGGGTTCCTTAACGTCTTAGCTCTGGACTCATGCAATCAAATCCATTATTAGATCTCCCATTTGCAACCAGCTTTTCCTAGAACTCACTGACTCCAATTTTCCAAATCTAAACTAGGCTAGGAATTCTCAAGTTACTATGAAAAAGTTTTTTGGCTCAAAATTTTTCCTCGTTGGCTTTTCTATAACGATGGGAGCAGGTCCTTACAATAGATACAAATTTACCCATCATTCATCCCTGAGTTACAAACTTAGGAATTACAAGATAAAATAAGAGTGGAGTAGTACCTGAATTGACGAACAACTTGGGATACTTGTCTCGTATGTCCTTCTAGGTTTCCCAAGTAGCTTCCTTAATTGGACGGTGCTTCCATTGAACTTTCATGGACTTAATTTTTTGGGTCCTCAGCTTTCGAACATCACGATCAAGAATTTCAATCAATTCTTCCTCATATTGGTGATCTTTCTCTAATAACATTGCATCCTACTTTATGGTGTAATCCCCATCACCATGATATCTCTTCAACATGGATACATGAAATACCTGATGAACTCCCAAGAGGTTAGGAGGTATTGCCAATTTATAAGCCATTGGCCCTACACAGTCAAGAATTTCAAATGAATTAATTTATCGAGGACTAAGCTTGTCCTTCTTGCCAAATCTCATCACCCCTTTCATGGGTGACACTTTAAGAAGAACCTTTTGACTAGTATGAAATGTATCGCCCTTACCTTATGGTCTGCATACTTTTTTTGTCTAATCTGGGTTGCTAAAGCTTAGTTTGAATACTCCTCACTTTTTCTTGAGCATTATTCACTATATCAACCACCAAAGGTTTCACATTTCCAACCTCAAACCATCCTATGAGTGATCTACATCCCCTCCAATAAAGTGACTCAAATGGTGCCATATCTATGCTGGAGTGATAACTATTAATATAGGAGAACTCACACAAAAGTATAAACTTATCCCAATGTCCTCCAAAGTCAATCACACACGCCTTCAACATGCCCTCTAACACTTAATAGTCCTTTATGACTGTCCGTCCGTCTGTGGATGGAAAGTTGTACTAAAAGTGAGTTGCGTGCCCAATTCATCATGTAATTTCCTCCAAAACTTGGATGTGAATTGCGTATCACGGTTTGAGATGATAGAAAGGGGCACCCCGTGCAGCCTTACTATCTCTTTTACATAAACTTTAGCCAACTATTGAGCATTATAATCTATTCTGACCAGAATAAAATAGGCTGACTTAATCAATCTGTCAACCACTATCTAAATAGAATCATACTTGCACAAAGTCTTAGGAAGACAAACTACGAAATTCATAGCTATTCTTTCCCACTTCCATTCCATAATTGGAATTCTCTGAAGCACACTTGCTGGCCTTTGGTGCTCATACTTTACTTGTTGGCAATTTTGACACTTAGCTACAAACTCCGCTATATCTTTCTTCATGTCAGGCAACTAATAAAGTCGCTTCAAATCTTGGTACATCTTGGTCACACCCAGATGAAAGGAATATCGCAAACCATGGGATTCCATCAATAATTTCTGAATCAAGTCATCTACTCAAGGAACACAAATCCTCTCTTTAAAACTAAGCTCACCTTCCGAATCAAGAGTGGTCTTTTGTGCCTTACCGGACACTGTCTTCTTTCTATGCTCATTCAAACTGTCATCCTCAAACTGTTTAGCCTTGATCTTCTCGATGAATGTGGACCTTGTTTCAATGCTAGCTAATACCCCACCTTTCTCTGAGATGTCCAACCGCATGAACTTTGATTCAAAGGTCTGAATTTACTTAGCCAAAAGTCGCTTGGATACGCTCAAGCAAGCTAGACTACCCATACTTACCGCCTTCCAAATTAGTGCGTTTTCCACTACATTAGCTTTATCCGGATGGTATTGAATGGTGACATCATAATCCTTAAGTAACTCCATCCACCTACATTGAATAAAATTCAAATCCTTTTGAGTAAACACATGTTGCAAGCTACGATGATCAGTAAACACCTCACACTTAACACCATAGAGGTAATGCCGCCAGATCTTAAGAGCAAACACTAACGCTGCCAACTCTAAATCATATGTTGGGTTATTCCTCTCATGCACCTTCAACTATCGTGATGCATAAGCTATAACATTCTTATCCTGCATTAAGAAAACACCTAAACCCGAATATGAAGCATCACAATATATAATAAAATCTTTGCCTTCCATCGGTAGTGCTAGAATAGATGTTGTGGTCAAGAGAGTCATGAGCTTTTGAAAGCTTTTTTCACACTTTTCAGTTCATTCAAAAGGTACCTCCTTTTTGGTCAACCTTGTTAGATGCGTGGCAATAGAAGAAAATTTCTTCACAAATCAACTATAGTAGCTAGCGAGCCCAGAAAACTCCTAACTTGAGTTACAGAGCTAGGCCGAACCCAATTCTTAACCGCTTCAATCTTTTGGGGATCTACCATTACCCTTCCTTTGAAACTATATGCCCCAAAAAGGCAATCAAAGCTAACCAAAATTCACACTTAGAAAATTTTGTATACAAATTTTGTTTCCCAAGAACACCCAGAATAATACAGAGGTAGTCGGCATGCTCTTTCACACTTTTCGAGTAAACCAAAATGTCATCAATAAATACTATCACAAACGAATCAAGGAATGGTTTGAACACACCATTCATCAAACTCATGAAAGCTACAGGCGCATTGGTCAACCCAAACGACATAAATAGAAATTCGTAGTGCCCATAGTAGGTCCTAAATGTTGTCTTGGGCTCATCCTCAGTCTAATCTTTAACTGATGATAACCAGACCTTAGATCGATCTTAGAGAAACTGACGCACCTTGTAACTGGTCGAAAATATCATCTGTCCGAGGCAATGGATATTTGTTCCGAATGGTAACCTTATTCAATTATCGGTAATCTATACACATCCTCATACTACCATAATTTTTTTTAACAAACAAGACAGGAGCACCCCATGGAGAAGCACTAGGATGGATAAAACATTTATCAAGAAGTTCTTGGATTTGAGCCTTAAGCTCTCTCAATTCTACTGTGGCCATGCAGTATGGAGGGATAGAAATGGGGTGGGCATCAGTTTCCAAATCAATGCTGAAATCTATATCTGTTTCCGGAGGCATACCAGGCAATTCAGTAGGAAACAGTTCTCTAAATTCTGACACCACAAGAATATAATCAATAGAGGGAGATTCAACCTCAACATCCCGAATATGAGCCAAATAAGCCAAACAAGCCTAGGCCACCAGTTTCCTAGCACGAATAGAGGATATGATCTTATCTTACTTAGGCTTGTACACCCTTTCCCACTCTAACTTTTCCCTTCCCGAAATTTCTAGAGTCACCGACTTACTATTACAATTAAGCACAACAAAATAGGGGGACAACCAAGTCATACCTAAGATTATATCAAAGTTAGTCATATCCAAAATCACAAAATCAGTCCAAGTCTGAAAACCCATAAACATAACAGATCAAGCGTGATAAACATGGGTGACTATGACAGACTCTCCAATTGGGGTAGAAACATGGATGGGGGCATCAAGTACATCACAATTCATATCAAATCCCAAGGCAAACTAAAAGGACACATATAAATAAGTAGAACCCGAATCAAATAACACATTAGCTATCCGGTAACAGACAAGAATAGTACATGTGATCAATGCATTAGACGCCTCCGCCTCGGTCTTGCCTGGAAAGGCATAACATTGAGCCCTGTCATCATGACGGGTGACTTTCCTGCCTGGCTGCACTATACCTTTGCCTGCATTACCATTTCCCTGACCTCCACGACCACGTTGATTTTCTCCTCGCCCACCTTGTGGACGTCCTCGACCATTATTACCACTGCCCGCGGGTACCACTGCTTTAGTCTGCTGCTGCGTGGGATCCAACATGCGCGGGTAGGGACAATCTCTCCTCATATGCCCAGGTTCTCACAATTATAACAAGTGCGATCAAAAGATGACATGCTGCCCGTCGATGGTGTGTCTCCTTAGCTATCCTCAATCAAATTCTGAGGTGGAGTTCTCGAGTAATTACCTGTAGAAGCGGGCATATCAGACTGAATTGGCCGGGCTGCAAGTGTTGAAATCACTGAACTTCTGTAGTAAGAACCCTAAAAGTTACATATATTCTTAGCCTTCTTTGCCAATGCCTTAGCCTGACCGTCTCGCCTCACCCCCTCCACTTTCTTCACAAAATCTGTTACCTCATTAAAACTTTTTCCTACAGAGGTTATATGAACGGACAATACCTGCAACTCAGAATTTAGTCGCTTAAAAAATAGGTAGATCCTCTCTTTCTCAGTAGTTACCAATTGCGTAGCATATCTATACAAAGCATGTAACTTTGCCTCATAAGCAGCCTCAGACATACCACTTTGCTCAAAAGCCATGAACTCATCCTTCTTACGATCTCTAAAAGTCCGGGGAACATATTTTTCCAAGAACAAGGCATGAAACTAGGTCCAAGTGAGTTGGGGTAAAGCGGAAGATTTGCATTCCACATAATCTCTCTAACACTGCTTAGCCTCACCTAGAAGTTGAAATGTCACAAACTCTGCCCCATGCTGATGGACATTCCCAACTTATGAAGCCTCTCATAACAATCTAGAATGAACTCATAGTCATCCTCACTCTTGGAACCATGGAACACAGCGATTTCAATTTCAAGAACTTAGTCAACATCTGATGCTCATTACCAGTCATTACGGGACCCAACAAAATACGAAAGAAGGCATCAGTACTTGTAGTTCCACCCACCTTGGGAATAGTTATAGCAATAGGGGGTTGGTGGTAGCTTTAGTTCCTTGAACTGAAGGAAGAACTCCAGGACCAACCAATCATTTCAGGAATGACATAATCTGTTAAGCAACACTAGGTCTAGGAGAGGAATACCTGTAGTTTCAGCCTGTATATCTTCCTCTTGTCCAACATCTTCATCATTCTCTACCTCAACATTCTTCTCTATCAATCCATGATGCGTATGAGGATTTTCATTTCTGGGAGCATTCTCAAACGCAGTTCCATCCCTAGTAGGTGCTACCCTTCCTCTGCCTCTTCCCCTTAATCTTCCTCTACCCCTACCTCGACCGCGGCCTCTTGTTGCTGATTCCTCGGCTGGTGTATTGACGGGAGCTATGGGCCTAACGTCGTTGAACCTAGTGTTAACCTTCTGCAGACAAAAGAGCAAAAGAGATTAGATACCAATTTGGATCACCAGATACCAATTAGAACCAAGTTATAGCACGAAAGGAGATAAAAGAAACAAAGAGATTTCCTAAAGTCCTATAACCTCTTGAAGAAAAGTACAGACGTCTCTGTACTATTTCGCAAGACTCTACTAGACTCATTTTGGTACATCGAGATTAATGAACCTAGGGCTCTGATACCAATTTTTTCATGACCCAGACTGACACCCACACTAACCCTCCAGTGGGAGAACCGTTACTACAACCCAACCAATCAAATTAACCAAAAATAAAGCATTTAAAGATAAGAAAGCAGGTTTAAATGCAAGAGTCAAGTAGAGTTCCTATAAACTCCAAAAAATCTAACAACGACTAACAAAACATTGCGGAAATTATCCCCTAGAACCTGAAAGTTAATGTACCAAAACTCCAACAAAAACCATAAGTCTAAACAAGAAGGGGAACAACCCCAAACTAACCTAAGGAATCTTAAGCACTATTCTACATCCAAAGATGTGGACATAAACAAAAGAAGAACTCATGTCAGCCCAGAAGAACTGGCTCACCCTTAAATTCGATTGCTCAATGATCTTTTAAACATGGTCTATCAGTAGCCACCTGAAAATGATCTGTACTCAATAAAGAAAAGCAAGTGCAGTATTAGTACATAGTCACAATGTACGGGTAGGATCACATTGCTATCCCAATAGATGAAACACATGCAAATAACCATAGCATTATAAAACAAGCATATACCGAACATATACAATATTAGTCATCATTTTAGAATCAATATATATTTCGATATTCTCAATAATACACATATATGCCAAGTCAATAGTCCTCTCATGGACCCCACACTCAAACTATTAGAGTACCGGTACGTTGTACTCGATTCAAGTTATTGTGCTAGATGTGGCACCCGATCCTATATATGCGTCGGAACATGGCACATGATCCAAGTTAGTGTGTTGGAACGTAACACCCGATCCATTCAACAAGCCACAATCACAAATCACAATGTACATTCTCATAATAATACAATCAAGAGTTGATTCATGACATACAATTCTTCATTCTTACTCATTTACGATTAGTGTGATCAATAATGTAACATTCGCATACATACATGCATTAAAACAAAGTAATTATTAACATATATCACACCACCATGAATCACAACCATCACCTACCTCGAATAAAGCTTGTACCTTTCTAATATACTTCATTTTTCCTTTACGGATTCATTCCGCGTGTTCTTGGTCTACAAATAATCTATATAACTCGAGGATCAATAAACGAGGCCTAATTACCCAGATTAAAATCAAAATCATCAACTCTAGGTCAAACCCATGATCCTAATATGAAGCTAGGGCTTTTTTCCACTATCCAAATCAGTTCCAAAACCCTCACCCAACAATAATTATTCATGAATTTATATTCTACGGATCAAAAAATGGATTCGAAGAGTGAAAACCTTAGCTTTAGCTTTAAGAATGGTGAAAAACTGTGAAGAAGTAGCCTTGGTTCGTCTCCTAACTCTTAAGAACGAAGTTTGCAGAATAATGACATTTTGGAGTTTATTTCTGACTTAATTCGCGACTGGCCAGCTATGGCGGCCCCCATCCCATCACAGTGGCCCCGCCCTGGCAGCTTGTACGAAACCAGTGAGTCGAATTAAGAGTCCCAAACTCTTATTTCATAACACACCTTCAACCCATGACATTTAGAAACTATCTATTCATGCTAAGATCAGTTTCAGGAGTTTTAATCGCCCAAATTCAATTCTGTAAAGTTGTACATGTTCCTTAACGTCTTATCTATCCAATCATGCGATTAAATCCATTATTAGATCTCCCATTTGCTAGCAGATTTCCCTATACCTCACTAACTTTGATTTCGTCCAAATCTGAACTAGGCTAGGAATTCCCAAGTTACTATGAAAAGTTTTTCGGCCCAAAATTTTTCCCTGTTGGCTTTTCTATAACGATAGGAGTAGGTCTTTACAATGGCACACTTGAACTACTTAAACGTAAATTTATTTCAATCCTGACGCACATACGACCAGTCACATGATGAGAAAGTGTTTCACACTCGCGCCACGTCATTACCATGTCTGTGCCACATCAATAATTACGTCAAATTTTTTAAGAAATAAATCCATGTCACCCAATTTCTTCTTCTTCCCTATACACCATCAAATCCACCATAAAATCACTACCATTGTTGTTATTATCATCAAATTCACTTCTCCACCACCATAGATTTCACTACCCATAATCAAATTCACCATCAGAATCTTCCCACAACCTTTGCCATCATAAAAAATCGATAACAAACATCATAAATTTAACTAGATTCACTATTGTAACCATATCACTATCATTGATTTTCATCACAATCATAACCATAATTTCACCATCCACATCAAAATCACGAGTTTCATAGTCATTATAGAAATTAAAAGTCATACCACCACTAATTTTTCACCCATCACCAAACCCACCACAAAAAATTGTCATAATATACAAATTTCATTCAAGCTCAAAGAGAAGAATTGTGAAAACTTGCAATATTTATTTGCAAGGATTTTAGTCAGACGATTGAAAAACTAGTGCTCAATTTACTATTACTAATTTTGAAGAAAATCTATTAGGAATTTTTCTGAGAGAGAAGAAAGATCTATGAACATACATTAAAAAAAATTGAATTTTGTGCAAAAACCTAGAAACCTTTTACACAAAAAAAGAAGAAGCAAGATTTGAAAATTTTCTTGGTATTTATAATGCTCACAATCAACAAAAAAACACAAAAATAAAGATTGACCAATTTTGATGTGGGAATAATAAGGATTGACTAATTTTAGATGTCTTGTCGGAAGTTTTTTCGAGCAGTGAACATAATTAATTAAACAACTTCGTGATCTTTGTGATGAATTTCTATCCCGCAATGTTGTTTTCTATTTTTCTCTTGGAAATTTATCATAAAAAAATATTTTTCACATTAGCCATAGCAAAAAGAGTGTTTGTGATAAGAAAAAAATAGAGGGAGAAGAAAGGCTGGGAAAGGTGAAGGAGAAGGGTGAGATAGAAAAAATTTGCCTTTTTTTAACTCAAACTCACCTTTTTTATTTTTTATTTAATCTTATTTCCATGTCAGCTTTGAAAGTGGTATTAAATTCACTTTTGAGTAGTATAAGTGTGTAATAGGCCGCCACAATAGTTTAAGCATGTAATTGACTTTTCGGTACAACTTTAGGGGTGAATTTATATCTTTTCTCAAAGAAACAATGATGGCTTGATTTGGAGTGTTCTTGATATAAAACTATTTACAAAAAATTCTTAGATTTGCCCTTGTATTCTTAATAAATAAGTGATATTTTTTCTTTGTTATATTTTCTCAACATATTTGTCTTTATCATTTAATTTAGGATCATATTTTTCTTTATACTACAAAAAAATAAACATATTTATTCTTATTTAGTTAAATCACTATGTCCGACTTTATTTTTTTTTATGTAACGTCTGCATCACTTTTTTTCTCAATTAAGGGTGTGTTTGGTACGAAGGAAAATATTTTCTTGCTCTCTCTCTCTCTCTCTCTCTCTATATATATATATATATATATATATATATATATATATATATATATATATAATGAAAAAGAACAAATATACCTCCGAACTATCGTAAATGGTATGCATATACCCTTCGTCATACTTTGGGACATTGGTGCCCCTGCCGTCCAAAAACTAGAGCATATATAACATTTATACAAACGGACATACACATGTCATAATTTTATCCACAGATCTAACATCTATTACATATCAGATCGACGGATAAGATTGCGCTACATGGCCTTATTTAAGTTTCCGTTAGAGTGAAGGCCATATATACTTTAGTTTTCGGATGACAGGGGCACCAAAGTCCCAAAAATATGACGGAGGGTATTTGCATACCATTTACAAAAGTTCGGGGGCATATTTGTCCCTTTTCCCTATAGTATAATATAATGTAAGTATTCTAATAAGTGTAAATATATATATATATATGTTCGGGGGTATATTTGTCCCTTTTTCCTATAATATAATATAATGTAAGTATTCTAATAAGTATATATATAATGTAAATATTATATTATACTATATTATATTGAGTAGTATATTGTGTATACATTAGAAGTATATATATAATATAATAAAAGTATTCTAAAATAATTGATAGTATATTGTGTATATATTAGAATTATATATAGAATAGGGAAAAAGGTTCGAAATATATCCGAACTTTGACCAAAATTGTTGTAACAATCCCAAACTTTGGACAAGACCTATTACACCCCCCCCCCTACATATTTAATAGTGTATTTTAAATATATATAGGTGTCCATATGAACATCATTGTAAATAATTTGTCCAGCTGAACACTTGTATATCTTCAAAATACACTATTAAATAGTGAAGGGAGATAATAGGTTCTGCCAAAGTTTGGATTGTTACAACAATTTCGAAAAGTTCGAATATATTTCAGACTTTTTTCCCTATATAATATTATCAATAGTAGATACACTGTTGATCCACAGTAGATATACTATATTTGGGACCCATTTTGTTTATTGACTCAAACATTTGAATTAATAATTAATAAATCAAAATTTTTTTAAAAATTAGACCCGACCGTTATTGACTAACCAGGCACGGGCCAAATATATTTTACGCATTTCACTGTTCCACCCGAATTCGGCCCCACTCATTAATGGGGGGACTGGGTTCGGCCCAATTCAGAAACTTGATAAGAAAGTCGGCCCAACCCAGTAAACAGGCTTAAGTTGAACACGCTAATTAGTTTTATATAGTTTGTAATAAAATATAGTAGAGGCTAGATTTATCGAGAAAATATTGTTCTTTTTTATAAAAATAATAAATTAATTATGAAAAGATAACTAGAACATTTTTTTAATCAAAGTTCAACTCACACCTTATATTAGAAAAATGAACTTTTTGATTGATGACCCAATATGTGTATTACTAAGTTAAATAAAAAATAAATATTAGCAATTCATTTTGGATTTAGTAGATGTTTTCTATTAGGAAAACGGATATCGGAAAAGGGCCAAAAATATCTCTAGATTATTTTAAAAAGTTAAAAAATACCTCTCATTTGATTATTGGGTTAAAAATACCCCTGAGTCTACTTTGTTGGTCCACTATTACCCTTAAAACTAACAATCATTTATTTATTTTTTAATGTTTATTGCTATTAATTATTCCGTGACATCTTTCTATTTAATAAATTTAAATTTCAAACCACCAAATTTTTTTCTACCCACCCAATTCATATCTACTTTCTTTGATCCATATCCAATTTAAAAATTGATCAAAAATAAAAAAAATTAATCATAAAAAGAAGCTCCAATCACCGAGGAAAGTTCACCAGAAAGAGCATTGGAGGATAAGTTAAGCGTTCGCAATGTTGTTAATGTGATCATGCTCATTGTACTTGCAAAATGAAGAGTTTGAGGAAAACAACGAAAAAAGTTGTTTGGAAATAGCTAACAATTATTTTAATCACCGTTGATTGAGATTGTATATGGCGATGAGAAGAAAAAACATTATTAGGTTTAAGGGGGAGAGAAGAGATGATCAATTTTTTTTATTTTTGATGAATATTTTAATTGGATATGGGTTAAAGAATGTGGATATGGATTTGGTGGGTAGAAAAAATTTGGTGGGTTGAAATTTAAATTTATCATATAGAAAGATGTGATGTCACGTAACAAATAATAATAATAAAAGTTAAAAAAAATAAAAGGTTGTTTGCCGTAAGGATAATAGTGGACCAAAAAGGTGGACTAAGGGATATTTTTAACCCAATAGGTAATTCAGGGATAATTTTTGTCACGACCTAGACCGTCGTGATTGACACCCACTCTAACACTATGGTGGGAGAACCACTACTACAACCCAAACCAAGCAAATAATCTAAAAACTAAGACGTTTAAATCAAACACTAAGGAAATAAAAATAGAGTTCCCATAAACTATAACAAAAGTCTAACAATAATAACTAACAATGCGGAAAAATAACCTAGAACCTAAAAGTCAACCTATCAAAACATCCTAACCATGAACCAAGTCTAAATAAGAAAGGGATACAACTCTATACTAATGAACTAAATAAAACAAAGGTCTAAGTCCAAAAATGGTGGACATAGACGAAAGAGAATCCCATGGCAGCCCGGAAGAATTGGCTCACCCTTGAATTTGAAGTGACGATCACTGATCTCCTAAGCAAGGTCTGTTAGTAGCCGCTTGAAGATGCCCTGTACTCAAACAAAAATAAGAGCAAGTGCATAATCAATACACAACCACAGTGTACTGGTAGGATCACGCGACTATCTCACTAGTGCAACATAAACAAGTCAAGACAACAATATAATCACACACATAAATATACATCAACATATACAACATTATCAACAATTATGAACAATGATCAGTTTCACATTTTATATCACAACATTGGTCTTCTCATGGAACCCAAACTCAAATAGTTAGCATGCCAGAACGTAGCAACCGATCCCATATTTATGTCGGACGTGGCAACCAATCTCATATATATGCCGGAACGTGGCAATCTGATCCAAGTTAGTTATATTGAAACGTGGCAACCGATCCCATTCACACACCACAATCACAATCACAATGTATATTCTTACAATCATACAACAAGAGGTGATTCATGAAAATCATCATTCATTATCTTAGTTACAACAAGTGTGATCAACATTGCAACGTTCATATACATACAAGAATCATAATGAAGCAATATCAAACATACATCACACAATCATAGAATTACAACTATCCCCTACCTCAAAACAAGCTTGTAACCCTAAGAAAGTTGATCCTTCCCTTTTTGGATTCACTTCACTTGTTCTTGGTCTACAAACAATCAATATAATACGGGAATCAATAAACAATCATTAACTACCCGGATTACTAACAATTCTATGAACCCTAGATTAAACCCCTGATCCCAATAATCCAAATTAGGGTTGTTTCCATCATAGAATCTATAACAAAACCTTCCCCCATCAATATTCACCCATTCTATTATGATCTACAGATCGAAGAACGAATTCGGGGAGTGAAAAGCTTACCTTTAGCCTCAAGAATGGTGAAAAACGATTAAGAGTCGCCTAGGGGTTGTTCCTTAGCTCTAAAAGTCAAAAAGTGTCAAATAAGGTCGTCTAGGGGTTTATTTATGACTTTAAGTCGTGTCGGTCCTGCTGCAGCGGCCCTCACCCCACTGTAGCGGCCCCGCCAAAGTGACCAGAACCCCCACCCCAACGGCTTCTGCATAACAGTGAGCTATTCGTCTTTCGTCTACGATTTTGAGTCTCATTGTACTTGCCACATCGACCATCATCCCGCTTTGGCGGCCACGCTAGAGCGGCAACTCTCCCGCCAAAGTGGTCCAAATGGAACCAGATAGCTAATTAAAAGAATTCCAAAATCTCATTTCACAACACACCTCTAATCCTACGACGATAAGAAAATATCATTTATGCTAAGATCGATATTGGGAGTTCTACTCGCCAGAATTCAATTCCGTAAACTCTCATGAATTTCTTAACGAGTTATCTAACCACTCATGTAATTAAAAACATAAGAGATACACTTGATTGTTACCAAATTTATCTACACCTCAAAGACTACGATTTCGTCCAAATTTGGACAAGTTTGGAAAAATTCAAATACTATGAAAAAGTTTTCCAACCCCAAATTTTCCCTCGCTAGCTTTTCTATAACGACGGGAACGGGTCATTACAATAGATACCAATTTATCCATCACTCATTCCTAAGTGACAAAGTTTAGAAAAGTAGGCTAAGGAAAGAATGAAGTAGTATCTGAATGGATGAACAATTGGGCATACTTCTCTCGCAGGTCCCTCTCAGTCTCCCAAGTAGCTTTTTCAATTGGACGATGCTTCCATTGAACCTTCACAAACTTAATCTCCTTGGTCCTCAACTTCGGTACATCACGATCAAGGATTGAAATTGGTTCCTCCTCATATTGGAGGTCCTTGTCTAACACAACTGAGTCCCACTTAATGTTATAATCCCCGTCACCATGATACCTATTCAATATGGATACATGAAACACCGGATGAACACTCGATAACTTAGGAGGTAAAGCCAATCTATATGCCACCGATCCCAAGCATTCAAGAATTTCAAATGGACCAATGTGTCTAGGACTTAGCTTACCCCATTATGTTTATATATATATTTTTTCAATTGTGTGTCATTTTTAGGATAATGCAAGAGTGAAGGACAAATAATTAATGTATAAATAATTGATATGAACTTTAGGAGCAACAGACAGTCAAATTGTCTATTTGCAACTGCTTGTCAGGTGAACGTTGGCTCAGCCAACTGCCAATATATACCCGGGCCGTCCGGTTACCCTAGTCGGATGAACGAGTTGAATTGAATTTGAGTTTGAATCGATCAAAAAGAGTATGAATTACTAAATCATTAACTTGCACAAATGTTACTAAGATTAAGATGAGCTAAGTAATTTAGATTGGTTCATAGT
Source organism: Solanum bulbocastanum (assembly GCA_037074985.1). Lineage (NCBI taxonomy): Eukaryota > Viridiplantae > Streptophyta > Magnoliopsida > Solanales > Solanaceae > Solanum > Solanum bulbocastanum. The sequence continues at coordinate 28,108,737 of CM073602.1, forward strand.
TCAACTTGTCCAATATTTACTAATCTAGTATTTTTTTTAAAAAAAATAATTTGTTTAATGATCAAACAAAACAAATAATTTATTTATTAAGATGGTATACGACATATGCCGAATAAGATTTGCCTATGTATTCCAGATACATGCAAATCCACTTGGATACAATATATTTAAAATAAATTACACTTAATTTTGACCCCATATACCCCAAGATGCTTATGTCCAAACGTATCTTAGTGCACCAAAATCTGGTAAGATTCATTATTATTGCAAACTAGATTGTATCTAACTACTAAACTAGTGAGATTTATGTAATTAAATTTCCCTTATTTTTAAAGTTTTGCATATATAACATTTATGAGTAGTTTGATTGATGGATAAGGAATTACAATCCCAAAAATAAAATGTGGTATTATTATATCTTCGAGATATTTTCGTATATCCACCATTGTGATAAAATAGTAAAATATTACTACTAATTGAGGGAAAATCACGTGAAATGACAAACATCTAGAGTATATTATGTAATATAGCTATAATGTTGATTATTTTTAATCTATAGCTATTGTTTTGCGGAATTTTGCTATTCAGTTTTCTAATTATATAAATTCAGAATTTATATAATTCGGTCCATGATTATATTAATCTAGAATTTGTATAATTCGATTCCTAATTGTATAAATTCAAAATTTGTATATGCTTACCCTAGCTATTTGTACATGATTTGTGAAAAATTTATAATAAATTACCACGTTTGTATATTGGTAAACGAAATATACAAACGGATTTCTGAAAAATTTTAAAATGTAAAATACAAAAATTGTACATATTTACCCTTTTTGTATATCACAAGCGAAATATACAAACGAACAAATGAAATATACAAATCGCAAGCGAAATATACAAATGAAATATATAAACCGCAACCTCCATTTATATATGTGCAAATGAAATATATACAAACGAGCAAGCGAAATATACTAAGAACAACCTCCATAGCAAATGAAACTATAGATCTGGAGCACAATTATCGAAACTATAGTCTTATTATGACTATTATCTTTGTTATTTCTGAAATTTTCCCTTAAGCAGTTATATATATATATATATATATATATATATATATATATTGCATGTTACCGTATATAAATTAAATTCTCTGTAACCATTTTATACCATTTGGTCCCAAATTAATTAATTCCATGATTGTAAGTATTTTTCCTTTAAGGCAATTATGCAAATTAGCAGTTTTAGAGACAAGTTGAAAACTCTTTAAATCTCACGTCAAATGGTAGTAGTAGAAATGCTATCTTCTGAGAATCTTTCACACACACTCTATATATATATATATATGTTACGCTATATAAATTAATTTCTCTGCAACCATTTTATACCATTTGGTCCCAAATTAATTAATTTCATGATTGTAAGTATTTTTCCTTTAAGGCAATTATGCAAATTAGCAGTTTTAGACAAGTTGAAAATTCTCTAAATCTCACGTCAAATGGTAGTAGTAGAAATGCTATCTTCTGAGAATATTTTATACACGATTGCATGTGTTTGATAACTTTGCTGAACAGACCGCTAGTAACTTATACTCCCTTCGTTTAAAAAAAAATTACTTAGTTTGACTTGACACATTGTTTTAGAAAATAAAGAAAACTTTTGAATTTTGTGGTCCTAAATTAAAGTTATGTCAAATGTAATAAATTGTCAGTTAATTTTGTAGCCTTAAAAATATCACGTGAAAAACTAAAATTAAAATGTTATCAAAGAAAAAAAGAAAACATTCTTTTTGAAATAAACTAACAAAGAAAGAAGGTCATTTTTTTTAAACATGATTGGAGTATGTTCATAGGAAGAACAACTACTGTGGTGCTATGCTGTAATAGTTGGGACGTTTGCACCAAAAAAGTCACATTTTTCACTTTAAATGTGAGAAACAATTTTTGTTGGGAAATATATTTGCACTATTCAAATTATATGAAATTACTTTTGACATTATACTTTGAGGTACGAAATTAGATATATATATATATATATATATGTGTGTGTGTGTGTGATGGGAAACTTTTAATATTATGTTGTCGTTGTATATTTTTAAAACATCACATAAATTATTTTAAGTGGTAGATATAGCACTAAGATGTTTCAATCACCATTGTTATAATAAGTTTAGATAAAATATTTAGAGAATATTTAGATAACATTTGATTCAACCACCAACTACTATAATTGGGTAATTACTACCCAACAATCCATTCGTATAATTGAAAACAATCATTTAGTGTTCTTTCTGTTTGTACTTAATTTTGAACTTATCGCTCATAATTGGAGGGTCCTATGGCCCCTACCTATTATATCAATAAATAACTAAACAAAAACATGAATAAAAATTAAATATTTCACTTAAACATAAAAAGGAAGAAATAACATCTCTCAGGAATTTAATTAAATTGGATCAAATTAAAACAAAAGTTAGTTAATACAATAATCAAATAAATAAGAATAAGGGAAAGAAATGTCAAATTTGTGCCTCCTTGCCCAAATTACAAATCTGATGAGCTTTTAGCCCAAATCCTGTCCTTAGTCTAAACATTGTCAAAACAATGAGCTCTAGCCCAATAGATCAGAATCAATCACTGAACATTTTTTTTTGGTTTTTTAACCCAATTAAGCCTGGACTTGCAACAAAAAATATTTGGGCTTTGGCCCATCTCATTTTGGATCACTGTGCTAGCATGTAAACTGCTCATTTTTCTTGGGCATCTGATGTATATTCAGTGTATACATTCATTTTTTGGACTCCCGAAACCTGTATTTCTCATCTTCAATCTGTGTTCCTATATTTTTGATACTTTGAACCTGTATATTAGTGTATACAGTCCACTTTTGGTCTTTTGGACACACGAAATTCAATTTCTAGCCCAATATTTAGCCTCCAGAGACCTGTTGATCAACATCTTTTCGCTGGAACATCGGTGGGCCGACTCGAAAAAATGAGTTTTGGGCCTTTATAACCCCTCGAAAAGCAAAAGGAAGAAGGATGGAGTCCAAGATGAACTCGAGACGAATTTCATGCAAAAAAGAACATAAATAATAACCATTAGCACTTATTTACAATAAAAGTAACAAAATAACCACACCAATTTTAGACTAATATATATATGACCTCATATAATTTCTAACAAAAGTAAACTAATATGTATAAAAATCAGGGCCCAATGTAGCACTCAAAGAACATGTAGATCATAACGATATTACAATCAACAAACTCAGATTTCATAGGAGCACGAAGAAACAATAAAATAGTAATGGAAGCAACAATTATTTAGCACATCCAGTGTTAATAATGAGAAAAGCTAGGCTTTCAAAGGGACACATTAATCTTAGCTATTAGTCTAAGCTCAAAGCGACAATTATAATTTTAAAGACCACAAATATTTCTATCCAAAAGAAAGGGTACTCAAGATGGGAGAAAACTACAATTGCAACGGGAATTCAATCCAAACAACTATGAATGACTCAAAATATACAAGTAGTGACTACAACTAAACAAATTTATACAAGATAAGAGAATCAAGAAGAAACTCAAGATGGGCAGCAACCTTACGAATACAATTCGATAAATAACAAGGAGACGAACTAAGTAGGTTAAGCAGATTTAGCAATTAAGATTCTGAGAGGATGCTAACAGCTAGTCTGAAAAGAAACAAGGCACAAAATAAATTTCAGGCGTACCTCAATGAAACAGTTGACGAGATCTCAACTTGAATAGAGATCCTAGACCAACTGAACATAAGTGAAGCCTAAAATGAGATAGCATCTAAGGTAGAACGAACAAGCAGGCACACAACTTAGGCTGGTGCAAAAATTCAAAATAGTCCTAAACTCGGGAAAGCTTAGAGAGACAAGAATCACGAAATTTACACAACAGAAGAAAACAACCAGTTAAATCCTTAACTTGGAAAATAAAGAAAGAAACTAAGAGCTCTATCACATACAGCTTCCAAATCCGTCAAAACATACTAGTGAACGGAGAACAAAATTCAAATCATGTTAATGAAGATAACTTAAACAAGTGAGGGTGAATTGCAAATGGACAGGGCTGGGGTAGGATCAAATATATTCAACAGCATTCGGGTGAAAAATGTTCGAGATGAGGAGTAATAAAGACACAAAGATAAGCTTAAACAATCACAAATCCAAATTCATTCAATCAGTTTAAGGCAAGGAATGAATAACACGGCGTCGAACATTGATTATCCACGTAGATTCATAGCAAACAGACACAAACTAAGACTAATAAAACTTTTTGAAACTGATCATAATAACACTATGTAAGCTAAGACGAAAAAAGTAGCAGCAATGAGCAAACAACCTTCCAACATCCATACTTACATATTCTGATCATATTCGTGATTAAAAGACAAAAACAATTGACAAAGAAGAAAATGAAGTCCAAATTTCTAATATTCGAACAACTCAACAGTTGAGAATCAAACACACCAACACACTGGACGTAATAGAAATATAAACAAAAATTAGGTGTCACCTTCCAAAATGCAGCGAAACTGGGACAATGTCATGATTGACTAATTCAATATGCAGTTATTAAGAGTAACAATCAGGATTAGAAGTTAATAAATGAAGCGCAAATGATAGGATTGTGCCACGTCAGTAACCTTCACATCAGCTCAAGTCACAGTTAAAAGAAACCACTGTAGAGAGAAGAGGTCATTGATCAAATTGGTATTATTCTCGTGCTCTTTTCTCTCTCTTCTAACAGAGTCGCTTCTATCCATGGCGACTTACTATTTTAGTTTCAAGTTCCCTTTATTTTCTTGCATTTCTGTACAATTTCATTTGAATAAATATAGAAAATTGTTCCAAAAGAGAATCATTCAGTCGTAGTTACATTTCGTTGAATTATATTTCCTAAATTGAGGTCAGATTCTGACAATTGGTATTAGAGTGCCGATTTGTGCGACCTATAATTACTGAAATGGTTAAAGAAAATCGATCTAAAGTGGTGGAGGACAAACTAGCTCGACATGAAGAAGTACTTGCAGAGCTAGTTCACAGCAACAAGAGATGCATGACAGTGAAACAGGAATTCAAGGGACATTAGAGCTCATCTTGGATCGACTAATGAACTTGGAGAGGGCCCCAAATCGAAGGAATGGAGAGAAGCCATAAGGAGATGGATTACTTCCCTTCCCTAGTTAGGAAAATAAAAATAACAAGCCTCCTAAATGGGAATTACCCAGCTTCGATGGTCACGAGCCTAAGGTATGGATTCAAAAATGTGAGAGATATTTCAATTTATATAAAACTATTCAGCAGCAAAAGGTAAAATGAACAGCTCTATATTTGACTGGTGACGCAAAGGGTTGGTATCATGCATTGTTACTGAGTAAGGGAGTGGTAGGATGGGTTGAATTTAAGGAGGAATTATGCAGCAAATTCATTTTAAAAACATTAGGGGATATAGTGGAAGAATTCAATAAACTTTCTCAAGCGGGTACAATGGATAAATTATTACGAGAGTTTGAAGACTTGAAGGGTCAAATGTTGATAAGAAATCTTACTTCAAATGAATCACACTTCTTGTCCAACGTTATAAGGGCAGTAAAGGAAGAGATCAAGTATGGGGTTAAACTATTTAAATCTACTACACTTAAGTTTGCAGTAGAGCAGGCTAAGCTTCAAGAGAAGGCTATTGTGGCTGTGAACAAGAAGATCCAGGGATCATATAAGCCTTCTATTGTAATGGGAAGTTTTCAGACAAATGCTCAAACACCTAAGGTTGTTATTAATCCACCTGGTAAATCCAGTGCATTCAGGTTAATGTCTGATGTCTATGAGTATCGAAAGAACTAATCACATGTGTTTTAGGTGTGGAGAGAAGTTTGCTTATGGCCACATCTATAATAAAAGACAACTCAACTACTTAGTGGAGGAAGTTGAGACTGAGATGGAGATTAATGAGGAACCTTTTGAATTGATAATAAAAGGAGAAATAGAGCAGGAAATCCAAGAAGCTATCTGCTTAAGTGCACTGTCTGGAGGCAACAGAGGTGTGAACTACATATTAGTGAAAGGAACTGTGAAGAATAGAAATCTTGTCATATTGGTGGACTCTGAGAGCACCCACAGTTTCATTGATGAGCACATTATGAAAGAAATTGGTTACCAACCTAGTTATTATGCCTTAGTTAGAGTCACGGTGGCCAATGGAAAGTATATGATGTGTACCTCTAACTGTAAGGGGTTTATGTGGAAGATGAGAGACAAACCATTCCATGAGGATCTACTCATTATTCCTTTGGAAGGTTGTAATATTGTACTGGGAAATGACGGGATGAAGAAATATAATCCCACCAAGTTTGATCACAAGAAGAATAGTGTAACAATTGGAAGGAAGAACAACAAGATAGTTCTACATGAAATTCTTGAAGGAGGTAACTTAAACATGATTTCTGGGAGTTCAATGGCAAGGATGTTAAGAATGGTCGGACTCTTATTGCCTACTTGTTTATGGTACAAGTTGACATTGGTGGTGGTCAAAAATTCAAGAGTGAACAAGTTCAGAAAGTGTTGGAGCAGTATGAGAATATCTTCAAGGAACCTAAAACATTACCTCCTATTAGGTCATTGGACCATGATATACCCCTCAAACCTGGAGCAGTACAAGTACCTATTAGGTATAGCTATTATCAAAAGGAGGAGTTGGAAAGACAGGTCAAGGAAATAACGAATCATGGTATTATTCAACAGAATCAATCTCCTTTTTCTTCCCCGAATTTACTAGTCAAGAAGAAGGACAACACATGGAGATTTTGTGTGGACTACAGAGGGTTGAATGAGATCACTATTAAGGATAAATATCCTATTCCAATTGTTGATGATCTTCTGGATGAATTGCATGGATCTATGATCTTTACAAAGGTGGATCTCAGGGATGGATACCATCAGATCAGGATGAAGGTGGACAATGTGCACAAAACTGCTTTTAGAACTAACATGGGCCATTATAAGTTCAAGGTCATGCCATTTAGACTGACCAATGCACCGGCAGCTTTCCAAGCATTAATGAATCAGGTTTTTCAACCCTTTCTTAGAAAAGTTGTATTGGTTTTCTTTGACAACATTCTAGTGTACCGTTTGTCTTTTGAGGACCATATTCATCATCTTATTGTTGTGTTCACTACTCTTAGAGAACGCTCACTATTTCCAAAAAGGTCGAAGTATTCCTTTGGTCAACCTAAAGTAGAGTATTTGGATCATGTTATAACCAAGGATGGGGTATCTACAGACCCTACTAAAATAAATGCTATGATAACGTAGACTAGTCCCAACTATGTTAGAGCTCTTAGAGTATTCTTGGGTCTAACCGGTTACTACAGGTAATATGTAGCAAGGTATGGTACCATATGAAGACCCTTGATAGATTTATTGAAGAGAGATTCTTTTAAGTGGAATAAAGAGGCTGGTAAAGCCTTCGCTGTTATCAAAACGACTATGACCACCACAAATGTACTAGTGTTGCCTGATTATTCAAAGGAATTCATAGTGGAGATTGATGCAAGTCACTGTGGTATAGGGGCAGTTATAATGCAAGATGGCAGGCCCATTGCTTATCTCAGCAAGGTAGTGGCTCAACAACACAGGGGTAAGTCTATTTACGAGAAGAAGTACATGGCTCTATTGAATGCAGTCAACAGATGGAGACCATTATTTATAGTTTAAGCATTTTGTGGTCAGGATTGATCATCACAGTTTGAAATACCTTTTAGAGCAAAAGGTAGCCTTAACATTGCAACAGAAAGGTCTTACTAAAATTTTGGGGTTAGACTATAAAGTTCAATACAAGAAGGTGCAGAAAATAAAATTGCTGATGCACTTTCTAGACAACATGAGAAATGTAAGGACTATACTGACCAAGCCACGAGGCAATTATTGACAATCAATGTCATAGTTCCTAAGTAGATGCAAAATTTAGGAGATAGTTATATAGATGATACCCTTGCTCAGGAGCTCATGGTGCAGCTTGCTTTGGACTTAAATGGTCCCACTATTTGGAAATTCACTTCTGGTGTTCTCAGAAATAAAGAAAGATTTATGTAGGTGGTACTGGAGATTTAAGGCAACAGTTTATCTCTACATTTCATGCTTTTCCTATGGGTGGTCACTCTGACCAGTTGGGTACTCTAAAGAGGTTGGCTTTACTATTTTATTGGCCCAGCATGAAGCAAATGGTAGTGCAAAATGTTGAGAGTTGTGATGTATGCCACAGACTAAAGATGAGAATGTAGCATACCCAGGGCTACTACAACCTCTACCAATTCCTAATCAGAATTGGAGTCACATACGCATGAACTATATCGAATGATTGTCAAAATCTAACTCCAAAGATGTGATATTAGTTGTAGTGGACATACTATAAAAGTATGCTTATTTTGTTGCCTTGTCCTATCCGTTTATTGCAACCACTATAGCTAACAAGTTTTGGAAGAAGGTACATTGCTTACATGGTACTCCTGAGTCTTTTGTATCTAATAGGGACAAGATTTTTCTTAGCAACTTTCGGCGGTCCTTATTCAAACTATTGGGTACTCAACTGCACTTTAGCACTGCTTATCACCCTCAAAGTGATGGTTAGACTGAGAGAGTGTATAAGTACATTGAGAACTATCTGAGGTGCATGACCTTAAACAGACCTACTCATTGGAGACACTAGCTTCCTTCCGCTGAATGGTGGTACAACACAAATTTTCACACTGGACTGTAGAGTAATCCATTTGAGGCTCTTTATAGTTATTCACCACCACAACTATCTGTTGGACCTTTGCTTGAGACTATTGTTCCTACTGCTGAAGATGTTGTTATACAGAGACAACAAATGCTACTACTTTTGAAGGACAACCTCCACAAGGCTCAAGAAAGAATGAAGTTGTATGTAGATAAATGGCAATTAGATAGAGTGTTGCAGGTGGGTGACATGGTCTACCTTAAACTTCAACCATACAATCAGACCTCTCTTGCTTTAAGGAAGAATTTTAAGTTAAGTTCTAAATACTATGGTCCCTATACAGTCTTAGACAAGGTGGGCACTGTGACCTACAAGTTAGAATTACCACCCTTTTATAGAGTGCACCCTGTATTCTATGTGTCCCTCTTGAAGAAGAAGATAGGAGATAAGAGGGTAGCTCAAACTGTTCTACCTGCTACTGGTGCATATGGTCAATTCTTGGTGAAACCAGTTGCTGTCCTTGAGAGAAAAATGGTGAAGCATAACAACAGGTACAAGGTGAAAGTGCTCATTCAATGGTCTAACTTTCCTTCTAAAGATGCAACTTGGGAAGATTACGAGTTCATATACAAGCACAGTTCCCTGATTTTATTATCAATCCTTGAGGACAAGGATGTTTTTGTTCGGGAGGTATTGTCATGATTGGCTAATTCAATATGTAGTTATTAAGAGTAACGGTCAGGATTAAAAGTTAATAAATGAAGCACAAAGGCTAGGATTGCGTCAGTTCCCATCAGCTCAAGTCACAGTTAAAAGCAACTACTGGGAGAGAGAATGGGTCATTGATCAAATTGGTATTATTCTCTTGCTCTCTTTTCTCTTTTCTAGCAAACTCTCTTCTCTTCTTCCTTCTAATCTAAACCTTCTATCTACAGGATTGGAGTTCTGTCTGTGGTGGTTTACTATCTTAGTTTCTAGTTTCCTTTATTTTCTTTCATTTCTGTACAATTTCGTTTGAATGAATATAGAAAATTGTTCCAAAAGAGAATCATTAGTCGTTACATTTCGTTGAATTATATTCCCTAAATTGAGGTCAGATTCTGACAGACAACAATGAGCTTGAAAGCGATTTCACACACACAAATGAACTCCAATGAAACTTCGATAAAGCTCCGAAACAAGTTGCCGAAGAGAAAAATCCAAGAAAATACTTCTTTGGCTACCGGAATACTATTTTTTTTGCTTCTACTCTAAACTTAGTCCTCTATTTTTCATAACCCCTGATTGAAGACTAGAGGTGGGTTTATATAGGGGAAATTAGGGCACGATTTTTTTTTGGGGGGGCAGGAAAACCAATTCCAAATTCAAAAACCTTTTCGGATAAGGAATATCCCAAATTGATTCCACCGATTCCATAATTTCACAACAAATTCCGAATGAAGGAGGTGAGGTGGATGTCCCAGATCAATAGATCGTCCTTGGGCGCTACGTGGCTCCAATTCACGCGAGCAAGGACACTGCCACCCTATTGGAATTGTACGAAAGATGCGGCAAAAGTTATATGAGGGAACAAGGAAGATAACACAGTGTGTGTGTAATGCATCATGAATTTCCGTTGTCTCTCCATGTATCTTGACGTCGTTAGCTACGAAATCCTTGCTTGAAATTGACGTATCTTGGTCACTGCTTGAAATTGTTGTTGTATTCACACTGCTTGTTTTCTGTGAATTTTGATGCCGCCAAGACGCCGTTTGGATTGTTGTTGTCCTTTGTGAACATTGGTGAACGTTGCTAATGTTAGAGTCTTCTATTTGGTGGGATATTGGTCGGGTAGACTTGGAATGTGGGCTGCTAGAGTTGATTTGAGAATAGGGATGGGGTTGGGCTGATATTGTTGGTATTGGGCTGACTGGAAAGAAAGTAAAGACCCAACATTTGGGCTTAAACAAAAAAAATTAAATAATGAGATAAAAATGGTTAAATTGCAATTACAAAATGGCTAGTGGATTATAATTGTAACCAATTCAAGTTGAAATTTTAGCCAAATTGACTTTAATTGGTGAGATTTTGCCAAATTTTAAACAAGAAGAATTTAAACAAGACTAATTAACGAGTTTTTAAACCTAACGAAATGAAATAATTAACTTAACAGTAAACCAAATAATTTGAAATTATAACCATAATTTAAAATAAAGTAAATTAATAAAGTAATTAACTAAAACACAAAATCTTTTGAGATAATTTTCGAATATTTATAAAATATTTTTAATTAATTAAAAAAATATTTATTATTTAAAAAGTTATAAAAATGACAAAAATCATTTTAAATACTTGAAAAATATTTTAAATTTTTTTATAGAACTAATTATTCCAAATCATTTGAAATTAGAGAAGCTCGAAAATCAATCTCTATCGTGGATGGTCAAAATTGGGTATCAACATATATAAATGTTGCAGTTCAAGAGTATCAAAATAATATTATAAAAATGTTCATTGGAAACCTTATCTTCTCTATAACAACTAATCAAAAAGCAAATTGTAGTCACCCATGTCAAAAATTTTCAATATATATAAAAAAGATAGAAAGGACAGCTAGAAAGGAAGTAGAAATCTAACGAATTATATATACATAAATCTAATTTCCATCTATACATAAAGGCAAATAAAATCAACTAGAGGGGCAAATGAAAGAAACTGCGTCTAAATAAAAGTGTAAAATTCATTAATTTTTTATTGACTCTTAAAATTCTATCGGTACCACATAAATTGGGATAAAGAAAGTAGGGACTTTGAATTAAGGGTGACAAGAGGGTGTCAAAATAAAATGGCGCTGACATAAGTCTTAATTATTGAGTGTAGGTGGCCATTATGTAATTAAGGACTAATGATTTATTAGAAATGTGTGGGAGTTGCCCTTAAGTTTTTAAATTGACAATTTGGTCCATTATATTAAATGAGGGGTAAAAAGGTAAAAGATTAAAACCCCAATTTTAACTAAAAAGGAAGGAAACACAAAATGGGTAAAAAAGAAAGAGAAAAACCTGTCATTTTTGGAGCTTCAAACAAATGTTACAACTTATTTAACAAATGAGTATATATATTGCAGCATATATTAATTCTTTTGCAACAGCTGCCTCCTATTGGATTAACTCATTTGTTGTAACAGATGACTTATCTGTTGCAACAAAGCAGTCATATGTTATAACAAATGACTTATTTGTTGCAAAGATGCATTATCTGTTGCAACATATGACTTACCGTTGCAACAATTGACATATCCATTGTACTAGAATAATCATATGTTGCAACTAATGCCTTATGTGTTGCAATATATTTTTATATGTTGCAACATATGACTTATATGTTGCAACATATAAAACATTTATTACAACATGTAAGACATCAATTGCAACATATAAAACATATGTTACAACATATAATAAGGCATATGTGGCAATATTTGACTTATCTGTTGCAACAGATGACTTATTTATTGCAATTAAATAGACTTACCTCTTGCAACAGATGGCTTATCTATTGCAACATAGAAGACATTTGTTATAACTTCAACAGTATCTTCAACAATTGCTTGATTTTTACAGATTTTTCTTATGACTTTAAAATTTCTAAAATAAAAGAAAAATAATTTGTCAAATAGGTTCAAAAAGAGAAAAAGAAGAAGAAAAAAATGATAAACATCAACGGCTATAATAACGACAACAAAGACGATAAAGAAGAAGAAGAAGAAGAAGAAAGGAAAAAAAATACGGAGGAAGAAATCTGGAAAGAGAAAAAAAAAAAAAAAAAAAGAAGAGGGAGAAAGATATTTGAAAAGAGAGAGAAATATTGAAAAGATAATGAAGGGGGAATGTTTAAAATTTGAAATTAAAAAGAAAAGAGGGAAAACTTTTCAAAATATTCGAAATATTAATCTACACCCCAAAGTTTTTAATTACCCTAATCAAGTCCACTTTTCATTTAATCCTCTCTGACTAAGTTAATGTCACCAAAAACAAAATCAACACTTATTTGACACCTTCTATTTGATTTTCTCAAGAAAGTAGCATGTATATTGGATTTTATTTGAAAATGATGTAAAAAGTACTATAAATCTCAATAATTAAAAACTTGAAATATATATTAAAAAATTGGGCGACTCTTAAAATTCTACTACAAAGTAATATGTATTATTTGAAAATTATGTAAAAAGTATTATAAATCACAATAATTAGCAACTTAAAATATTTAAAATATATACAAAAAGTCCAATTTAAAATTGATATAATTTTTGCTTTTACAGGTAGACCAAGAACTCTTCAATTTTTTTCACTGTAAGTAGGTGAGGGAACCATAGATTCAAAATCTCCCACAAATCTTTTGTCTTAGAGTAGTAAATAAGCATAGACTCAACACCCTGAGAAAATAAGTTATTTCTTTATGTATAGTGAACATGTATTAAATTTCTTTGCATTTACTAAACTTAGAAATCCGTGGTATTAATAATACACTCTTCAACACACAATAGAGTAAGTATTAATTATACACAACATGAAAAGATGTTCCAAATAAGGCACTACTAATACACAGAGCTAATGCATGCATTATTTTTACTAAAAGTCTGTTTGGAATATCACCTGTTAATTGAAATTGGTGTAATTTAATAGGATAGTAATTAAAAGCCTAATAATTACATTGACCTGATTGTTTGTCACAATGTATAATTACACTGTAATTATAAATGTACTATTTGGTTGCTCAATTGCAATCATAATATAATGACCTCTAGGTGAATTATGTATTTACGTTTAGAGAGTTCCTATAGTGACCCTATGTCATTGATGACTTGTTGGGACTGATAGTTCGGTC